>CM030370.1:633596-978596 GCA_003604175.2 Clonorchis sinensis | reverse complement strand
CTACACCAAAAGCAAGGGTCCTCAAATGAGGTGGGCGAAAATGCATACTTTTATCCTAGAGGTCCTAACTTAAGGATAAAGGCATGCGGCCATACATCTGAACGTGTATGAGAAAAGTCTTTGTATAGTTTCCGACGTTCTTACCGCGTCGCGTTGTAAAAAGGCTCGAGGAGACACCATGTTTGGAAGCTTCGGACATACGCACAAGGCCGTTAGGGTAACACACAATATCATAACTTCAAAGCAGAAGCTATGCGGTCTTTTATGATGCATTTACTGTGAGGTTGGGAAGGATTTTCCCGCTTGTAATTAACATTTTTGTTGGTATGCTTTGAAAGTAAGTGTTGCCTAGTGAAGTCCCCCGTTCGTCTGACCGTCACCACTGCTTTACATTAAAATCCATTTCAAAGTTGTTTCAAAAGCCATGCCACGCGCGGTCACAAAACGCCCAAGTTTCGACACTTTGCTTCTCGAACCCCGAGGTCGGTCGGAAAGTGAGAAGTGGGCACAGCCAAACAGAGCATCTCCTATCCGTGCGAGTCAACCGCACCCAGGAGGTCGTCTTCATAGATCCATACAGACCTATTTCGTACCCTCTCAAAGGTCGCTGTGCTGACTTATACAATCGGTTACTCTCAATAAACGATTCACCTTTTAACAAGTGATTATTCTCAGACATTCTTAGATTATTCCACTCGCCATCTTTCATCGACTTTCACCAAATACCGAGTGGAATTTTTTTAAAATTTCACATTCCCGCTCTGTCCTGTTACTGTCTTGGGCCTTTTACTCCATTTAGGGAGGTATTCGAGCGGTCGTTTGGACGGACGTACTACAGCTGATTGTGCTCACATTCGGACTCTTGCTTATCGTGATCATGGGTATCGTTAAAGTTGGCGGTCCACAGGTTGTCTGGGATATCGCTTTGGAGGGAAAGCGTCTCCAGTCTTTCAGGTCAGTTCACACACTTGATACGGTCTGTAGATTAATGTTCCTCCTGAACGACTTTCATGCACAAAGGTTACCGCGGTATTGAATCCGTTCAGTTTAGGTTCTCGATGCCAAAGGCGGACTTTTCATATCCCCCGTACCTATTTGAGTGTTTTCCTCTATAGTTTCAGTCCCGATCCTTTGAGACGACATTCCGTATGGATTTTGGCTTTCGGTGGAGCTGGCATGGTGCTCAGCATATACGGAGGTAATCAGACGCAAATACAAAGGTACTTATCATGCAAGGACATGAAAACTGCCCGAAGGTGAGCTTTGGGCGCGTAATTTTTTTTAGATTGCATTTTCTTTCCAAACTGTCTGATTGGGCACTTGGAGATTTAGACACCTCAAAATGCTTGCACAGGGTTCCCCATTCACGCTCTCATTTATTTATTTATTTATTTATTCATTCATTCACTCACTCACTCACTCACTCACTCACTCACTCACTCACTCACTCACTCACTCACTCACTCACTCACTCACTCACTCACTCACTCACTCACTCACTCACTCACTCACTCACTCACTCACTCACTCACTCACTCACTCACTCACTCACTCACTCACTCACTCACTCACTCACTCACTCACTCACTCACTCACTCACTCACTCACTCACTCACTCACTCACTCACTCACTCACTCACTCACTCACTCACTCACACACTCTTTTCTGTTCTCTTGACTTTAGGGCTTTAAGTAAAATTAAATAAGCTTTGTGGTTGTATTTTGATGAAGCATCAGTATCAGCACTGATATTGCTGTCTCTGATGATGGGGATGATGAAACCAATTGGAATTTTGGGATCGATTTTGTTCAAATTGCTATCTGAACTGCACGTAACTGGACAGAGTGAAAAGTATGTCCTGTTTTGTACGCCGTTCAGTCAAGGATGACAACGCTTCACGGGCACGCGTGATAGCATCCAACCCTTCGATGTGAGTCTTACGCAACGCCGACAACTCTGCGTGCCAGAAATAAAATTTCCTGACTTTCTGGCTGTTCTTGTACAAGAAACATTTCACAAAAACCAATGGTGACGTACATCAGAGTTTTTGGGACCTCACCATCGGGTCAACTAAGTATAAATAAAGAAAAAAACAGCTAAGACTGTTTATTGAATCTAGAGGACTGAAACCCAGAAAACTGACTGTCGTTGAAGTTCAATTCCTATCTAATTGGATGATGCAAATTAATCTAAGAGGTCGTTGAGCAACTGGGTCGAACTCTGCGTGCCGAACCACCAAGACAGATACATAGTTAGCACGGATGGTTTTTTGACAGCGTAATACCGGTTTTCACAATCGTATTGCGACTGTCTCAAGTGCAGTCAAGTTACGCCGTTGGATCGATACTTGCGATGTATGAAGTGTTCTCTAGATGACGTGAAAAGATCGCTTGGATTGATCACGTGGACGATGTCAATTATGTGTGCCAAAATGTAGCATTTGACCGAGCTTGAGTTCAGTGGTGTTCCGGCAACAAATTTTCACGTATTCTCTTATCTGTTTGCGTAATATATTCCACTGGACAACATTCTGGCGGGAGAGAACCGGTATCTCGACTGGGACGCTCAAGTTGATTGTAGACTTTGTGCACTCAAAGTTTCAGCCGCAAAGTTGCACCTTTGGGATTGAAATAGACGACGATTAGCTCTGCCAACGGATCATCTTTAAAGGGTGGATTCGAGCAGAATGGATTTTCCACAATGCTCGTGAAGGCGATCGGAGAGAACTTTCAGGTGTATAGTTGGCTATAAATCTTTCTGTATAACTGATAGCTCTGAGTCTACTGGCAGTGTGGTAGTAGCGCTTCTAAATGTAGTTAAATAATTCCAATCCCGAATCTTTGACCGCAATTTTCGACCCACAGACTAGGTTAGATTTGAGACGAGCCGACACATCGGGATTAGGGCATCTGGGTCTGATCCTCTAAAGTGACTGAGCATCCCGAGGGCTTTTTGGACAGCACCGAAACCTGGAGTCCGAAGTGTTCTGCGACCGCGTGGATAATGCGCTGTTGGTCATGGTTAACCGCTGGTTGATCAAAACTTTGGGTTTCACGAACATGATTGCGTCTTCTCTTGTCATTAGGACTCTGCTGTTCTTCGAGCTGCACTCCGAAGAGTTTGAACTCTAAAAGACTCAGTTCGACCTGCAAGACCGTTGCAGTAGTACAGACTGATCAACACTGGGGGGATTAGATGAAGTCGGATACAGTGCTCATACTATGTGTTGATTTAGTGGACCCTAGTCAAATGACAGAGTCCTAGGACGGGACTCGAACTCGCGACCTGCCGCCCATGGGGTGAGTGCCAAATCAATTTGAACCCAAATTCAAATGTGCATCGTGGTGTAACGTTCGCGATGGGTTAATCGTTAGCACTAGCGTATGTAATGCAGGAGGTCGCAAGTTCGAGTCCTTTTCGAAGGACATATTTTATTTCTCGAGTCCATGATCGAGATAATGTGACGCGTTGAAATTCCAGTCTTCCTTTGCCTTTAAACGTCATATGTAGTAGTCTAGTTACTGAGTATCCACAAACACAATCGGACTGTGTTAGCTGATCAGAATAGGTACCTGTGGTGCATCTATCCAAGTTGTGTGCAATCATGAGTGCGATGAATGGCGGATTTAGCGCAGCTGAGGCTCGAATTCGGAAATGACAAATTTAAAAATTATGATAAGCCACTTCAGAGTTCCAGTAGTGGGGGAGTATTCGTTAGCACAATGTAAGTGGCAAGAAACGTTCCCTCCTTTTCCGGAGGCCAGCCGTCCCTGATAACCGAAAATCACGTCAATTGAACGGATGTGTCACGTGCGGGCTACGGACCAAACGAAGGCATACCCTGATTGGTCAGAATGCCAGTCAATCTGGATCGAGCATCTTTAGCTCGACGCTTCTCGCCCCCCTCCCATGGAGATTCTAGCACGACCTTCTTGAACATTCTGTGATTACCCTATGAATACAGTTGTAATAATCCTCCTTTGTCTCCATAAAGGGCTGTCTTAAGCTATCACGCCTTTTGATATGCCATAGTGGGTGGAGCAGGAAGCCAAGGGCGGACACAGATTTGCACGGCCGTTCAGCAAGACACAACACTAATCTGTGGATCGATTCTGACCAGAAAATATGCACGTGACCGTCCCACACGCTATGCACTTCTCTTCGAGTGTTAGCGCCCAAATTCCAGTGTAGCTCCAGTAAGCAAGTGGACACCAAAAGGACAGTCACGTGAGATGTCGATTAGTCAGAGCTAAAAAGGGTAGAGATCGACGTGACTCAAACACAGGTGCTCGTAAGTCACTGCTGCTCGTTTAACCCCCTAGGATTCTCACCATACTTCTGCCACGCATGTTGTGACCAATGAAATGAGTACACTCAGAAATCCGAACTTTGGAGCAGTGGTTACCTAGTCAATTGAAGATGCCTGCATAACGTCTCATAGAAAGAGAACAGCTGAAGAACTGGATCAATGCCTAAGGCGAACCGTAAAGGTAAACAGAAGATAAATAATATAGCCAGGGTTCAGCTGCAACACCTTTTTGGAGTATAGCTGCCATGCCGTCCGAGGAAAGCACGAAGGATGATACACAGTTAGGTTGTCCAAGCCTAGATGTCACGGACCTTCCGGTCGGTAAGTTCGCTGCTTAACCACTAAAACCTTTCGACCTGAAGTTATCTACCCATGTGGATAAGCGATTATATTTATGATATGCTGATGCTCTCTCTCTGCAACGAGTTGGCTAACGCCTCCTCTTTCCTCCCGCAGAGCAATCCTTTTGAACATACCAATGAATGCGATATTCCTGGTGATCCAGCTCGCCGCCGGTTTGGTAGCCTACGCCTACTTTATCGACTGTGATCCGATCGGTGCGAAACTGGTGAAGAAAGCGGACCAGTTGTTGCCCTACTTGGTCATGGTTCTGTTCGATGGAATTCCTGTGATACGTGGCCTTTTTCTGTCCATTATTTTCGCTGCAGCCCTAAGGTAAGTCACTAGGAGACGACACACCAGCACTTTTCCGCTTCTGCTATGCATCATTTCACAAACATAGCTTTCGTGATACATTTGGAATGTTTTTCATTGAACAAAGACAATACCTGATGTATCAGTAGGCAGCCCACCTATGCTAGTGACCGATGAGGGCCTAGGTCGGATATGCTGCTTCACTGTCCTAGAAGGTTGCGGGTTCGAGGTTCCTCCAGGGAGGTACCCACTCCGGATAATTCCCAGTAAGAAGAAAACAATTTTTGGCGCTTATTGATATCTTGGAATAGTCAGAGCCTTCCTTAATACATCATATTCTGACTGAAGTTTTATATCACCCTTCAAAATTCTCAAATAATTAAGTGAACATCACAAACGGGAGATTCAGCTGGGTTCCAGGTGAGTCGCAAAACCAAATTGATTTGCAAATGAGCGTATTTATCGAAATCAGTACATTTTGGGTTCAAGTAGAACATAAGAGTGAAGGAAAATCGGTGGCTGCGCCTACCTGATGAGCCCCAAGAAGGGCGAAACCGATCGTGGGTTGTCGAAGAATTTTCAGCAACCTTATGAGTAGTGTATTACGTATATAAGTGAATAAACGTTCTGTTTCACAATGATGGGAGTCACGTGTCAGATAGATGGGAATTTCTTGAGCATGAAAATGGAATGAGCACACTTTTGAGATTCTAAATTAGATTTTCCATGATAACAGCCCACAAACATTCCATAGCAAGGATTTCTCGGCGCTGATTGTTCAACACTCAAATACCGCTTAAAACCGAATGTGGTGATGAATCTATTTTAAACAACCTAGTCAACATTGTGCCGACTGAAACGGTTGATATTTCTATGACATTCAGACATTCTTCAGAAGAGTCTGCTTGAGAAGGCCCGGAACATCGATCACACTTTCCGCTATGTTGCTTTATAGTTGCCGAAACACAGGAATGTGGCCTGTAGATAGTATCTCTCCTCTCAAGAAATCAAAACTCAGCCTCACTCATTGGTCAGGGAAACACCTCACTTTATTCTGGATTTATCATCTTAGCAATTGGAAGAGAATCTGCATTTCGCCCTGTGAAGATTCTCCAAACTGCTACATGCGTCTCAGAACGCTCTGCTGATGTTCGGCCAATCGACTGGTTTGCGGTTTGCTTGCATGCAAGCAAGAATAAACCATCGATCCTGTTAGGGAACTCTAATGTCTTTCTACGGTCGGTTAGACATTTAGAGTATGAGAATAGTTGGGAAATTCAATCGAGATTTCTTCCTGCAGTTGAAGCTAACCTTGGAATAGTCAGACGCTTTGTTGATTAGCCATCGATCCTTTTGAAGGAGCTGATAATTGCCAAGTGCTTGGCTTGAAAAGGTGGTGAACGGTGAAAATCCAACTCCACATTTCTCTTGAGACTTATTAGGTTGGGTTTACGGGGACCAGGGCAGATTAACATGCTGACCTGGATACCGGGATTGATATGAATGCTAGATAGTCATACCTCCAGAGGTCTTTGACGAAGTGTAACAAAACTCCAGCCACACAGCAGATATCACCTGTTGAATTGGTCCCGCAACCACAATGATGATCCAGCAATAACTGTGTGTGCAAGCGGAAGTACTTCTGACGGCCACTGAGCCACATTCAGTTTATTTCAAGGCTCACCTTTATACTACCTGTTCTTCATTGATGATATCCTCTTCTGAAATGTTTTCCGACGCTACTAAGCCCTGCTGGGCGATGCGGTCCTGGGGAGATCCAGGCAGTCTCGAGGCCGAATCTGCCATGCAGCAGAAGAACTGCCACTCAACGTCGATGTACTGTCTCTCCCTAATTTATGCTGTCCACGAATTCATTCTCTCAGGACAGCGAAAAGAAAGCCAGTATTCAGAGAAGACGGTGAGAATGTTTCCGTCTGTTACAAAACCTGCCAATAAAACTAAAGGATATTTCAAGCCATTACACCGAGAGCTGAAGCCTTTTGGAGAGCCATTTCTGTACAACTTCAGCGGCCGTTTCTAACCGTGGAAAGCTTGACTCAGCGGGATCATTCTTCAATGCATCAAGCGCAGATGCGAGCCAAAAACCTAGTAACCCGGGTACAACGAACGCCCAAGTTCATTAACTCCACTCCGTAACGTGTGTAAAATCCACGGGGAGATCTTATACACGCCCACCAAATTGGTTAGAACCCCGCTGGATACCAGTTGCTCTAATCGGCACTACCGAACTTCTAGGCATGGCCTACAGTTAGACTACTATCACAGCCGTCATCGACACTTTCCTGTAAGGCTTTTGTGGAATTCTCCTCGCGCGCACCAAATCTAGTACTGCCTAACCAGAAGCTGGACTTCTGGCCACTGAGGTTACAATTCAGAAAGCTAACCACATCTCCACCTGCTATTTCACTGCTTCGAGGCTTTAGCGTAACCAATCATCGTGGAACAAACGGAATCTCTTCGCCCCACAGCTGTCTCGGTTGACAGACTGAAAGGACGGGCCGCTGAATTTCACATATAAGTTCTCCTTCTGATAGAATTTGCTTTGGTACCAATGTGTAAAAAAAAATCGTTCAGCTGTAGCATCCTTTCGGTGCCTAGCTGCCATGCCACCCAAAGGAAGCTGGGATACTGCCAGGTTGCCCAAGCCTAGACAGGGGAAGTCGAGAGGCAGAGGTCGGGTTCGAACTACGGACTTTCCGCTCTAACTACTTGAGCCATCTCGCCCTCCCCACCGATGTATGTGGCAAAAGGTAGTGGATTCACTAAGTAATCGGTTAGGCGATAGAAAAAAACTGTCCAGCCTCAAATCCACTGTTTTTCTGTATGTGAACAAAATGCGTCTGACGAGTGAGTCAGGATTAGGTCTGCACTGAGCTCTCCTTTAACCCACTGGTTTCACGCTAACCCGTAGGGAAACCCACTGCTAAACCAGCTCAGACCAATTGAGTAGTATTCGGATGGGTTTAGTTCATTGGATATCGCTCAAATGACAACCCATCAGGACAAATAAGTCAGTCACACAATTGATTCCCTCCCCTTTTTTTCACAGCACTGTTTCTTCCGGTGTGAACAGCCTAGCCACTGTGATTTTGGAGGATATCTTTCGACCTCTTTTCTATTTCATTTCCGGCAAGGATGTGAAGCCGAAATCACAAACACTCCTGGCGACATTATTCTGTGAGTTTTTCCCCCAGTTCCATTTACCATGAAAGTTCCGATTAGGGGGGGAAGGGGTTTAAAGGGTACCCTCCGTATCCCTCTTGCCTCTGCAGAATTCGTTTACCATTGTCTCTAGTTCAAGAGATGCTCAGTCAATTCTTGGTTTTGCATGAACTGTTTTAACGTGGTCGTCAATTTATTGATTTTTTTTGAAACCAGAAAGTTGTCCTCCATCTCACGAAATGGGTGCATGTGCTATCCAAGGTTTCGCTAGAAATAAACTAGAAATGTCGAAAAATGATCTTATTCTCTGGTTGATCAGGTGACTGTTGATCTGTTCGCCAAGCTTTGCCGTTAGCTTTCAAAGGTCGCCACTAATCCTGGTGACAGTACCAATGAACGATCTAAAAAAGGTAAAATGTTTGCAAGTCAGTTTCCAAGCTCAGCAGACAGGCCGACAACCACTAGTCAACTACCACGGAATGCACACGAACTGTCAATATTTCGGTACATTTCGTTTTCTAGACCACTGCATTATCCTGGTCATCGATGGCATAACATCAGTCTTCAACACTGATGAATCCCTACCGTATTCATGGTTGTCCGTGGGCTGGGATGCAGCCAGGGCGCCCGTACTTGGACAACAGGACGTTTAGGGTCCTCAACCAACGTCTTTGGCACAAAAGCCTGACCGCAGAGCAGTGGTGTTCTACAGAACAATTTATCACAAACGTTCCAACCCGCAACCTGGGGGCGTCCAGGAGGTTGTGTTGGTCGAACTCCTAACTATTGACCAACCTGGTATGAGAGACTCTGCGGATATCGCATGGACATCCCCCTCATTATAGCTCACTGGGTCCCGGAGGCACACAGAACGCCACACTACGATAAGTTCCAGTCTCTTTGTGACGGTCTGGACTATTTGAAAAGATTGAATCCGTCCTTCTGTGCCCCCAAATCCCGGTGACTTTTTTAAATTTCAGGTAGTTTCTTACTATCAGAAACATTTTGTCTCGTTCTCCCTCTCTCCTCAATGGGGATTCACTCACACAAATGAATGATTTCCAGCAAAAGTGAAATGGAAGTTGCTACAAATTACCAACCGCTTACTAACTGCGATAAATGAATACTTACCCGGACTTTTAAAACAGTGGTATGCCAAGATTCACCTTTTCACAGGAAGGCTATTTGAACGTGGTGAGAACATGTCTTTTTGGGATACATTCGGCCGATTCCGTGGATCGATTTAAACCGGCTTATTGTATGATTTCGCATCATGTCATACAAAAACAACTTTTTACACAGAGTCATGCCTAAGCGAGGAATCAAACCGACTGTGTGAGAAACAGCGTAGTCCCTAGCCTCGCATTCTGAGGACCGTGTGCGGTAGGACCCGAAAGTTTCTGCTGTTTCTGTTGTTTACTGTACACCTGCACGCTGTTGAGGCAGGCGACCGGTCACTTGACACGCATAAGTCAGGTTTAATGTGACCTACTGACTTTCCAGAAGTTTTCACCGTTTTTCTGTCGCAGTGTGGATAATTTGAGACGTGTTTGCAACCTGCAGTGAAGCAGCGTGGGTAGCAATGACGGATAGGTGAAGCGTAATAGATAATTAATTCAGCCAACGAATACGTTTTATTTTCACCAGCTATGTGCCTTTCAGTGTCGCCTGATTGTTACATATCGATTTTTGTGCCGCCAGCTCTTTGTGGACAACATTCTTCACACTTTTGACAAGATTGCATCCTATTGGTCATACTCAAAATGCTCAAAGTCATGCAATGAACTTGTGGAACTTGGATTCTGTGCTAAAAACCTCTTGTGCAGTCGGAGATCCAGTAGAGAATCCATTAATAGTTGAGAATGAAATACATGCCACGTTTTGCACGACGGAGCGTTTTTTCTATATAACCGTGGAATGTGATGGTTTTCAAAACGGAATGTTTCATTGCGCCAGTTCTGCTGAGAGCTAAATCATCAAAGTCGGCTTCCCACTGTACTTGGCGATTGATTGGGGTGTCTTGGCAACCAACATTCCTTCCTCGGGTGTATGCGCGCACGGAACGATAGGCAACGAATTGTTGTGGGAAAAACCTCAACACACTTTCATCCTACTACATAGTTTTGTGACATTTGTGTGACTTTCCCTGAGATTACAGTGTGAGACGAAGTATTCCCACACAAGTCACATAGTCTGAGACGTGTCACCTGGGAAGCCATTTCACAACACATCACTTTTAATGTGAAGCGCCTGTCATTGAAGGTTAGCTCCGTCTGTTTTGAACCTCTCCTGTGTGCTACTTACATACGATTATTCCCGACGAAACTGAAAGAGCTGTACAAGATTTCTCGCTTCTCAAACACAGCCTGACATTAGAAAAAATCGTTCAGCTGTAACACCCTTCCGGTGCCTGGCTGCCATGCCGCCCGAAGGAAGCACGAGGGCTGGGATACTGCCAGGTTGCCCAAGCCTAGACAGGGGAAGTCGAGAGGCAGAGCGGGTCGGGTTCGAACCACGGACCTTCCGGTCAGTAGATTCGCGCTCTAACCACTTGAGCCATCTCACTGACATTACTCATGAGGTGAATGAGAAAGTTGGACAGGCCGCTACAGGTTTTGCACTTTGTAGCACCCGAAAGCACCCGCTTCCCAATAATCTTTAGGTCCAATTTGAGCACCAAATTACGCATGTGCAGCGATAAACACAGCTAGCAGAATCAGTGAGACTCAGCTGAAGTTAGGCTGGACCTCTTTTCTACGATATACTCTAACGGAATGTTCTGCACCAAATGCGCCCCGTTCCCCTCCTATAGAGCAGTGATTCATTTGATTACCTGTAAATCGATGCGGAATTTCAAGGGTCTTTCTCCAGTCACTCCAATCTTTCCTGTCCTGGTGTGATTGTGCTGCTGAGTCTACACCAGATGGCTGAACCACTGAGATTGAGCTAATCAGCAATGCAGATCCTTGGTCGTGCCAGTATTTGACCTCCTGACGTATGAGGCGAGTGTGTTTCCATCACTCCACCAGCGCATGATGGATGCATCTGAACAGGCGACGGTGTCCACGACTAAACGATGTGATTGGTTTGTCCGGCCCCTCAATCGTGAACACGTTCGCCTCTCCCGTGTGCATGGCTGGATTAGTCGTAACACTCTCAACAAAATGCGAACCAGAGTAGGAGATGTTGATGTCTGTCGTCTTGGGTCAACAACCTTCTCCTTATCACCATGGATAGCGAAGTACAAACGTTCGTGAGACAATGCAACTGGGAGGTTCTGACGGGCGGGTCAAGCGATCGGGAAATTTACTGGTTCGTCGTTCCAGCTGTGTCCGGCAAACCAATCATATCACCTGTGTGTGAATTCTCAGGTGCTTCCAGCATGGGCCAATGTCATGGTGGTAAAACGCTCACCTCCCACGTCAAGTGTCCAGAGTTCATATCGCGGCAGAGTCAAGGATGTACACTGCTGATAGGCTCTAATGAGAGGGAAACTCGAGTCCCACGTTTTGGGGTGGACTCACGGGAATAATTGCACCAGGACAAGGGGAGGATGTTCAAACGAGACTGAAATGAAGGTCAAGATAGCTCAAGTGGTTAGAGCGCGAATCTACTGACCAGAAGGTCCGTGGTTCGAACCCGACCCGCTCTGCCTTTCGACTTCCCCTGTCTAGGTTTGGACAACCTGGCAGTATCCCAGCTCTTGTGATTCCCTCAGGTGGCATGATATTTAGGCACCGAAAGGGTGTGTTACAACTGAACAGTTTTTTTAGTTTCACTTCCACAAACTGCGCAGCCACGTATTGATGTTCAGCTCCTGTACAGCCATGGGGAGGAAGGTTCTTGTAAAGTGTTCAAAGAAACCCAAGGAGTTGGGACCTACTATGAACAGTCATGTGTCCCTATGAAATGCAGCCATAGACAGCAAGGTGAACTGCAGAAGATCAAATTACCTGTGCATCATACAGAAATAAGACTGACTCAAATTGCAAACTTCACTCAGCAGGAGTCCAGTATAAAACAGCAGACCATCTTTATCTAGGCAGTCCAACTAGGAGGTTACATCATGTTCACAGATGTTCACCGGTTACTCGCCAGGCACCGTTGGGCTTCCAACGGTGTGCAAAACAGAACCACGGGGACCACAGCCAGAAACGCGCGATAATCGCACTGCACTTTGTTTGAACGTAGGTACGTTAATTTTGCCTTGTCCAGTTATGGCCTGATCATAATAGGTCCAAAAATTCGCAAAAACTACCAGGTTTTGAACGTCGCATGAGAGTTCAATATATAAATATATATTATATATAATATATATAATATATATACATTATATAATATATATACATTATATATAATATATATTTATATATTGAACTCTCATGCGACGTTCAAAACCTGGTAGTTTTTGCGAATTTTTGGACCTATTATGATCAGGCCATAACTGGACAAGGCAAAATTAACGTACCTACGTTCAAACAAAGTGCAGTGCGATTATCGCGCGTTTCTGGCTGTGGTCCCCGTGGTTCTGTTTTGCACACCGTTGGAAGCCCAACGGTGCCTGGCGAGTAACCGGTGAACATCTGTGAACATGATGTAACCTCCTAGTTGGACTGCCTAGATAAAGATGGTCTGCTGTTTTATACTGGACTCCTGCTGAGTGAAGTTTGCAATTTGAGTCAGTCTTATTTCTGTATGATGCACAGGTAATTTGATCTTCTGCAGTTCACCTTGCTGTCTATGGCTGCATTTCATAGGGACACATGACTGTTCATAGTAGGTCCCAACTCCTTGGGTTTCTTTGAACACTTTACAAGAACCTTCCTCCCCATGGCTGTACAGGAGCTGAACATCAATACGTGGCTGCGCAGTTTGTGGAAGTGAAACTAAAAAAACTGTTCAGTTGTAACACACCCTTTCGGTGCCTAAATATCATGCCACCTGAGGGAATCACAAGAGCTGGGATACTGCCAGGTTGTCCAAACCTAGACAGGGGAAGTCGAAAGGCAGAGCGGGTCGGGTTCGAACCACGGACCTTCTGGTCAGTAGATTCGCGCTCTAACCACTTGAGCTATCTTGACCTTCATTTCAGTCTCGTTTGGGCATCCTCCCCTTGTCCTGGTGCAATTATTCCCGTGAGTCCACCCCAAAACGTGGGACTCGAGTTTCCCTCTCATTAGAGCCTATCAGCAGTGTACATCCTTGACTCTGCCGCGATATGAACTCTGGACACTTGACGTGGGAGGTGAGCGTTTTACCACCATGACATTGGCCCATGCTGGAAGCACCTGAGAATTCACACACAGGTGATATGATTGGTTTGCCGGACACAGCTGGAACGACGAACCAGTAAATTTCCCGATCGCTTGACCCGCCCGTCAGAACCTCCCAGTTGCATTGTCTCACGAACGTTTGTACTTCGCTATCCATGGTGATAAGGAGAAGGTTGTTGACCCAAGACGACAGACATCAACATCTCCTACTCTGGTTCGCATTTTGTTTGTACATAGTATGCCACCACTGGAGAGGTTTTAACTTCACAGGCAGACTTATTCCCTGTTTTGAAACAGCTGATTACAAGTGCAGTCGTACACTTTCGCCCTACATTTCGTTGCTGGTTGTTTAAAACAGTACTTCAATGGTTAATGTTGCCTGCAACTTGTCTGCTGTCTTGAGAATTCCTGGGTTAACAAATTCACTCGGAGTTTGCCAAAGTTTCTTCCATGGCGCTCATTTCCCGCACGAATTACAGTTCACCTAGACCAGACCACTTGTTCGGCTGACATGGCGTAATAATCTCTCCAATAGTGCATAACCAAAAATCGAACTGTCTTCGCCGCTAACTACACGTTAATCCAAAGAAATTTCCTAAACATTTGGACTCCCGTCTAGTTCTTGCCCCTCCTTTTTGGGACTACAGCAAGTATAACGACAATTATGATCCGGCTGGTTCACCTTCAAACATATTCAATGCCCAGTTGCTAACAAGCGTTATTGTACGTGAACGGTAATTATTCATTGTGTGCAACAGCTGTTTCGAATACAGAAAAGGGAGGATGATGATGACACATTAATTTTTCAGTTTCGTCGATGCGAAATGGGAGATGGTTCAGTGGTTAGAGCGCGAATTTACTGACTAAAAGGTCCGTGGTTCGAGCCCACCCTCTGTCTATCGAATTCCCATGTCTAGGCTTAGGCAACCTGACAGTACCTCAGCCCTCGTGTTTCCTTCGGGTTGCATGGCAGTTAGGCACCGAAATGGTGCTACAGCTGAACGATTTATTCCAACACTGTGAGGTCTGTCAAAAGCCCTAGATGCCCACCTGCTGCAGCCATCAGTAAAAAACGGGGTTTTGGCAACGCGTTGTAACACTGATCAGTGACATCTTAATTTCGGAGAGGAGTCTCCAAATTGTGTGTGTGTATGTGTAGAAAATTGCTATCTTTACTGGCCAGTTATGCATTGGTTTTAAGAAACGAGAATAGTTTTTCCGAATGTAGAACTTACGTGGAATCGATTTATTAGGAAGACCGCCAAAGCTAGTCTTGTTTGTTAGACCGTCGTGCTCAGACTGTCTTGTGGCTTTTCGTAGCCTACCGCTGGATCGCCCAGTGTTTCGAATCGCTCCAGTTTACTTCGGCACCAGTAGCTCGCACAGCCTGTCCAGCAAAAACTCGGAAAGTTTCAAACCCATGATCTCCTGATAAGCAATTTGAAAACTTAACCCTCCGTCCACGGGTCACCGTTCTGCCACAGGCGGAGGAAGGATAATTTCACAAGATGCGTGAAACGTCCATCTGAGAAATCCGCACTTTTGGAGCTAGTCAATACGTGATGCGATTATTATGGTTGAGAGCCAAACAGACTGCCGATAAGCCGCTCATCGCCAAAACTGTAGGGGTTAAAGCTACTTGCAAGGAGCTTTCGGGGTTGAAACTTTCTGAGTTTTGTGAGACGTGCACTGCTGATGATTCCCAACAAGGATGGAGCAGCTTTACAGTGATTCTCACATTTTCAGCATATAATCGCTTCACTTGCAAGACGAACTCTGGAGATTTCGAACTCCTCCAAAATTGATTTATTGATTTGCTTACTTTATTCACTCCGTGACTTTGTTTGTGTCTTGAAAATGTAATTCAGAAGAAAAGTAAGCCTTAGATAAAATCACGTGTTTTGAAGCGATGAAAACTGCTGGGACGATTGTGACAATTTTCATCCCAACTTTCTACAGGAAAAGCGAAGGGGTCTTGGAGTGATAAAAGCGTATCAGTTTGACATACAGCGCTCACTTTGCCTTACCTTAGCCGAAATTTACTTGAGCCTGAATTGAGCAGGTAGATCAAAAACTGCACAGATAACCACCTGCACTACGATGAGGCCTACGAATGAACCGATGTTGTCTTCAAAAACACCACGTTGTTAGGAAACCGAAATTAGGTCAGAATAAACTTATCAAAATATGATATCAACAAAACCTACTGTGACGTAGTCATCAGTTTCTGGTGGTGATCATGCCCAAAACACTTTACGAAGGGGATAAAATCTATCGCCACCTTTTGACTTCAGTTTGCTTCACTCGTCATTCACCTGTTCATCATGGCATCCTTCTAGTATACGCGTGGTGGTGTGGACGTTACGATCCTTAACTGCTTTAGACGGTCCAATCGATGGACGTACTCACCGGAAGGTCCTTGCTTCGAACCCAACCTCTGTATATCGCTTACTCCTGTCAAACCTGCAGTAGTTCAGTTCTCGTGATTCCCTCAGGTGCCACGGCAGCTATGCAACGAAAGAATGCTACAGCTGAACGTTTATTACTGTTATTATTTATTATTATTATTATTACTATTATCAATAGTATTTTATTAAGAGAATTACTGGGTCCATACATACGTTTGGAGCTTCACGCACATGTAACATCTGCGATCCTGAGACCAGCCTAGACTAGAAAACTTATGGTTACCCGCAGAATACTGTATCATCTTCACCGGTATAGAAAGAATCTCACTGATAAACTGTAACTAGTACCCATCTTGTGCTTCTCACTCTCCCATCATCTGCTATCGGAAGGCCAGATTTTCTGGTAATTGGACAAAAAAAGTAAGTGACTTAATACGGTAAATGTTAGTAGTAGTTCCCTGAATCGGAGCACAGCTATTCGACCAGAGGAAGACACATGGCCAGTTTTGGTCACATCAACGTCTCAAATTCAGTCAACAGCCGAGAAACCGCGTCTATCGCCAGAACGGAGTGACGTATTTACACTTGTGTGACGTCGTTGTGACCTACAAACCGATAACTCTTCTGATTTTTCCATTTGTCTATCGATCTCACGAGACCGACCGGTACTGGCACTAAAAAACCGGATATTTTCTACCTACTTATGAGTAGTCAAAAGAATGCGCGTCCACCCCACAGCAAGTTGGGTTTTTGCAAGCAGCCGCTATGCTGCGGCCATCGTTCTAAGACTAATCTACCGTGCGTTCGTTTCTACCAAATTTCTAAATCACTAGTCTGAGCAGTCACTTGAAAACTAATCAGGTCTGATGGTTCATTCACTAAATAAATGCTATTGGTTTCTCTTCTGTTTTTTTTCTGTTCCAGGGTGGGATAGCTGCGCTTCTAGCCAGCCTCGCCGTTGGTCTGTGGCTTAGTATAGGTGCCATTGTTTATCCGACCCCGGTGTCTTCACTGCCTCTCTCAACAGCCAACTGCTCGATGAATGTGACAACCCCGGCAAAAGTTGCAGCGGCAACTCGAACTGTCTACTCAATATCCTACCTGTACTACACACCAATATGCCTTTTTGTGGCGTTCGTCTTTGGCCTTGTCTTCAGTGCAATATTTCGTAAGTTCCGATGCTCGATGCGACAAAATTGTAAGATGTTTGTTACTCCCATCCCCACCCGTCGCTCTCTTCTTATCGATCGGCTAGGCAAATGGAGTTAGTGGCTGTTGAATCTAATTGGACACCATGATCCATTTCCTTAATTCGCCCACGTACTTTTGATCTACACTTGTTTTGCTCATCCGTAACTTCCGTTCACCTTGCCACAAAGGCCGCCCCGTCCAACACGGCTATATTAGCATGTGTGTGTGTGTGAATGCGTTTAGCTGACCTAGTTACCCATGCGCGTTTGTGCCCCGTTTACTGAGCCTCCCCTGAATTGTTCTCCCGTGATTTCCATGTGATCGCACGGCAATCCACATTACCGAGCAAGCATTCCACTCGCTGTTTTCTGGTGTGTGGACAATGAGACTGCACTGTGCCCGCGAATGACAGAATTGCGCACGTGTTGACGCCACGACTGTGGACAATTGAGGTTTGTTGTGTAATTTTGCTCCCTTTTGTGTATATAGTACTGGAATGAGATGGCTCAGTGGTTAGAGCGCGAGTCCGCTGACCGGAAGGTCCGTGGTTAGAACCCGACCTCTGCCTCGAATTCCCCCGTCTAGGCTTGAGCAACCTGACTGTATCCCAGACCTCGAACTTCCTTCTAGTGGCATGGGTGCTAGGCACCGAAAGGGTGTTACAGCTGAACGATTACCTTTTTTTATATCTTTTATTATCTACTTTCGAACCTTATCCTTACTTTTGATGTTCGCCATCATCATCAAACCTACATGTGACCCAAAGTTCCGTATCCGAAACCTCAACAGTGGATTCATTTAAATCGAGTGATAGCCTCTTTCTCAGTTGCATCTTTTCGGTTGATGTGGCAACATCTAGACATGTTGTTTCCGACTGTTCTTTACATCGAACTGTATGTAACAAATCCGAACCTTTCCCCAATCCTTCCGCTCTTCATTAGAGTTTTTCTTTACAGACCTATGACAGTCTGTTGTATTGTTGTCGGTGGTTTATTATTATCATTAGTAGTAGCATTAATTTTCAGCTACCTTATGAGTAGTGCATTACGTATATAAATGTTATCGGTGTTACTGGGAGGGTAGGGAATGATGCGGGAAATTTGGATCGCACAACGGGATTTTACTCGCAATGTTTAATGTAGCAGAACCTGTGGGTGCCGATCTGCAGATCGAACACAGCGGGTGATCACTTCTATTGACAGCTTACTTGCAGACACCAGTCAGTTCTCCTTTGTATGATAAGCCATGTCAAGTTGGGCTTCGCGTGTGTGTTGTTGCGACAGGAAATCGGCCTTAAACATTTCTACTCCGCTGGTTGTTTCGTAGATGAAGAATTTGAAGTTTTTTCTGTTGAACCTGTGCTGCATATAATAAAAATCGATTGGACCACTTTTCGGTTTCCAGCGTAGAATATACGCTTTTTCTGATTCGCTTCGCACGCAAACGCTGGTACTCTCCTAGCAACTGCGGAAATGAATTACAACGAATTAACCCAGAACGTTTTGCATTTCGCAATGAAGGCGCAGCGTCCTCAGCGGGTGCGACTTCTGAGCAAAAACTTACGTGTCCAGTTCTGACATTTTCAGAGAGATTTCCTTTATGATGCACTTTCTGTCGCTGTTTTAGATTGTTCAGTAAAATTATTTGGCGTCGCCTTGTCATGATTTACTATTCTGGTGTGTTTCTGTGCTCATCCTTGTGGTCCAGGGTTCAACAGCAAATCCCCGGTTCCTTCGCAGCTGCTGGCTTGGCAGGCTCGGGTGTTCTATCGACGCTTATCCATTCCGTTTGCACCTCAATGGCGTGATCAGAAAGTTGTCTCGGTGAGCAGCATTTGTCGGAATCCGCCTATGTTTGATTCGCATCCTCAGATCGCCGTGATTGAAGGTGTCTCCCTTGTAGAGTAGCCACCCGCACAAGAGGATAACTCGTGGTTTGTCTCCCTAAATTGTGGTCCCATAATGCAAGTCCAGCTGGTGGGGGAGAACCTGTCTTTCCGCTTCCCTAATGTCGCCGTTCCATAGGAGATACTTTTTGTGGAATCTTAAGTAACACAACCAGGAACATGCAGAACGTTTGTAAGCACTTTGGAAATGCTTTTGCACTATCCATGAAAGTAAACTTTCCTGGTAGATGGTTTTGCGACCCTCCCCGGACGTGGCTTTCGTTGATGACCATGATACAAACACTGTATCATTTCTTCCTTGGGTGTTTGTACAGTTCAAATGTGCTTTACGCGGGATAATGTTTTCGCACGAGAAACTACGGATATTCTTTATGAGTGTAACGCACTATTTAGTTGTAAATACTATGTCGAACTACCCAACGCACTGTAATATGTAGCGATATGCCTTTCTACATACCTCGGTAGTTGTATTAGCTCTGACGGAAGTGTGTCTGGTGAAGTCAGTGCAAGAATCTCAAAGGTTCGAATCACGTTTGCTAATTTGCGTCACTTGTGGCGTCAAAAAGGCATCTCACTAGATCTTAAGGCTACAGTAAGGGCTGTATTGTTGTATGGGTGCGAGACATGGCCTCTACGGACAGATGATGTGAGTCGTCTTCAGGTTTTCGGCCACCGATGCCTCAGAATCGTGCCAGGTTTTGGATAGCGTCGGCGTGTTAGTAACGAGGTGATTAGAAAACGGGTATTTTGTTGTGCTGCAGGTACTTCAATCGGGGAGAACATCCAGCACCACCGACTACGATAGCTCGGTCATGTGCTACGCATGCCGAAACACCGTCTACCGAGACGAGTGTTGCTCTCCATGCCTCCTTCAGAATGGTGCAAATCGCGAGATGGACAACGCATGACTTGACAGAAATGCGTGAAAGAGATCACGAAGAGTTTGGGTGTTGCTGGTGTTGTATGCCTTCCAGGATGGGGTCCCCGTTACCCCTCCTGTGCTTGGCCGTAGACGTTGCAAGAAATGGTGGCTAATCGATGTCAATGGTGTTCGTGCTTTCAGTTTCTTTTTAGATTGTCTGATTGAGCGATTGGAGGTGTAGACACCTCAGAATGCTTAACATAGACCAGCACTAGGTCCCCTCTCTCACCCATTCTTTTTCTCTTCACTCCAAGGCTTTTAATATCTATATGAAATTTGACGAACTTTATGGTTGTACGGCAGTGAAGCATCAGTGTCAACACTGATGTTGCTGTCTTTGATGATGATGATGATGATGATGATGATGATGATGATGATGATGATGAAGAGAAAAATGTACTGTCTGGTGATGTTTGTTGTTTTAAATGATAACTTTTCGATTCAAATACGCCAACTAACCAGAAGCAGCTTAATTGCCTAAACCTGCCTTTTTAGATGATCGACCATACGGACGTCCTAATTCAGAGATTGTCAAAAGTTAACTAGCCAAAGAAGATTGATTCAAGAGAACATCTGTATGTGCTAAAAATGCGCCTGCATTCGTATGGCGTATCCCACTCTACCGGAGTTCACTAAGCATGCATACGGCGTGTTCTCATGCTATAGGTAGTTTATATCAGTAGAACAGTACATTTGCGGCCACAAACCCGCTTCCAACTGTTCTTTACTGTTCTTCTCATCCACAGACTGACAGTCAGGTATCGATCGAACTTCAGTAACAGAACATTTTTCGGGTAGGAGCCTTGGATTATGGTCGCGAGGATACATTTACAAATAAATTAATTAAAAAAAACACTTTTGCATCTTTAATTATGTAACCATGATTTCTCATTTATATCACATAGTTGTACCCAAGATAGACTCGTTATTTTTATCTATGAATAAATTCGATTCTCCAATTCGGAGGCTTAAAGATCTTCATTCTCGCCGGAATTTAGGTTGAAGACACCGTAGACGGGTGATTAAATCGAAGGTCGTTTCGGTTTCCCGCTCCAACTGTAAACAGGTCGAAACGGGTGGTCCGGTACGATGAAACCGAACTATTAGGGGCAATCAAGAGAACGCACGTAACTATACCGAACTGACAGTACTTACTTCAGAGAGCGAGGTCATACCATTCCGAAAAAGTCTCACTTCTAACAACACACTCTACCTCATAAGGTCACACTCCATGGGGCGTGTGAACCGTATTGTAGTCACATATAAAGTGACGAAGGTCATATGCACAGTGGAACGACCTTGGACACGCGGCGGCCTGGTGCAGCACATTCAGTCGAAGAACATCATAAACAATAGATTCAGATGGGCTTCCGGAGTGTCTCCCATGAAAACCAAACTAATGGGCAAATGAGTGTAGTTCGCTAAGTTCGTGCAAAATGAGTTCAGGTAAAACATTAGGCTGAGGTAAACTCGGGGACTGCGCCTACCTGATGAACCCCAAGAAGGGCAAAATCGGTCGTGGGTTGTCGAAGAGATTTCAGAAGCATTGTGAGTAGTTTTTTACGCCCAAATGTGCGATGCCATTTCAAAATTTGCAACCGATTAATCATGAGAGGAGAAATTGGCCGAGCAATTTTCGATGAAGCATATTCTCCAGAAGACGAGCAATTTGGACGCAAATGTACACCGACGCAAGAAACGACTCGGACTTCCAAAGCTGGACTTCTTGAGACCAGAGTAATCTGACCTACAAAGATGACCAGTTGGGTACATTGTTGGACATTTGAGCGTACAACGACGTTTATGAAACAGCATGACTGTGATCAGATTTATACCATCAGGTATACAGTAACTCGATTTTAAAAAGGGGATCCAAATGTATTGCAACCGAATCCCTCGTTTACGTTGGCCTTCAGCTGAATTTGCTGCACAGAGACTGCTTCATGTTTCATTTGGAACGATCACCAGGATATCGAAATATCCCTTCTCAGTACGCTTGCTGGAAGAACCCCAAGTGAGGGGCACCTAGTACGGTGTTGCCAAAGTGCCTTCGGGAACTTCGCAAGTGTTGCTCGCTTATGTCACCGCTCAACCAAACCGAAATTGACTGAAGCGAGTTGAATGTGAATGTTTGGTTTTGCTGATCGGAATTAGAGCCATATTGTATTGAGTTAAAATAGTTCGCCCCCCCCCCCTAAGGCAAGCGGACGGAGACCCTGGAGAGGAGTCATCTATGGAATATGAAGTTTGAAATGTTGAGCAATTTTGAAAAGTTCTAGGGCTTCTCCTGAGGAACCCCCTTGCGCTAAACGACCGGGAGGGGTGGGTGAAATGCTCGGAGAAACCAGACTACTCCACTAGTTTGCACTAATGTAAGCACTGAGCACTACTGTAAGTGCTCAGTATTCTGACAAATGGCATTTGATCAAGCAAAGTCCATTTATCTGAACGTTGAATGTAAAACCGTGGATAGCATCACTCAGATTTCGGTATAAATCCAACCGAACGTTAGGTCCCATAGCACCCAACTTTCCTGTTCTTACCCCACAGTCATCATAAGACCGCTTAGTTTGATCATCGGTACACTGGTTGAATAAAACTCCAATATTTGTTCTGTAAGGCATTTCGGTGTTTCATAGAAAAACGTTACGACCACATGTCTCGAACCCTGTGTGTCTCGAAGGAAAAGGCTTTGAAGAAGAGGACGATTTTGTCAGTTTTGTAGGTGGTCCTTATGGTATGCGGAAGAGGCACGGGTAACCTGACTGAAAAACTGGACCGTTTGTTAGATACATGTGGGAAAATCTAAGATAGTCTGAGTCAAAAGCGCCCAAGGTAAATACTGACCAATGATCAGCCAAGGTTACCCACACCCGGGCGGGCACGGAAACGAATAGTCAAGTGTAAACGAAACGTGAGGATCAAAGGACAAATGAACCAATCAGAGGCAAGTACACAATCGCGTCAATTCTGCTGATCAATCGGGTTAACCCATGCGTTTACGTCGTCAGAAAATTTGCCTACTTGTAAGCAGTCAAGTGTTTTTCCTAATTTTTTAACCATTCTAGTAGGGAACGCGATTATAATTTGATTCATGTTCACCGTGAGTGCAAGTGAGGTACAAGTTGAAAACCAACGTGACTCAGCCCAATACATCGACCAGGTGAGTCCACACCAGCATGAAGCATTCAGTGGGCTAGCCTTCAGGGCGAACCATATTCTGCTTTATGACTGATGATTATGCGTTGAGACGTGTGGGGATTTGGTGGCCGGTCGTAGGAAAGACGAGGTCACAAGAACAGGAACTGTGCAGACTGTTGAAAAATATAGGAAAATCCCTAATGGTCACTGGGAGGGGCAAGAGATTGTGCATTGGCTGCTTGTGCGTGGTGAGCATGGATAATCGTGGAATACCAGCTTGAACATGTGTCATGTTCTAGACACTTATGTAGTCATCTTGTGTTAACCTCCATTCTGTTCTGCACTTTGAAGGCTCCCAAACTACATGGTTGTGTGATTTGTATAGGGACACGGCGGGCTCCCCATCATAATGCTATCTGAATAACAACATTATCTTCGAGTTGACTACAAGTCATAGGAACGTGTTACGAAATTACTTATCATCCTCTCGATAGGAAAAAAGGTTTATCAGAATCCAAATAAAAGTGATTTAATGTCGAATTCAAGCGACCCAAAGGGTTTACAGTCGCAGCGCAAGCTTCGTGTCCCAATTTGTCCAAACAGTCGGTTATCCTTACGTCCGGTGGATGAATGCCACGATAGTGGACTGCAGAACTTGGTCTTGTGGTTTGTGAGTACCGCTCACCACTTAGCTAGTGGAAGCAGTTGAGCGACTCAAACTTCTTCGGCCGCCAAGAACATTGTTAATTGCTCGCTTAACGAAATTCTTCCAAGCTTTCCCATAGCCGACCATATTTCTGCATTCAGGCTTCAACTTCCAACATTATGTGTATGGCTAAACGGCACTTGTTGTCGCATCCTCCGGTTGAGAATATCATTCGATTCGGTACCATTCCGCGACAGCTGGTTATTTTCCATATCGTCAGTCAGCTTGGTCAGTGAAGCAAGGTGCTTTGACTGGCTCCCACTTGACAGAGGTTTCGCTCTGCAACTAAGGTCAGTCTATGCTGAACAGTTACTTTGTCCTGCTTAAGTGAGAGTTAATCCTGTTACCGAACAGCCTATTGCAAAACGGTTAAATGTTCAATCACTGGCCGGAAGCTCGCGGGGTCCAAACTTTATGTAAAATGCGCAATGTTGATGATTCCCAACAAGGATGAAACAGCCGTACAGTCTCCTCAGCTTTTCAGCACAGACTTGGCGAAATTTCTATTGTATCATCCTTGTTGAAGATGACCACCAATGCGCAACTCTCAAAGCTGTGAGGTGATTCGAACCCGCAACTTCCCTCTGTTTTGCCCGAAGCTCTGCTACAGGCTATTATTGCTCAGCCGACTGAACCTGGTGATTTGCACTAACCAATCGAGCAGGACTGGGCCGTTCGGTCTGATGGTATTCCATCCAACCAGATAACATCTTTTGAACGCTAATGAACAAGCTATTCGGTAGGTGCGCCGTAAAAGTCCAAGTCCATTGGTTTTCACACAGTTGTACGTACTTTTGGCAGACTGAAGTTAACAATTTATTGGTGCAACTCTCCTAGCTGAACGAATTTCGGTACAATGATTTAATCTGAATTTACCGTTCTCATGATGTTCTTATCAACTGTTTTCATGTGCTTGCAGGCGAGCTAAAATTCATTTCGCATGGGATTCTGATTAGAACCTGTCAGTCTGAGATTGGGCAACACAATGAGACGCAATGAGGAAGATATGAAACGGAGAACAAAAGACATTTGTGACGACACCTTACTTCCAGCATATATGTTGTTTTGTCAACTAAATTTTACGCATTAATTAATTATTATTATTACTGGTGGTTAGCCCCCGGCCAGTCCAGAAATAGCACAGGTGTGCTTGCTAAAAGGTCCATCTTATGATGTTGACCTGGACCGAAACACAGATTCCCAGCACAATGTTTCCCGGAAGTCCATGTGCGTCCATATTTTTGGCCCCGTGGAGAAACTAATCGACAGCCGTGAGTTGATAACACAGTACTAGTACTAATGCTGCAAAATGCCAGTTAGAGGAAAGAGAACATAATGAGTTCGTGTGACGATTTTAAGACTCATCAGTTCCAGACTGTTGCTCTGTTCACGAAGTACGATGCATTACAGGTAAGTCTCACCTTTCTGGAGGTCCAGCAGTCAGTGGACACCAAGCTGCGAGAAATAACGCATACTGAGTCAGCCTGTGAAGATTGTGCTGCTGATAATATGCGAAAACGTTGGTAACCCGGGTGATTTTATTGGCTGTTCATTAGGTGGCTGTTGATCTGCTGCACTGATGATGTCTCCTCGTAGGGTGACGAAACTTTTGCGAGTAAATCGCGATTTTTGCCGATGTAATGCTCCTTGTATACAGTAAGCATATTTCAATAACCGAAAATATATCTTTCTCGCATTCCAGGACGTTAATAACTCAGTCAACACTGTGCGCCCATAAGTTCGTACGCCTCTAGCCAGCACGTATGTGTGTATTGAAACGCCCGATGGAATTGAGCTTTAGAGCTCGTTCAAAGTAGTCCTTCGATTCTTCTAAGTCGAGATGGATAAGCGCGTGTCGGCCATTTGATCAGCTACACGTTAATCGTGTGCGCCAGAGAGCTTTGTCCAGCTATCCGCTATGATGGACGTAGGTTCCATGTAGCTAGTTGATTAGGCATCATAGGGCCATAGCCGCATGTTAGTCGTGTGCGTCGGCTGCAGTAGTGTACAGGAAACAGCAGCCTTCTTCACTTAGAATTGGACCCAATTTTAGGTGTCATGCTGAGCAGCTCATCGCGTATATCACTGACGGCAAAGTACATGGCAACTGCTCGCAGCCGGCTATTTAGAATTTGGTATGTTTCACCCTTTGCAGTGAAGAGCTACGCTGCAAGTAAGCAGGACCTGAATACTTCCATACTGATATGAAGCAGTGTACCACCAAACCCGGCCTGCGAGTGAGGGTTAGTATAATCTGAAGCCTGACGATCTTGATGCCTAATACGAGTTTTCAGAATATAATGAAAGTCTATAGCCGCGATTGCACGGAACAGAGATTTCCGGATCCAAAACACATGATTCAGCATTAATCTATTCGAGCATTAGACACAAGACTAAATCTAGTTAAAGAAGTGATACTCCGTCATATTTTGCGTCCACGAGTACGGTGTGGGTTTTAGCAAGTTCGATAAGTTATTACTGTTTTCATTGCAACTTTCGCCCATTGGGAGCGATCCACGTTTTACCGTAAGTTTCGATGTTGGATGCTTTTTCCTGTGCGGTACGTCCAAAATTGGTTTTGGCTTCTGCACATGTCAATTTTGGAAAGAGTTCTGTCACTGTCTAACCTATTTACAGAGTTAACACGTGTCATTATACTGAAGTTTTCTGTCCAGTTGCACTCCATTTCTGCTGTGCACCCACTTTCATACATGAGCCAAGTTATTGCAAGCGGTTCTCACCTACAGCTATTGGTGGACACCGAAGGATGTGGGCGAAATCGCCGTACATCGAATGTTACACATGGAATGCAATGTCACGCCTACCAGGCCGGGTGGCATTTTAGATGTACGGGCTTGCAAGACGACCAGATAAGCCAGTTATCCAACTATCCTGACCCGTTTTTACGCGCCGATTGTCTCTATTTTAGGGGTGCGACGTACTCCACAACAAACAAGACAGCTAGCAAAAACGAACCAAACGCCTACTCCCGAGTGAGAAAGACCAGTGCATATGTAGGGGTGCGACGTACTCCACAACAAACAAAACAGCTAGCAAAAACGAACCAAAGGCCTACTCCCGAATGGGAAAGACCAGTGCATATGTTTTTTTTATTCGGGATTCTCGAGAAAAAACTGACATTCTCCCAAAGCTCTAGAAGCTACAAACATAAAGGACCAAGCGGCCTGGACAAAATTCGATAACAAATTCTCCTCTAAACGATCATCTAACGCTATCAATTCCGTGTCCTTTGGCTGCAAAGAAGGTTATCCAGCTATCTGCTGCGGCACTCAGGACCGCCAGGGCTTTTCTAGTGGGCAGGCGCCTGAGGCAGAACAGGCTGATCATCTGGAAGTCGTTCTTTAGAACAAGCATGCCGACAAATCCAACACAGTTGCTCAGAGGTGGGTCTACCATTAAACAATAAAATGCATCTCTTCACGCAAACTAGTAATGCTGAAGAAGAAGCAAGCAAACACCTGGGTTTCCAGTCACTCTTTCCTCGCCAACTGCCGTACAAAGGACCTCGGCGCGTACTGACGACATTCAAAAAGGCCTAACCAAAGATCGGGCAAATATATGATGATCGCCCTTTAGAGGTGTGAAAGCTGGGATACAACAACCTTCGATGGGGGGCACGTAACGGACTTCCGCATAACGACAGTTCAGCCGACCCTTGACTTATGTCAAACCCGATGGTAATTATAGACCCTTATACTCTTGTACGTCAAGGCAACCGGCCGCTTCTCTGGATTTCAGTTTTTACTCAACCACCTGAGAGCCCTCGACTACTAACGAACTTTACGATCAGTTTTTACTCAACCACCTGAGAGCCCTAGACTACTAACGAACCTTACGCTCGTGGTGGGAAGCAGCAAACACCGTATGTGGCACTATCATCGCTTATTTTAGTACCGGACTACAAATAGGCACCGCAGAACTCCACAACCATTGTCCAAGTTCTAAGCTGGATTAAGCCAGCTATGTGGATAAAGCAACGAAGAATATTGAGATCATCCTTGCATGTTCTCGTTCACCGGCCTCCACCTCCCAAACCATGAATGGCGCACTGAAGAAAACAGAACTGTCCTCCTCCTACCCGTTGTTTGGTATGTAATTCCAGCCATTAAAAATGAACGAAAATAACCCCTTCTTAAGCTTTTAAAGTCCGATCTACGTCGTAACTTTCACTGTTTGTCCTTTCTGTGAATAGGCAACTAACGTCATTTGCCGAAACCTGGTCTGCTGCCTCTGTCAACGTATGTCGCGTTCCTAAAACACGCATTCAAAACCCCAGTATTCTTGTGCGCTGCGGGCCACCTTGGACGAGCTGAGATTTACACAATTTAGCCTAGGGGTAAGTGGCAAAGTTTACCGACAGATAAACCACAAGCGTTGTTCTCGACATCGGCAACTACTGCGAACACCTGACAACCACGGAAAACGCGACTCTGCTAGCCCCCAGCTCCATACCGTCAAAAGCAGCCTCTACGGTCGTGGACACAGTCGTCCATTATGCCTCCGGGCGCCAAAGCCACAGGCTTGACAGCGGTTCGCTGAAAATTTCTACGTACGGCGAGTTGTGCGCGCCAATTGCGGACGACCTGGAAGTCCATACAAACACGAACGGAAAGGAATTGCGATCGAATAAGCTTCGACCTATCAATGGGCTGTTGGCTTGATTAAAGGTGCAGTCCTCTGTGAAAGGCCTTTTTCGGGCCTTAGACACAATTTTAGCGTACAGCGGTTATATCTGCCAATCTCTCTGGTCACGCAAATTTTACCTCTCCAGGTTCGGACGTAGCAGAGATACCGTTGAAGTGATTACATGGGAGCTTCCTCAGTCTTTTCGACAACCTCCGCGATATAAAACTGTCAGCTTGTCTTGAACAGATGTCTCTGACGCAGGGACCTTGAGAGACGGCTACTCCATTTTATACGCTGACTTGAAACGCGGAAGAGCAGGTTGGTTCGCTTTGTAATTACACGCGACCCCTTGCTATTCCACTTTTCTTCTCAGACACCACTACTGTACATTCCTAGGACGCACTGTGTATTCAGATACCATTGAGCGGAACCGATCCTCTTCTCGGCGTAATTTACCGTGGCCACTTGAGTCCAGATGAAGGTAACCAGTTCCTCATACAAACCCTGGAGAAAATCTCCTCGGGCTACCACTTTACACATCTCTTGCTGGTGGGTGATTGTATCGACCCCAAAGCCTCCTGCATGGAACTCCTGCGCATCGTACACTTTGCATCGGCGCTGACCAAAGTAGCCCACCAGACGCAACCTGGACTCCACATGTCGTCGCACCCACCAGATACCGCGCAGGCCTAATGCCATCTCTGCTGGATTTGATTATCACCAATGAAAGACACTTAGTTAATCAACTGATAATTAATGCTTCACTAGGACATATGGACCCTTGTGTGGCGACGTTCGATTTCATCTGCTACTGGGCTTCGTAAGTAGCTTTGGAACCTCGACCGTGCAGAATTCTTAGAAATGAGTAGCTTCTTGAGGAATCCAAACTGGGACCAGCGTCCGTGGAAGAGTTATACAAGAACATTTTCCAGCACATCCATGAAGCTGAGGCGATATTCGTCCCACAAATCAGCGCGAAGCCAGATGGAGAAAAACCATCTAATAGGATCCGGCGTCTTTTAGAAAAAAGGCTTTAACAACTTTCCCGAAAGGTACCATAAGCAACAGAAGCCGAGCTCGCTTCTCGCAAAATGCGAGAGAGCTGCAAAGTAGAAACCCGACAATGGAACATACGAAAACGAGGCTCAATGCTGGACTGCGCAGGTAAAAACCAAATGTGTTATTTAAGAACACGAGACCGCCGCAATCTCTGAAAGTTTGGGAGAAAGCAATTGTCACCCCAATCTAACAAACGAGTGACCGGCTATCATTGACAGCTACGGAGATACAAGCTTCATTAGCGAACCATGCAAGGTCATGCATTTCAAAGCCGGCCGTCCGAAATCACCTCAAAAAGAAATTGATATTCCCAGCGACACACTGAATACTCGCAAACCGTTCTTCCGAAAAAAACATGCTCGTGATTATGGATAGCTTGACCCAAGCCAAGAACGAGGGGCTCATATCGGATGCCATAGTTTTCGACTTCTCAAAAGCAGTTGATCGAGTCCCACACGTTCCGCCGCTGTACGGGATTCAAGGTAACATCCTACACTGGATCAAGGCATTCCTATCAGACAGACCATTCCGAGTGAAAGTAGGCTCGACCTACTCTTCTGCGGCGCCGGTCTCCATTGAGTTCCTCAGGGCTCCGTTTTGGGACCACTGCTGCTTCCGATATACGTCAATGACCTTCCAGATGTTCTTGCAGGTCCATGTCTACTTTTCGCGGACGACCTGAAGTCATGGGAGCGTTACCGAAAGAACTACTCGGTGCTGCCACCCAGCGCTCAGGGCCTCACAGAGACACATTTCCGATCAAACCGCGCCAAAATTCTCAAGAAACCAAACGGACGCAAGGTTGCCCCTTGAACAACAGCAAATCGGGTAGTCCAAAAGGCAGTATTGAAAGGGCTACAAGTAGCAGTGGTCGAAATTTTTGCCCACGGGGAAAACACTTCGTCCGCCAAAGGCCAAAGGCCTGTGCAACCCGGGCTTCCAGAGGGCGAGAAAAACCCTGCAAATGAAAAGTTGCCCTCGAAACCACCAGGCGAGGGAGCAGACAAGTATGCCTCAGAGGTCCCTTCGGAGCCCTCGACTCAAACCCGATCTACAACTATTAAGTATATTAAAATCTCTGGCTACACAAATCTGGACCACTCACCTTCGGCGGCAGCAGAGACAGTGATGAAACGCTTGTCCACAAACTGCTTCAGCCTCTCCAACAAAATTTGCGATATTCAACAGTCAGTTTGTCTTGAACCGCCGTCCATTATCGCACTCACAGAGACCTGGCTCACACCAGACGTCTCTGACACGGAGATCTCTATAGACGGTACCCTGTTATCCGAGCTGACTCAAAACGAGGGAGAGCTGGTGGGGTTGCTTTGTACTTACATGCGGCCCTGCCAATCCCGATTGTCCTCTCTGATACCACTCCTGCACCTTGCGACACACTGTGGATCAAGTCCCGCTGCGCGGGTTCGATTCTTTCCATCTCGGCGTGATCTATCGTTGCCCACTGAGTCCTCCAGAAGATGGCCAATTCCTCTATATGAACCATTGAGCAACTCCCCTCAGCTACCACTTCACTCGTATCCTACTGGCAGGTGATTTCAACGCTCCAAAGACCTCCTGGATGGAGCTCCAGCGCGTCGGATCAAGTGGACCCTTTGCAGCGGCGCTGACCGAAGTCGTTCAACAGAGCGCTTGGACTCAACATGTCGTTGCACCCACCAGATACCGCGCGGGCCAACAACCGTCCTTCCTGGTTTGGTCATCACCAACGAAAGACATTTCGTTGATCAGGTGACAATTAACGCTCCACTGGGACATAGCGACCACTGTGTGCTCACCTTTGATTTCATCTGCTATTGGGCCAGAAATCCCGAACCCCAAACGTGGATTCGAAACTTCTGCCGTGCAGACGTTTCAGGAATGCGCATCTTTCCTGAACAAGTTAAACTGGGACCAGCCTCAGTGGAAGACTTATATAGGACCATTGTCCAGAAAGTTCACGAGGCTGACGCGATGTTCGTCCCAGAAAACCAGCACGCAGTCGGATGAGCCGTAAGCTACCCAAAAGGATCCGGCGTCTTCTGGAAAAGAGGTCACAACTATTTTCAAAAAGTTGACTACAGGAGACACAGAAGATGAGCTGGCATTTCGTAAAATGCGGAACCGCTGTAAATCGGAAATCCGCCAATGGAACATACGAAAACAAGCCACCATTCTAGACCTCGCCCGGAAGAACAGAAATGTGCTGTTCAAATACATGCGGCATCGCCGAAGAAACAAGCCATCCGCGTTCTCCCTGAGGGACAGGAACGGGGAACCCACGAGTGACCCAATAGTGGTATCTGAGTTCTACAGAGATCACTATGCAGGTCTGTATTCAGTCCCAGCGTCCTCGTCACATCCAACCTTGTCAAGGCGTATCTACGAACGGCCTCTAACCGACTTGGTATTCACGGTGGAGGACATTCGTCAACTCCTGCACAAGATCAACCCATTCTGCGCGTTGGGGCCCGACGAAGTCCACCCAAGGATCCTGAAGGAAACGTCGTACACACTGGCAACTCATTTCCATCTGCTGTTTCGTCAGTCGCTTGACGAAGGCCACCTTCCCTCTGTTTGGAAGGAAGCGATTGTCACGCCAATCTACAAAACTGGTGACCGACTATCGCCTGGCAGCTACAGGCCTATAAGCCTCACTAGCGTGCCATGCAAGGTGATGGAACGCATTCTGAAGCGAGCCATTCTAGATCACCTTACTTCCAACAACTTGATTTCTCAAGTTCAACACGGATTTCTCCCAAACCGTTCCTGCGTGACGAACATGCTCGTATTTATGGACAGCTTAACCCAAGCCAAGGACGAGGGCTCATATCGGATGCCATATTTTTCGACTTCTCAAAAGCATTTGATCGAGTCCCACACGTTCCGCCGCTGTACGGGATTCAAGGGAAAATCCTACACTGGATCAAGGCATTCCTATCAGACAGATCATTCCGAGTGAAAGTAGGCTCGACCTACTCTTCTGCGGCGCCGGTCTCCATTGAGTTCCTCAGGGCTCCGTTTTGGGACCTTTGCTGTTTCTGATATACGTCAATGACCTTCCAGATGTTCTTGCAAGTCCATGTCTACTTTTGCGGACGACTTGAAATCGTGGAGTTCCAATGCCAGTGCCCTCCAAATTGATGTAGACGCCGCAAAGCAGTGGTCGTTGGACTGGCACCTTCCTCTGAATGACGAAAAGTGCGTCCATATGTCATTTGGAGGAGACTCAGCGAACTCCTTTGTCATGCATGGTGAGAAAGGACCAGAAGACATCACGAGGATAGATGCCAAAAGGATTTGGGTATCTGGCTCTCTTCAAACCTGTCCTTCTCACTGCACCTTGAGAAATCGGCCAGAAGGCATTCGCTGTTCTACGGATGATTCGGCGCACCTTCTCTCGTATTACTCGCACGGACTTCCAAATACTCTATGGGGCCTATGTCAGACCGCTCCTTGAATATGCCAACCCGGTTGTCTACTCAGGACGCACGAAAGACGTAATCCTCATTGAGCGCGCCACGGATTCGCGGTTCACGATTGATACACAGGAGCGAGGCTTTTGCCCAAGTTTCCTGGGTCGGTTTTGTTCTTGTCGTTCAGCAGCTGTCGTTCACCTGAAAGGCACAAGTGAAAAAAGAGCGTAGCCTCGATCCTGTATATCAATCCGTGAACTCGATTCTGAATGGCCCGTATTCAGACCAATGAGGACACAGTTTCATGGTCCACAGCCGATCCTCGACATATACGTTCGGTTTGTAGTATACGGTGTCTCCCAGTTTGATTGCTTTTATATGTAAGTATTGTTGCGCATGACCTTGCTTACTTGGCTTCGGCCTTTCATGAGCTTTCTTTCTGTTTTCCATCCACAGAAATTGTCAAAAACACCTGCCTCCGAGAATCACTGTCCCCTGGTACTTCCATAGCGCATACTACATATTTGGCGACCACGCCAGGATGGTTACCACACACTTGTGGACCTACCACAAACACTTCTGGCTCTACACATTTGCATACAGGCCTCAGAGCTAACATGTTGCTCAATCACACACAGCGAATTCGAGCTCCCAGACACAACTATTAGACACTTATTTATGCGAGTCCTCGTGCTGGCAAGCATACTGCTCTGCGCTGAGAACTTAAAGAGCAGTGCTACGCCCTTTTTTCACTTGTTCCTTTCAGGTGAACGACAGCCGCCTAACGACAAAAACGAAACCAATCTGGGAATCTTGGGCGGAAGCCTCGATCCTGTATATCAATCCGTGAATCCTCGATTCTGAATGGCCCGTATTCAGACCAATGAGGACACAGCTTCTTATGGTCCACAGCCGACTCCCGACATATACGTTCGGTTGTGTAGTATGCACGCTGTGGAAGCACCAGGGGACAGTGGTACTCCGAAAGCAGGTGTTCACGATAATCTGTGTGGATGGAAAACAGAAGCAAAGCTCATGAGCCGAAGCCCAGTAAGCAAGGTTGTACATCACCAATACTCACACATAAATCAATCAAACTGGCAGACACCGTATACTACAGTTGGATTGGTTCTTGGCTATTCGGGATAACACGGGCGCCTAGATGTAATGGTGCCCCACACATCGCGTACAAAATATCGTCTGCAGTCAAAACTCCTTGGGTCACTACGGACGAACAATGGCAAGGATGAAGGCACACCTCTTTGAGCAGCGTTCACTGTAAGGGCCTCCTAGCGTGGTAAAAATACATCCGGAAAGCTCACCGCAACAGATGATAAGCGCGACTCATGAGGACTATTGGATACCAACTTTTGCACTGGAATGATGCTTACCAGCAGGCGAGTTAGTTTACAAAAGCGGGCTAGTGACGATGGTTCACGGATTGATACACAAGATCGGGGCTTTCGTCCGAACTTCTCGTGTCGGTTTTGTTCTTGTCGTTCGCTGTCACTCGCCAGCAAGGCACAAGCGAAAAAAGGGGTGGCACTGCTATTTGAGTTCTCAGCGGGGGTAGTAAGCTTGTCAGCGCTAGGACTCGCATGTAAAAGCGTCTGAAGTGGATACTGGATGGATTGAGGTCACTAGCACTAGCATCCACCCTCGGACTAGTTGAATGGAGTAGGTAGGGCAGTATACGACTGTTTCTGGTTATAAAAGCCTCTTCCGTTTCTGGGGCTTTTGCGACCCATCAGCGCTTTCCGTCATTCTCGGTCCTTCATTATCCAGCGTTTTGGGGATTTGAGCGCGTCGTCTCAGTCGCTTGCTGCTGGTATGGTTTTTATGGCTTTAATGAGATCTACTTTTCGTGACGAGATGCAGTATTCGTTGAGGTGTAAGAGCGACCTCGGGCAGATAGTACTGAAGGCTGTGGTCTTGGTTTATGTTACCTTTTTCCAGTCTTCATCTAACCAACCATTACAACCACCGCACTCGTCGAATTCTGGAAGCTTCTCAGCCAACTCAACTCGATACTGTAGGCCTACGGAGACGCCTTGCAAGTGATGAACCGAATACTCTTGTGTCAGCCGGGATGTTCCCAAGGGAAAACGAATGGATAAACGCACCCACACAATGCCGTGGTCGCAATCGAGTGATGTACCCTCAAATGCGCGGCAATCTTGTGTAGAAGCTCCCCCGCAGTAGCTGATTTCCACATAGCCCAACTGAATTTACGGCTGGTTTGCACTTACTGGCTTCCAAGTCACACACTGAGCCCTTGTATTGGCTAGAGATAGATAACTTAAGAAGTCGCTCCTATTATCTGTGCGGTGGCCACCAAGATGCGCTTCCTCAAGACCTGGTCGGCAGACCTGGGCATTTATATCACCGGCTGTAATCACGATATGTGTAATTTTTACTGACCCAGTCAGTTGTGATGAGTCTCGATAGGAGCTATCTTTCTCAGCCTCAGTGCTGCCATCTATCGGAGCGTATGCTGACACAATGGTCAAACACCGCTGGCCACTTCAGATCCATTGATCTTGGTTGAACCAGTCAGCATAACAACCAAGGCGTCTGTTGGCTGGGATCTAATCCAGTAAAGCGCACTCAGCCCTGTGTCTAAGCACATTTCCTACACCATAGGTGCCACGAGCCATTGCATCAGTATCATCGGATGCCCGAAGAGTAGAGTGCAGGAAATTTCGACTCGTTCCGGAGTCTTGTATACGTGTTATGGGGGACAACATACATACACCCAAAGAGCGAGAACGGTCTGAGCAAGAGATGACTTGTTCAGTTTGACAGAGAGTACGCCCTTTGAAAGCCGCAATGTCGGACAGGTCCCATTAATTCAAGAAGGGTTCATTTTTAATGTTTTATTGACCCAAAATTCTGATCCACAAGGCAGTGGTTTAATATAGGGTTTTGCTCGGGGAGCTATCCTCTAGCCTCTGACTTAATAGTCTGAACCGCGAGGCAGTGGTCGGTAGGGTTTACTTGAGGATCTCCGGTCCCGGAGTAAATGACTCAACAGTCTGACTCGCTTGGTCGCATTCACAAATAACAGTACTTTCATGCCACATCGGCCGTCGCGTGGTGCCATCAGCCGGGTCGCCTTACTTGCTGCATACAGCAGCGCGGGTAAGCGAAAACATGCTACTGCTGACGCCTCCCTTCTTACACTCACGTTTTCCGTCTTCTTCCCTCCCCGCCCCAATTTTAATACGTTCTCCGCAGGTCCCAGCTCTAGGACTGATCGGTTTGCCCGCCCTGCATCACACTTAGCTGCAGATTCTGTACGTCCGAGTTCAGTTACATCCCTAAACACTTCGAAGTCTGTTTTCAAACCCCGAAAGCCTGTCTACTTAGCCACCTTTAATGTTCGTTCACTGAAGCAAGCAGGTCAACAGGTGGCTCTTGCTCGTACGCTGGATTCCCTCAGCATTGATGTATGTTGTCTGTCAGAAACAAGGACGCAGGACGCAAGTACCGTGATCGAACTGACTGCCCTCGCTCTCTTCCAGGTTCCGGCTGCGCACCTCTGGTGATGCAGAGGCCGCTGCAGCTGGATATGCTGGGGTGGGTATTGTACTGAGCGAACGAGCGGAAGCGTCTCTGCTTGATTGATACCCGTTGATAGTCGCCTCTGTGCGGTTCGTTTGGCAACATCTGTGAGAGAATCTAGAGGAAGTGAGGTCCATCGCACCTTGTTTATTGTGTCTGCTTACGCCCCAACTGACTGTAGCTCTGAATCTGCCAAGGACAGTTTCTATGACGCTCTAGGTGCCCTTCTACAGCGGGCTAAAACCTCAGATATCGTTGTGGTTGCTGGTGATATGAACGCCCAGGTAGGTAGACTGAGCTGCTGAGGCCCGATTGGGTGGCAGTGAAGCATCAGTGCCTGATGTTGCTGTCTTTGATGATGGGTGGCCGTCTTGGTTTGGACACGAGACGCACGGACAACGGAGACCGCTTACTTCAGATGTGTGCCGATCACAGACTGTTCCTTTGCAGTACGAATTTCCGGAACAGCGGAAATCGCTTGACAACGTGGTGCCCACCAACAAACCAGCGACGAACCCAAATAGACCACATCGCCGTGAGTTATCGGTGGCGATCGATCACCGCTTGCCGCTCCTTCTGGAACACCAGCGTGGACTCCGACCATGCACTTGTACGCTGCTGCTTTTCATTGCGCTTTTCAGGTGTACGCAAAACGCGCACACCTCGCTTAGCCATTGAGAAGCTAGTGGATCCAGAAGTCAAACGAAACTATCAAAACCAGCTCCTCGAATGCCTGCCGGACGGTACGGCCTCGGATATAAACGGCCACTGGGAAAAGATATCCAAAGCGCTACTAAGTCGGAACGTCTGTTTGCGGTACAACCCAGCCAACCTCATTCAAACATTGGATCTCTGATAGGACCGTGTCTTTGCTGGAGACCCGGCGACAGATTCCCCTGGCCGCCACCACAACTCCACCCGACGCATCATCCGACGCCAGGTGAAACTGAGTGTCCGTGCAGACCGAGAAGCTTGGTGGACCCGAAAGGCCGAAGAAATGGAAGATGCAAAGAATGCTGGAAATGTGCGCAGCTGTTCCATTTGATTCGTTCGACTGGTCCTCGAAAACCTCTTGTCAGCGAAATAATCAGAGACCAAAATGGCTCCCTGATATGCAATAAAGCAGAACGTCTGGACCGCTGGGCACAGTACTTGAACAGCAATTCAGCTGGCCACCTGCTACCTCCAATCCAGAACCTGAGCGCCATTCCTTCAGACGTCCCACATTGGTCGTTTTTCTGGATTTGAAAGCAGTGTCCGAGTGTATTTTCTTACTCAAGCGTCATCGTGCTGCTGGTCCTGACGACCTTCCACCTGCTCTTTTCAAGGATGCGGTGGACTTCTCAGCCAGTGCCTGCCTAGCCTATTTGGGTCTATCTGGGAGAAAGGGAACGTCCCAGACAACTGGGTTTAATCGATAATAGTGCCCACTTTCAAATATGGTACTCGCAGTGAATGTGGTAACCACAGAGGTATTGGTTTGACTACTGTTGTGTTTCTGGCGTCACTGATTCTTCGTCGTCTTATGGTGGCACGCGAAACGTTGACCCGTTAGAATCAAACGGGACTTCGACCTGATAGAGGCTGCGTTGACCACATCTTCATACTCCGTCAGGTGTTAGAGCAACGCCACATGTACAGACGACCCACAATCTTGGTGTTCCTTGACTTAAACGGTACTTCCGATTCTGTCCATTGGTTAAATACGCTGTTAAGTACGCTTGCTCAACAGGGTATGCTCCAGAAGTTTGTGAACATAATCCGATCCCTATATTCACATACTTCTGGGCGTGTGGTGGGCTCTCCAAAAGGTTCCCTACAAAAAATGGTACCCGAAAAGGATGTCCACTCTCTCCGTTCTTGTTCAACTTCGTCACCGTTGGTGTGAACTTTGTCGATCTGGAGTAGGTAGACGACATCGTTATCATCTTTGAAGCCCAAGGCGAAGCGAAAACCTTGCTGAATAGACTGACCACCGTCATACCATTTCTCTGCATGCGTCTTGCACCGTCAGTGCAAAGTCGTGCTTCAGAACGCACAGCCTCTGAACATATCTCTTGCAATTCAAGAAGAATCACTGGAGGCTGTGGGGAATTTTACACACCTCGGTAGTTGTGTTAGCTCTGACAGAAATGTGTCTGGTGAAGTCAGTGCAAGAATCCAGAAGATTGGAATCACGTTTGCTAATTCGCACCACCTGTGGCGTCAAAACAGCAAATCACGGTGTCGCGTGTATCAGGCTATAGTAAGGGCTGTGTTGTTGTATGGCTGCGGGCCGTGGCCTCTCCAGATAGATGATGATGATGCTGAAGAGGACAGTTGAGCAGAACTGTCGTCACAGCCCTTTTGGATCCTTGGAGCTCACTATTCCGGGGAATTGGCACCTGTTCGCTATTTATCTCCTTTGTCCTGTGTCATCATCGGCAGCATGACATTAGTGTTCAACACTGATGCTTCGCTGCTGTCCTGTGTACCAATTGCGAGTGCACTTGTAACTGTTCTGTAGAAGAACTGCTTTCACATACCCAGCAATCTCCGTTCTTTACCACAATTGAAATCGGAGAGCGCACATAAATCATATACTCTTATAAGTAGAGTATATCTCAAGGGGGTAACCGAAAGTTTTTCGTTCCCGGCTCTCGTGCTTGATCTGAAAAACATTCTTTTTTTCAGGAGGGAACAACTCCGTTGTTTTTTCCGCTGGTCAACAGTCCACACTTTTTCTTTGCCTTTTTCACCTGCAGTAATAAATGTTGCAAACTGTCGCATCAGATGGCGTAAATTATGATTCAGGTACCGTGCTACTTCAACTTTCCAATAATAACCACTTAGCGCAAGACTATCCTCTTCCAAGAAGTGGACATTGCGTGGTTGCGGATGAAAGCAATTTATATGTGATAGGTGGATTTGTGCAGTATGAAACATACCTGGAAGTGGAGGGTGAGGTACGTTCTCGTGAATTCATGACGGCGTGCCATTCCACTCAAGATTTGGCGTTATAATCTCATCTCAGGAAGCTGGCGTAAACTGCATTTCCACAACCTTAATTTCACATTGGCCGCGTCACATGCAGGTGAAAGAATGCTAATTTGGCATAAATTTTTACGGGACATATAGTTTGTGCGATTGGTCACACGGTGATCATACATGGAGGTACTGGGACGCAGTTCGGACAAGCCATTGATAACAGTTTGACTGTGATAAATTTGAATACCTTGGATTCCTATCTTCTTCCGGTTTCTTGTAAGGATGGTATACGCCATCACATGCCTCTGCCTACCTATGGGCATGTAAGTTCACAAACTTGAATGACGTTGCCGCACTCTATCAGACCCTTACTCACGTTGTGCTTGGAGATGAATCTTTTCTATACAAAGTTGGCGGCGTGAGATCAACTACCTATACGATGAACGTCTATCGGTATAGTCTCAGTTGCAAGACATGGGAACGTGTATCCCACGAACAAGATTCCAATTTGTGGCGACCTGCTCCAAGGTTAGTAATGTCGACATTTCACCCTAACAATAGATTTTCGGTCCGTAACACGTCCCCTAAGGCTTCTATTTGGAATGCTTAATTCGCTTCAATCTCTTGTTTGTTTTATTGCTATATTTTTACTTTTTATCCTCGACAGCAGTATTTTGTGATGGTGGCCGGTTTTTTTGTGACGCTTTCTGTCAGACTACTGTTTGAGAGGTCAGATATTTTCGTCGTGTTTCGATTAACACGGATAAGAAGACGTCGACTATACTTGGCGGTTTGATCCGTGGGCTATGTAGAACTTAATGCACTTATTCAGGCATGTGCAGTCTCCATCCACAGTTTGCCTTTGAAGAGAAGCGTGCCTGAGATACACTGAGAAAAGACATGGTTTCAGCTGGTTAAAATACTCTTGAGAGCCCAAGTTAATGGGTGGTTCTATTTTGCCTTGTTCGTTGTGCAGTGTCCCCCCCACCACTGGCACATGACCAGTCATCTAAAACACCAGTGCATCCTCAAAACAAACAGTTCTCCGGGGAAATCAGATACATATATGTAGCTTGCGTGCAAAGCCTACTATGTTGTAGGTACATCCATTGAAAGGACTTGGCCTACAGCCCGATAACAATCCAGTTTTCATTGGTTTGGACATAGGCAGTAATTATTTATACGATTGCAATTGATAGAATTTTGTGGAATTAGGATCGATCTGTATTCCAAAAGCTGCGAATGCTGGTTGCACTTTCCCCTTACGTCTTATACCTTGAAAAAACGACCTATTCAAATACACCGAAGTTGCAGTAGCTGCACTGGGTTGAACAATTTCATCCAAAAGCATTTACGTCAAAAACAAAGGTTGGAGCACTATCCATGTATCATCACTTGGAAGGTGATATAGGGCACGGCTGTTTCCCGCAGCAAAAGCCTTCTCAATCTCTCGAGCTTTCGATTTCCACCAGAGCTCTCGGTCTTTCCTTAGGCTCTTCACTATTTGGCGTTTAAGGGAGTTGCGTGCGCCGTCGTACGCGTTGCCTGCTGGTATGGATTTCCGGGCATCAATCATGGATAGCGACCTCGCCGATATCCAGTGGTTTTGTGGTCGAATCGGGGAGGTTGGACAGACAGCACTGAACGCCGCTAACATGGCTTCTTTCACATTTTGCCATGCTTCATCTACATTCGCACTGCCAGTGCATGTAGAGAGTTGTTGGGCTAGCTCAGATCGGTACTGTTGAGTTATGGTCGATCTTCGAAGATAGTGGATTGGCATGCTTCTTTCTAGTTTGCGAGGGCCTGAAGGGAAGCGAACTGTCAGGCGTGCACGCACCATGGCGTGATCGGAATCAAGTGGAGTGCCCCAAAAGGAACGGCAGTCTTGAATTGTGGCTCTTCACCGGTAGCTGATGGCCACGTGGTCCAACTGGGTCCACGGTTGATTTGCAGTTGGTGGCCGCCAGGTCACGCGATGCGAACGCTTATGTTGAAAGTTCGTACTTGCCAGAAACAGTTCATGGTCAGCACACAACTGAAGGAGTCGATCTCCGTTGTCTGTGCGGCGAGCATCGACTCCAAATCGACCGCCCAAATGTGATTCCAAGGAGCTCAGACGACCCACTTGAGCATTCAGATCGCCTGCAAGGATCACAATATCAGTGCTTTTGCCTGACGAATGAGCCCGGATAGTTCTCGATAAAAGGTATCCTTCTCAACATCAGAACTGCAGTCCGTTGGGGCATAAGCCGACACTACAAACAGGCAGCGCTTTTTATGCCGAGAGGCACTGAGCTTGATTGAACTGGATAACCGGACGGCGCAAAGCCGACTGTTCACTGGGATCCAATCCAGCAAAGCGCGTTCAGCTCTGGGGCTGAGTGCAACTCCCACGCCATATAGTCCACGAGTCATCGCTTCTGGGTCACCGGACACACGGAGGAAGAAATGTGAAAGAGCTGAGTTCATCCTTGGCGTTCTGAGATGCATAACCACGCTTGGGTCTTGTATGCGTGTTTCGGAGACACAGCATACATCAATTTTAAGGGAGTATAAAGTTTCAGCAAGCTCTGCCTGTTTGCCAATTTGACATAGAGTACGGACGTTAAAAGCTCCTATATAGAAAGGATCTCGTGGATTTAGAAGGGTGTTATTTTGTTTACTGTTAATAGGCAGCAAGGGGCATAGGGCCTTTCGGTCAGATAACTGACAGTCAAGTGACCCCGTTTGTGTGGTGGAAGGGGTTTGGAGGGACATCGGTGGACACAGAACTGCGCGGGCAAATGATACTTCCCGGTTGCCCAGGCCGAAGAAGGGGGTTTGGTTGAGGTACCCCACCTTGAGCCTTTGACTCAAAAGTCTGACCCACAAGGCAGTGGGGGATCAGGGTTTTGTTCAGGGACCCTGCCCTAGCCTCTGACTTAAAAGTCTGACCCACGAGGCAGTGGACAGTAGGGTTTGTTGGGGACCCTGCCCGGAGCCGATGACTCAATAGTCTGACCTGCTCGGCTGCAGGGGGTTGGCCTAACCCGAGGGCGCAGGGAATAAGGCATTACTGTCTCATTCCTGATGCGGCTGCGCACAGCAGGTGCCTTTTGAGCAGCACCGGACTCTTTGTTTTTAAAACTATTTCGACCGTAGTGGATAATGCGCCGGCGGTCACGGTCAACCGTTGGGCGATCGGAGTGTGCGGTTTTTAGGGCCGACCTTTTCTAACCCGTCCTTCCTCGGGGAAGGCAGCATCGCTGCTTCCATAAATATGGACATGCTGGTCACCTGGGGGAAACACCTTACTGCCTTCACACTCCTGTCGCAGAGGACAGTACGACTTTACCCCAGACCGCCTCGTAGCACGATTACTCGTAGTACAGGGTCTCGCTGCTCTTGGTCTGACTGCCCTTTGGCCTTCCTGGCATGGTTGCACCTTGTGGAACGACGTTCCAGCCAGTGTAGCCCGCGGGATCATTGCAGCACTCAAGCGCGACCACCACCTCAAGGTGGCAGCTTTAGGTCGAAGGTACTCTCTGGTCTTATCCTTCGAAGGTTAACTGAACACAGAGAGAGACAAATCCGTAAAACCAAGCTGTTCCGTCCTGAAGAGGATGCATCGATCATATCTTCACCTCCGACAGATTCTTGAACAGCGACACTGCTTCCAGCAACCAACAATGGTTGTGTTTCTCGATCTGAAGGCTGCCTTTGACTCTGTAGACCGCCAGGCACTATGGCAGTGTCTGTGGAGCAAAGGTGTCCCCTTAAATTCTTGACCCTTCTTAAGGCGCTGTACGCCAACTCCCGCGGCCGTGAAGGTCTACGGGAAGCTCGCCTGAGTTCACACATCAAGTGGTGTCAGACAGGGCTGTCCTCTTTCACCTTTCCTCTTCAATTTCGTCATTGATACGATCATGGAAGACTCATTATCAGCCTCTACTGCCTGTGGGGTCGAAGTGCTCCCGGGGCGTCCGCTCACAGATATCGAGTATGCAGACGACATAGCTCTTCTTGGATCTGACGCCGTGGTAATGCAAAGAATATTAAATAATCTAACTAATTCCGCCTCACGGTTCGATCCGTGAAAACCAAGCTGGGTTCCATCCAGCAAAAGGGTGCATCGATCACATCTTCACCCTCCGACAGATTCCGGAACAGCGACACTGCTTCCAGCAACCAACAATGGTTGTATTCCTCGATCTGAAAGCTGCCTTTGACTCTGTGGACCGTCAGGCACTATGACAGTGCCTGTGGAGCAAAGGTGTCCCCCATAAATTCTTGACCCTCCTTAAGGCGCTGTACGCCAACTCCCGCGGCCGTGTGAAGGTCTACGGGAAGTTCTCGCCTGAGTACACCACGTCAAGTGGTGTCAGACAGGGATGTTCTCTATAACCTCTCCTCTTCCACTTCGTCATTGATACGATCATGGAAGACTCACTATTAGCCTCTACCGCCTGTGGAGTAGAAGGGCTCCCGGGTTGTCCGCTTACAGATATCGGGTACGCAGGCAACATAGCTCTTCTTGGATCTGACCCGGTGGGAATGCAAACAATATTAAATAATCGTAATAATTCTGCTTCACGGTTTGGCATGCGCTTCACATCGGAAAAGTGTAAAGTGCTACTGCAAGACTGGGTGGGCTCGGAACCTGGCCTCATGCTTGCGGATGAACCGATTGAGATAGTTGACAAATGTGTGTACCTGGGCAGCTGTATTAGTCCCGGTGTTCTCGCAAAAGATGATATTTCCATCCGGATAGGGAAGGCCTAGAGCAGCTTTTGTGAACCTGCGTCACCTGTGACGTAGGCGTGACTTACGTTTGTCCGTTAACAGTCCAGTTTACAACTCTACGGTGCGCTCCATATTTCTATACGGGTCAGAAACCTGGCCTCCAATGCGCAGCTACCTACCTTATCTTTCCAAATCATCGGTGATTGAAGTTGTGGCAGCTACACTCACTGTACGACAAGTACACGGTTTCTTACAGCTGATGATGATGATGATGATGACTTGGAAAGTGATGATGGGGGCGGGTGGCCGAAGTGGTTAGAGCGCTAATTTACTGACCGAAAGGTCCATGGTCCGAACCCAACCTCTGCCTCTCGACTTCCCCTGTCTAGGCTTGGGCAACCTGGCAATATCCCAGCCCTCGTGCTTCCCTCGGGTGGCATAGCAGCTAGGCACCGGAAGGGTGTTACAACTGAACAGTTTCACTTGGAAAACAAATGAGTAGTAAGCAAATAAGGGCAGCGTCAGGAGAAATCCGATTTGGACCGTCTACCGCTGTAACGATGGATACAACCGATGAACCGTGCGAGTAGTCTATATTTAGGGCCAAGACCTTCCTCGCATCTGATTGAAGGTGAAGTTTATTGCCAACATTGTGGAACCGTTTTGCAGTGTTCGTTCACTGTTTTGTAATGGTCAATGGAAAGTTCAAGAAGACGCGCGAGACTTTGTGCATATGCGATGTTTACTTTCCTGTCTAATGACTTGTAACTGCTTAGTTCGTGTTTGCTAATAAACGACTTCGCAGCAAAGGGCTTTCCTCTTTTCACCACCGCCACCTTCAGTGCAGTGAATAACCAGGAGCTACGGTAATTCGCTGGTACTTGCAGGTACCCTTAGTTTGTTCATTCGCTGCCTGTTCCTTGGACGGTCCGGTTTCTTATCAGTATTCTCTGATTACTTTGATGGTTTGTGCGGTTCATTTTTTCCCGCTTTTAGCCGCCTACGGGCTTCTCAGAAACGCATGTTTGTCAACCGTTTAGCTCAGTATGGGTTGACCTTCGACCAGAAGTGGCTCGACAAGTAAGGCGCTAAGCTACTGACAGGAAGGTCCGCTTTTCGATTGTTCCTGTTTAGGCTTGGACCAGGTGACACTACCTCAACCCTGATGCTTCCTCCGAGCTGTATGGTAGCTATGCTATCACAACTGAACTATTGTTAAGTGACAATAATTCCCTCAGCTGTAAATCACTCATTTCGGTGTCCAGGTACCATGCCACTCGAAGGAAGCACGAGGACTGAAATATGACAAGGCTTCCAAAGCCTGGAAATGAGCAATCAAGCTGCCGGAACTGGGTTCGGACCATCGACCCCTCGGTCAGCAGGTCCGCGCCTTAACCACTCAGCTATCTCGGGTCATTACTGCCATTATCACTATTATTATTATTAATATTGTGATTACTGCCTAGTACCTTTACTGTCCCTTGTATGGACTGTTCTCTTTCGATTTTTTTCCAAGGTATCGACATGACACTGTTTTGTTCAACCAGAAGCTGCATATCGTTGCAGGTGGAAACGCTGAGGTGACACACCCGTTGTGGCCCGTAAGTGCTACATGTTTGTTTTCTGTGCACAACTGTATACGCTGGATGTTTTTATCTGGACAGCAACTCACACACTAGTCCACAATACCACTGACGCACTGCCATACAAAGACCCAGTGACGATGTCAGCTCAACTCTTGGTAGAACGTTTGAAACTGAACGGCTTAGCTCAGCGAACGAGCCATCCATGTTAATTAGGATACCATCACTCTCCTCAGTAGCAGTATTGTACTTCGGCATTGCAAGAAGTGGTGGCTAGTCGATGCTACTGGCGTTCGGTTTCGTTCCTACTTGTCTGAATGAGCACTTGGGGATATGTGCACCTCAGAATGCTTGCGATAGATCAGCGGCAGATCCCCTCTCCTACCACTCTTTTCTTTCCACTTTAAGGTTTCGAGTACAACTAAACGAACTTTGTGGTTGTACGGCAGTGAAGCATCAGTGCCAACATTGAGATTGCTGGCAGTATTTCAACCCTCATGCTTCCTTCGGGTTGCACGGCAGCTAGGCACCGAAAGGCTGTTACTGTCGATCGGTCATTTTTTATTATTGTTGGGAAATTCTGAAATATGCATGGTTCAGGAAATAGTTGAATGTTCCGTGTGCCTTTGCATCCTGAAAAGACGCTAAAACCATCCAGTGTTTTTCAATTTTTTTTTGCGCGAAACCGCTTTCAAATTTATAGCACACCAGCGTCAGTCATTTGTAGACATTGTGAATAACCGTGGGATGCTGGTGGATGTGTTCAAACAGCTGATCGAACGTTGCGCAGAAAGAAACCTGAGTCGCGGACATTTCGGCGTCAAAAGTGTTTCATTATTATTTTATATGTTTTTTAGAATCATATCACGTCTTTACTGTTCACACTATCCCATCACAGATGCCTGTTCTGGACCCGAAAACGCACACGTGGTCCAGATTGGAGTTTCGTGGCACAAGGCCTCCACTCCTGCGGTACCAGAACTCTGTGTTGGTCGAACATTGTAAGTCATGTTGGTTGTCGTGTTCCCTTCACGTCTGTCTCAAGTGTATGAGGGGTGATTGGACAGACGGTTTACCCCCTATATATGGTCATTTTTAGATCAGCTCCCAGGTGGAACAACTTTTCAGTCTGTCCCATGGAATGCGCATTCAGTACCACATTGTCTCATGTGACTTATAGTGAATTTTCCGTCAAAACATAGATTCTACCGATTCCTGGTAATCTCTCAGCTATACTAGTAGTTCCTTCAACTTCTAAGAATAGTAAGGATAATAATCATGCAGCTGTAACACCCCCACGGTGCCAAGCTGCCTTGCCACTCGAAGGAATTACGCGGGCTGAGATACTGCCAGCTTACCCAAGCCTAGACAGACACAACTGGGGTGCCGAGGTTGGTTTCGAACCACAGACCTTCCGATCAGTAAATTTGCACCATTACCAATGAGGTCCCTCGAGCACTGTTAAGGTGTGTCGGCGCAATACGGCTGTTACCTACAAACACACACATCCACATCGGTGTTCCTGTGCTGCCTTGGAAGAAAGGAAAGACTAAATGGAACATTGGTTGCCGTCAGGCGAACGAAACCCGATTCCATAGTTACTAATGTTTTTTAGGACTAGCCATGGACAATAGGCTAACGTGAAGTGGTTCGCACATCTACCTATCGCTGACCCGTACGTGTAGATCTGCAATAGTTCTTTTCATGTGTCACAAAGCAACCTTAATCTCATATGGAATTCTTTTGACTATAAAGTCAAAACACAGCATAGTGGAATAGACCGTGCAGTCTGCGAACATATCCCTCACAATTCAAGAAGAACCACTGGAGATTGTGGAAAACTTTACATACCTCGGTAGTTGTATTAGCTCTGACGGAAGTGTGTCTGATGAAGTCAGTGCAAGAATCTCAAAGGCTCGAATCACGTTTGCTAATTTGCGTCACTTGTGGCGTCAAAAAGGCATCTCACTAGATCTTAAGGGTCGTGTGTACCAGGCTACAGTAAGGGCTGTATTGTTGTGTGTTTAGTTTTGAACTATACTTTGACGAGCAGTCAATCATGGCAACCATTTGGCACACAAATTTTTTGACGGTGGCTGGTTTTGGATGGCGTCAGCGTGTTAGTCACGAGGTGATTAGAAAACGGGTATTTGGTTGTGCTGCAGGTACTTCAATTGGGGAAATCATCCAGCACCACCGACTACGATGGCTCGGTCATGTGCTACGCATGCCGAAACACCGTCTACCGAGACGAGTGTTGTTCTCCGTGCCTCCTTCAGCATGGCGCAAACCGCGAGGTGGACAGCGCATGACTTGGCAAAAAGGCGTGAGAGAGACCACGAAGAGTTTGGGTGTTGTTGGTGTTGTACGCCTTCCAGGATGGGGTTCCCGTTAGCCCGGCTGTGCTTGGCTGGAGACGTTGCAAGAAATGGCGGCTAATCGATGTCAGTGGTGTCCGTGCTGTCAGTTTCTTTTTAGATAGTCTGATTGGGCTATTGGAGGTGTAGGCACTTCAGTATGCTTGACATAGGCCAGCACTAGGTCCCCTCCCTCACCCACTCTTTTTCTCTTCTTTTCACTCTAGGGCGTTAAATATAATTAGACGAACTTTATGGTTGTATGTCAGTGAAGTATCAGTGTCAACACTGATGTTTCTGTCTTTGATGATGATGATGATAGGTTGTTATAATCTGACGTTTCGGTTGTCCTGGGGCGACCTTTCTCAAGGATTTCTACAATCAATTGTATACGAGTCAAATGCAGCGACATTTGGGTCCACTATCGTATCTTCTGATTGGTGCATCCCCGTGATTAGTTAGAGGTCGGATTTTTAACACTCTTCGAGCCGATTTCGGCCCGGAACTCCTCAAACTTAATCTCCGTAGAAAATCCTCATCGACAGTTCGCGGCTCTGTAATCCTGAAAGGATCGGAGCTCGCAGTCTTCCAACTGCCTCCGGTCACCATTGTCACTCATCCTCAGTAGCGCAGATTCGTATCACGCTGGCTCGTCTGTCGGCTTTCTGGTGAAACGCCTACAATATTCGCCAAAAACGACCGATAACCAGGCAGCCGACAACTGGTGTGCACTTTCCATTTGTACTGAGGCTACTTAAAAGTCATTTCAATCAATCGTTTCACCTAGGTTACCGTACGCATTCTCATCATGCCGCTTACCTGTACTTTTCTTTTTAAGGTCACACCGTGGCAAAGCAACAGGCTGTGAAGCCCGGTGTAGCCACCAGTGTTGTCAAACGTGGCACTCGAGGTATCGGTACTACTTGCAAACTGCAGATAGATGGAAATTCCGGCTAGTTCGTTTGATGCAATCAATCAATGTGCCTTGTCTATTCTGCATATTTGTCGTCTCGAAAGTTTTTACAACGCCGTGATCCTCGCGTCAGTTTGAACAAAGCGGCGCATGTTGTGGGGTGAATTCATTCGCCTGCAGTTGCAGGGATACGTGCGTTGGTAGAACCGACCGGAGGTTGAGAACAAGCAGACGAAAGAGCACCTGCCCAAACGAATTCGTACCCTATCGGCTGATTCTGATCTAGTTTTGAGGGGCTCGAAAGCCAAGTCATCGATTACGAAGCATCTGGTTGAGACGGGACAGAGAGTTGAACCTTACTGCTCTTTCCGGCTCATACTAGATAGCGGTCGTCCCCATAGACTAATGTTCCTCGAGGCAATATTGATTAGCCGATTCAGGCCTGAGAGAGAGAGTCACTCTCCGAATACCTTGGTTTTATTGATCGGTTGCGTTACAGCTTATTTCCATATGAACGATGCGATTAGCCGTGTTTTTTTCATTTTATTCCGTTTCACAGCGAGATTGTATGACGTCACGCAACATTCTTGATCGTGAAAATCGACTTTCCTAGGCTTTCATTTCAGAGATCCATTCTCATTGTTACCCGAGTGTGTATGCTGTCCTGTCCACTTTCAACTGCATACAAGAGTCTCTTATCGATTCTTCTGATTCCCGCATGTTTGTGCCCCCGCGCGCCGTTTTTGCTGTAGTGGTTAGTTCGACCAACTGACGTCTAATCTGTGCGACCGAATGATTTTATCGTTAATATGCGGAATATCCTCGATTGGGATCCCTCCTAGACAGTTCAGTTCTGCGCGGCAGCTAGCCAAATTTCCTGTCGTCTGAGACTAACAAGGAAGGTGACTGCCATACTGCCTTGTGCTATAGGATGCGTTCGTAGTCGTGTGGCGTTACAGTCTTCAGTGGAAAAGTGTAGCCAGATATTATAGCGAGGGTACTCAGTAACATAGGCTGGAACGATCGGTTAAAGCATATGTTGGAAGTGCCCTTGTGCGACCAGATGGCAATAGGTCTTCAATGAAGCAGTCACGCAAAGCTGCACAGCCAAACGTCTGCACCAACGATCAGCTCCTCTCCACGTGCTGACCAGCGATTGACAGCCTATATGTAGAGTTCATATAAAACTGGTGTCCAAAGTCCCCAACTGATGAGCACAAACGGATGTAACCGTTCGCCAGCAAGTCCGAGATTGAAACTTCAGGATCTGTTCACTGTTCTCAGAATTCCCCTAAAATTTATTATTCATCCATCAAACATATTTTGAGGGTCGTCACATCTGCTCTTGTGGTGTCACGGCCGATCAATCTGATTGGTTCGTAACTGTCGAATGTGGACGTCATGCGTTGCGATACCGGATTTTGATCTTGGACAAGAATAATGCAACTGTTTTTTTCCGCAAAGTTCCATGATAGCAAATTGTTTTGAAAACAGGTCGGTAGTTTTTCCAAGTGCTCCGTATCCTCTTAGCGGTCTGAGGCGGTGGGTGTTCGTGGTTTGCTGTGGGATTATGTAATCAGACTGATAGCCATCACTCTCACTTTGCTGAGAATCCCGAGTCACGCGCTGGTTTGACGATCTCGAATATCAAAAGTAAGAACTGGGTTTGGAAGTTTACGGTACTATTCACACAAAATTGAGCAAAATTATACAAAACACCTCTTCTGTCTACGTTCGTAACGTCACTGACCAGCACAGCGCAGTGTCAGCGTCCACAAACCAGACAACAGTGAGCTGATTGTTGGCTTGGTCATCATCATCATCATCAAAGATAGCAACATCAGTGTTGACACTGATGCTTCACTGCCGTACAACCATGAAGTTCATCTAGTTTCATATATATATATATATATATAATTATATATAAAAAGCCCTAGAGTGAAAAGAAGAGAAAAAGAGTGGATGAGGGAGGGGACCTAGTGCTGGCCTATGTCAAGCATTCTGAGGTGCCTACACCTCCAACCGCTCAATCAGACAATCTGGAAAGAAACTGACAGCATGAACGCCACTGACATCGATTAGCCGCCATTTCTTGCAACGTCTCCAGCCAAGCACAGGCGGGGTCACGGGGACCCCATCCTGGAAGGCGTACAACACCAACAACACCCAAACTCTTCGTGATCTCTTTCACGCCTTTCTGCCAAGTCATGCGCTGTCCACCTCGCGGTTTGCGCCATGCTGAAGGAGGCACGGAGAACAACACTCGTCTCGGTAGACGGTGTTTCGGCATGCGTAGCACATGACCGAGCCATCGTAGTCGGTGGTGCTGGATGATTTCCCCAATTGATGTACCTGCAGCACAACCAAATACCCGTTTTCTAATCACCTCGTGACTAACACGCTGACGCCATCCAAAACCAGCCACGCTTCTGAGGCATCGGTGGTCGAAAACCTGGAGACGCCTCACATCATCTGTCCGTAGAGGCCATGTCTCGCACCCATACAACAATACAGCCCTTACTGTAGCCTGGTACACACGACCCTTAAGATCTAGTGAGATGCCTTTTTGACGCCACAAGTGACGCAAATTAGCAAACGTGATTCGAGCCTTTGAGATTCTTGCACTGACTTCACCAGACACACTTCCGTCAGAGCTAATACAACTACCGAGGTATGTAAAGTTTTCCACAATCTCCAGTGATTCTCCTTGAATTTTAAGGGATATGTCCGGAGACTGCACGTTCTGAAGCATGACTTTGCACTTTGAAGGTGCAAGGCGCATGCCAAAAGATGGTATGATGGTGGTCAGTCTGTTCAACAGGGCTTGTGCTTCACTTTCGTCTTCAAAGATGAGGGCGATATCATCTGCGTACTCCAGATCGACAAGGCTCTCACCAGCAACGATTTGAACACCGGGGTTTTGAAGACCTTCCAGCGTTCGCCTCATTATTTCATCAATGACGAAGTTGAACAAGAATGGAGAGAGTGGACATCCTTGTCTGACACCACTTTTTGTAGGGAAGCTTTTGGAGAGCTCGCCATACACTCTCACCCGCCCAGAAGTATGTGAATATAGGGATCGGATTATGTTTACAAACTTCTGGGGCATACCCTGTTGAGCAAGTATATTTAACAGCACTGACCGATCGACAGAATCAAACGCACCCTTGAAGTCAAGGAACACCAAGATTGTGGGTCGTCTGTACATGTGGCGTTGCTCTAACACCTGACGGAGTGTGAAGATGTGGTCAATGCAGCCTCTACCCGGTCGAAATCCCGCTTGATTCTCACGAGTCAAGGTTTCGCGTGCCATCGTAAGACGACGAAGAATCAATGACGCCAGAAGCCTCGTCACAACAGGAGTCAAACTAACACCTCTGTGGTTGCTACATTCACTGCGAGTACCCTTTTTGAAAATGGGCACTACTATCGATTCACCCCAGTTGTCTGGGACGGTCTCTTTCTCCCAGATAGACCCAAATAGTCTAGACAGGCACTGGCTGAGGAGCCCACCGCCATCCTTGAAAAGAGCAGGTGGAAGGTCGTCAGGACCAGCAGCACGATGACGCTTGAGTAGAGAAATACACTCGGACACTTCTGAGACCGAAGGCGACTCCATATTTACGGTCCAGCTTTCTGTTGAAGGCCAGGATTCAGGATTGGAGGTAGCAGGTGGCCAGCTGAATTGCTGTTCGATGTACTGTGCCCACCGGTCCAGACGTTCTGCTTTATTGCATATCAGGGAGCCATTTTGGTCTCTGATTATTTCGCTGACAAGAGGTTTTCGAGGACCAGTCGAACGAATCAAATGGAATTGGCTTGATAGTGTGGGTCGTCCCGTCCGAGGCCAGTCTCGTGATTCTGATTGGCGGTGCGAATACACGGAAATCATGACAGAACAAGTCAGGGCAGGCTGACCAAACTGGGCACTATCACGCATGGGTAAGTCAGGTGAGCATATTTGCACACAAACACATGCCAATAAATCAGTATCGGACGGGGCAGCAAGATGAATGACTGGTACAGATGACCAAGACAAGTGAAGATCAAAGGTGGAGTAAGCGAATGATTGGGATGTCTAGTTAGGTTCAATACGCTGTCCCCATTCCACTAGCTCAGTGGTTAAGACGCGAACTTAATGACCGGAAGCCCCTTGGTTCGAACCCAACCCCGGCATCTGGACTGCTCCTGTGTCCATGCTTACGCAGCTTGGCAGTATCCCAGCCCTCGTACTTCCTTCAGGTGGTATGGGAGTTGGGCGCTGAATGGCGTTTACAACTGATCGATTATGTTGCTATTATTATTATCATCATCATTGTATATTTATCACTAACCTGCTACTCTTTTTGCTGTCCGTAGGTATCTACGTGTTTGGTGGTTTAGATGACGACGACGTGATCAATGGGGATATTTTCCGCCTGGACCTCTCGACACTGTCCTGCTCTACTGTCGGCACTCAATCCTCGCCTGCCTACTTCCACTCGAGTGCTTTTGTCCCCCACGTATGTGTGTGATTTTCCAATTCATTGGTTCATCATTAGTATCACGCTTTTTCCAGTCGCTATCTGACACGGCGGAAATTTTCGTCTGGGTCGCAGATCTGGGTTTCTTCCCGTTTAGATATTCTAGTCATATCGTGACAAGTTCAGTAGTTGATTGCGACTTGTCAAGCAGGCTAACGCAAATCCGGTTTAAATGCAAGAGGAATTTCTACACCTACCTGGCGACTAGTACTGACACGTTTTGTGGTGTGCACAAAGGACATTAAAAGAAATACCCGGGACTGTTCCATTTTTCGGCATGCGTTTTGCATTTCCAGAGCCTTAATTCAAAACTTCCTCTCCTTTTATGCTTCTCTGAAACTTTGGAAGGATGAAGTGTAGTTTGCTGATCGGTTCACATAAGCCGCGATTGTACTTTGACCGGTGAAGTAAATGGGAGGATAGTCAAGGCGCGAGCAGCGTTCACCAACTACCGCCATTTATGGCCTCAGAATAGAATTTCGCTGAAGCTGAAGGGCCGTGTATACAAGGTCACTGGTTTTGCTCTACGTTTGTAAAACTTGGCCCCTCTGGTCCGAGACATAAGGCGTCTTTATGTGTTTGATCACCGGCGTCTCTGTAGCATAGCGCGAGTTGGCTGGCTGCAGCCATTTCTCAACGAGGTGTTGCGTAAGTGGGTACTTGATAATGAGTCTGTCTCCTTAGAACAGCAGATTGAACTAGGCAGGTTGAGGTGGTCGGGGCATGTGCTTGGTACACCTAACCACCTACCGAAGAAAGCGTTGTTTTCTGCTCCGAGCGATTGTTGGCGAAAGGTTCGTGGAGGGACAGTCGATGACAGACCATGACATGGCAACGTGAAATGAAAGCGACTACTTTCAATCAGAGTGCTGTGGGTTCTTCGCACTCCACGGTCTTCAAAGGTGGCGAAGCTCTGGTGAACAGTCTGACATCCATACTGTAGAAGATTTGGAACGAAAACAGAATACCAGCCCAATTGAACTCTTCGACCGTCATCCCAGCTTTCAAAAAAGGGCGCAAGAACTTCACGTGAAAACCATCGTGGTATCACTCCGGTAATCATACCATCTAAGGTGCTCTCCTACATTATTTTGCGCAGGTTGATGGATGATCTGGAGAGGCAGATTCGTGAGAAGCAAGCTCTGTTTCGATCTGGTCAAGGATGCATCGACCATATCTTTACCTTGAGACAAATTCTTGAGTAGCGCCTCTCCTTCAGATGTCCCACCTTGGTCGTTTTCCTTGATTTGAAAGCTGGTTTTGATTCTGTCAATCGTCAGAAACTTTGGCAGTGTCTGGCGATCAATGGTGTCTCTTCCGAATTTATATCACGTATGCGGGCACTGTATGCGAACTTCTGTGTGCGCGTACGACTACACGGCAAACTTTAACCTGAGTTATGCACGACTGGTGTAAGACAAGGCTGCCCTCTCTCACCTTTCCTCTTCAACTTTGCTGCTTGAAATTTCCATACCTGCCTCTGAAACCTCAGGAGTCGAAATGCTCCCGGGACGTTCGCTGATAAACATTAAGTATGCAGACGACATTGCTCTCCTTGGTTCAGATCCTTCAAAAATGCAAGGAATTTTAAATAACTTAAATAACTCTGCCGCACGGTTTGGCATGCGCTTCACACCCGTGTAAAGTGCTGCTACAAGACTGGGTGGGATCAAACCCGCACCTCATGCTTGCAGCTGAGCCAATCGACGTAGTAGATAAATTCGTTTACCTGGGCAGCTGTATAAGTTCCGGTGGATTGGATGGAGATGAGATTATTTCTCGAATCGGAAAGGCCAGGGTAGCTTTGCCAACCTCCGACACCTGTGGCACCGACGTGACGTGAGCTTGTCTGTCAAGGGAAGAGTTTGCACTGCGGCTGTGTGATCCATACTGCTTTATGGATCAGAAATGTGGCCTCTACGCACAGAGGATATACGGAAGATGTCTTTGTTTGATCATCGGTGTTTCCGAAGCATTGGTCAGGTCCGGTGGGAACATCGGATTAGTAATGCTAAGGTACGCCAGATGGCTCTAGGGAGAAGGAACTTTCCCGCGATAGATGAATTACTCACGCTTCATAGGCTAGGTTGCGCTGGTTGGGACATGTACTCCGCATGCCGGAAGACCGTCTGCCCCGCAGAGCTCTTTTCGCCCAGCCCTGTGCTGAGTGGAAGTGACCGAGCGGTGGACAGTGTATGACCTGGCAACGAAGTACGAAAGCGCTAACCAGTAAACTTAGTCGGGCGGGCAACTGCCGCCTCCCTGGATGGGGACCCCGGGACTCAAATCATCAGTTGTTAATGACACTGGCACGAATGGCCCAATCGCGCAGTCAGTGGCACTCGTGCATCAAAGCTGTCGCCTTCAATGCGTAGGTACCCAATTTTCGAACAAACTGAACGTGCCTTCGCCTCCAAGGCTTGGTTGTATGTTATACTTTCCCGTTTTCCGGTGTTCGAAACCGCAGCAGCTGGAACCAATGTGGCTATGGTACATGGTTTATAACTGATAAATTGACTGATTGATTGCTTTTATTCTGAGGACACAGCTTGACCTTGTGGTAATGAGACACTGATTTGGCTGTCCTTATTGACTGGAAGGATTGGTCTGGTTACGTGCCGTGACACCCTAGCTGCATGAACTCTGTGTACGTTTGTGTACACCTGATTAGGTCAGGTACGCAATGCACCTACCAGTCTTTTCTTGAGTGTTTCCACACCCCACTTAAAAGGTTAGGTGAACCAATTGTTTTCGGCCATACTGCAGAATACTGGTGTTGCTTCTCCGGTAGTAACGTGACATAAGCTGACCTAGATCTCGTGGTGCTATAACCCTGGTACATGGAGTACTATTCGTTTCAAGCCTGATACGCTTCATACCTGGCTTCTTCAAACAGGCGCGCGAAATCTACGTTTTCGGTGGTAATATCTCCACAGGCCCAGTGTCTCGTACAAATCAACTCAATCGACTCCGGTTATCTGACCGTCCCGTACACTTGCTAGAAATGGCTTGGGCGCGTTTCGTCACCCGCATGGCTCAGAACAATTGGTTTGTTGCGGCCATCAGAGACGCACTCTGGTCTGCTGATCTGCCCAACGTGTGGAGCAAATCTGATGCCACCCGAATTATCGTTGGGATCCTGGCCGAAATCCGATCATCCGTTATGCTGCATTACCGATGCCCCGTCCCACCTTTGCTCGGTTGTTTCCGACCTAGCTGTTTGTCTCTTCTCCCGTTTCAATCAACTGTAAGTCCTCCCCCATTCATAAAAATGTATTCCTCTGCAGATGTGCCACATGATCCAGGCTATGTTGAAGGCCGTGGCACTTGCTCTTCTTACCAAGTACGGTCAAGCACTCGGACTACATCGTGAGGCCTGCGTGACTACAGTGGAGTCCCTACAAGCCGCTCTGACAGAGATGACCTCGGGTGAGTTCTCCTCCGTTTGAATGGCCCTTCTTTTCTTCGTTAGCCACCTCCCATTTTGTTGCTCACACTTTATTACGTTTTTCTCATGTGATCAAGTGAGGAAACCAGACTGTAAATTCTATCTAAGCTCTTATTGTTGACACTACAAAACTCCCACACAGCTGATTCAACCTCGAACGCCCTGGGAGGTTGGGAAGAACGCCTTTTGTCTCATGCATGGAACAAGTATATCCCTCCCCGACTTCTGACTGAATTTCGTGGCAAGTGTTATCGGTCCGGTTGAATACTAGGTACCATTGGACATATTGATATGAAAGGCTACCGAATGGATTACCCTGCATCAAGGGTATCGACAATTGGCGCTGGACAGTTTGCACCAATAATAGATACTACTAACAGTAGCTAAACACCAAGTGTAATTTCTATCGAACTAACATGGTCTCTTGGGACGCAAGGCCAGTATTATGCCTACCAACACGAGTCTACATTACATGCTTTATCAGGCTAGACGACTGAGGCATATCGGACTAGTGTGCCCGAAGGCGTTACTTCCGGTGGATCATATACAAGAGATTGAGTAGGACTTCAGTTGAGTTCCCAATGAAACCAGGCTAGCTTTCGCGAGCTGGGTACAGATTTGACGGGGATTCGGGGACTTCGCCTACCCAAGAAGGGTGAAACCGGTCATGGACTGTCCAAGAGTTTTCAGCAACCTTGCGAGTAGTTTCTTTTATGTGTAGAAGACTTGTTCACTTATGCTAGTTTACACAGCCATGGCTCGAGATAGCTCAGTGTCTAAGGCGCGAAATTACTAACTGGACAGTCCATGGTTCGAACCTAACCTCGGCACCTCGACTGCTCGTGTCTATGCTTGGGCCACTTGGCAGTGTCTCAGGCCCTGAGTGTTTCCTTTGGATGGCATGGCGGCTAGGCACCGAGACGGTGCTACAGCTGAACTACTTTATTAATTATTAGTATTATTGTAGCCATGACTGTCTGCTTAAGTTAGAACATGTTTTTACAGGTGCCTACCGGGGTTTATTGGTCTCGATATACCCCTTCTGGTAAGTTTGAAACGGTGACCTGACTACTGATCAGGTAGCAGCGTATTTGTTGACCGAGCTTGGCAATTGACTTGCAAACACTCCTTCGGCACACAAAGGTGTCTTTGGTGCGCGGTTTGGCACGTGATGTCACCTCGTTTGTTGATGAAACGTCTACAAACTAAAGGTTTGCAAGTTACAGGTCAGTTATCAGCTGATCAACAGCCAACACTCATCCGCGAACTACCTTTAGACAGGTTACCAGAGGTTTCCCTACCCACACACAAAGCAATAACCACCCGGCGGCCAATCGGTGATCTTCACAAAGCCTTTTGTTTCGCGTGTTATATGTGATATGACTGTCAAAGTTGCTAAGGTATCCTAGCGTTTACAATCGTTCTGCATATCGTTTGTTAGGGCCATTGAAAGACAGGTTTCGATTTAACAAGCATCTCTATACCATTTTTCTCATCTCAAGAATACACGTCCTCAATCGACAAACTGGTGGAATGTTTCAATTACTTTGGAGAATTCCCCGACGATGGAGACGAAGACCACTTTGATATGATGAAGGAACATCCGACTGCTGTATCGCTCATCGAATTTGGCCGTGACTTATGCGAACGCCTTCGCAGGGAACCAGAAGACGTGCCTCCGTCAGTCGCATTTTGTCAAGCACCACTCCCATTGCATAATGTGATGGATGGATTTCTACTGGTGCTATTCCTATATCATTTGCACATCCCATCAAGATTCCTACTTCGTCTTCCGGAAGGACGGAGTTACCTGAGTTACGCTCAGCTGTTAGACTCTATGATATCCAAACACAGTGTTTCCCAACCAGCCTAATCGCAACAGGAAATCAGGGAAAGTTCGATGCGCCTTCGTCTTTCATTTTCTACAAATGAGTTTATTGACACACAACTGACCTAGTCGCTCGCTGTACATGCAATGAAAATGTTGTGACATTCGTTTTCTCCTACCTTTATGTATTCGACAATGAAATAAAACTGAGGCGGAAAGTTTGTGGTTTCTCCACAGCTGCGAGAACGAGGCGATGGCAGATAATTATCTCGAACTTCATGTCAGCGCCAGATCAAACTGAATTTATTTGCTGCGGCATATAGCTGATCGTGACATCCCATTAGTTTCTGAAGCAAGTGCACCGCTAATCGGCACGCCCTTCAAAAACAGCATACAGTCAAGGGCATAGGTAGGCTAGATGTCAATGTAAGGCTCGCCCACGCGTCAAGGCACAGCGACCGGTTAATAAATCATCACAAGGAAATGTTGGGTTGCTTGCTTATTCAATGACAACGATAAAGGTATGATCGGATCCCGAAAAACTCGGCTTTCCTCTTTATTCAGAGTCATATGGTGGACGTGGAGGGTTCGGACATTTGTCCCTTTTAGGCTGTTATCTCCGTCGGTAGTTTGACAGTTGGTTAATCTGAGTTTGACAGTAGTTCATGGCCTAACCAGCCGTTGAACAATCCAGACAATCGTGTGACTTAAAAACTAGGCGGGGATTTGATAGACTCGCAAGGAGAAGCCCAAATGCACCTGCCATGAGCGGAAAGACACGCAGGGGGGACGGAGTCGAACCACTGGGCGGTTTACCGACTAAGCCCGTCACACCTGGCCTGCCACAACCTCGGTCCAGTGAATATCTGTCAATGCCATGAATGAGCTTGTAGTGTGGCGTCCACAATGGGCTGGACGGGTTGAACCTAAAGGGTTTTGGCGTAGAGAGGGGTTTGATAGATCTTGGCTTAGACGGCACACCACTCGCTAGTCTGTCCCCAAGCGCATCTTTTCGTTCACGCTATATGCACTTGGGCTTCTCATTTCAAAATCCTCGGACTGTTGATGAATACTCAGATAACTGTTCGAATTAGTCAGACCAACAAATAAATGAAAAAAATTTGCAATCGAAGAGAACAGTGGCAGCGCCTCGAAGGACGCTGCCATCACGCCAGCTGAGACCGAAATAAATAATGACCTGGAAGACGGAGAGCGGATAAAGTTAATTGAGGCTGATCCAAAATTGGCATGGTTTCTGACACAGAACAACGAAACAGCACATGAGCCGAAATCGTCAAGAGAATACTGGTGTGTGTGTGTGTGCCTCCATTACCCGTTGAGTTATACTGGGGGGGTGTCCATGCGACACTCAGTCGTTTAGTGGTCACTAGTTTCCCGGCCCTCCAAGTTGGAACATGCATGATGACTTGTTTTTTTGAAAAATGGTAGTGCATTTGTATTTCCCGCCAAACACCGCGGCTGTTGCGCCAAAGGCCTTCGCCAGGGGCCCTCACCGTCCTATCTAGGTCTGGGCACCCTGGCAGTATTCCAGCGCGCGTACAATCATGATTCTACGTCAGAGAAACATCAGTGCGGAACACTGGTGTTGTGCTGTGAACGGTGATGATGAGCCAAGACATTCATGCGCATACGGCGTCTGACCCAAGGAGATTTCAGTGTTGCAATGGCCAACATTACTCTTGAGGTGTGGCAGGTGCGTACGGCATGTGGATCCAACAGGTGTATATAATAGTATTTCAGCTGTAACACGCTTTCGGTGCCATGCCACCCTAAGCAAGCACTATGGCTGAGATACTGCCAGGTTTCTCAAGCCTAGACCAGAGAAGTCGAGATGCCAGGGTCGGGTTCGAACCACGGACCTCCCGGTCAGTATGTCTACATCTCAACCATTGGGCATTCCCGAGTCCCAACAAGTTTATTGATTATCCTACTAACCCACTTTTTGAACCAAGTATTTCATCCGTTCTCCGGTGTGCTCTAATTAGTACGATCAGGTTAGCTATGTCGTCGTCCTAGAGCTTGAAATTATAACAAGCACCTTCGTTCGGTTCACCACGAACTAATAATATCAATCGTGATTGTCTTCAGGAGGTCGTTTCACATTGATACTAGTCCGCTGAAAAATAGACTCAAAATGACGGTGATGCAAGCCGTTGTCATCTACGGGCACGTTCACGGGGTATTTGCCTGCAACAAACTTTTATAGCAGCTCCGAGTTTGATTTGGAACTCCATGCATATGAGACTAACTTGAGCGAATGCAGTGGAGTTGGACGCAGAACTGGTGCACGGTGGATTCGACCTATTGTTTACACCTCGCGAAATTGTTAATAAAGCTCAGTCGCAACGGCGGTGGCAGACACGTACTGTCAGATGATGTACGCAACCGTTGAATCGCTCAGAATGAATAACGCCGCTATGGTGAAAACACGACATTGCTGACTTAAAGGTCCGTGGTTCGAACCCAACCGCGGCATGTCGGCAGTACCTCAGCCCTGGTGTTTCCTTGTGACATGGTAGCCAGGCCTTGGCAGGGTGTTATAAGTGAACAATTATTGATTACCATTAGTTGGGGCGAGATAGCTCAGTGGTTAGAGCGCGAATTTACTGACCGGAAGGTCCGTGGTTCAAACCCGACCTCTGCCTCTCGACTTCCCCTGTCTAGGCTTGGGGAGCCTGGAAGTATCCCAGCCCTCGTGCTTTCTTGGGGTGGCATGGCAGCTAGGCACCGAAATGGTGTTATAGCTGAACGATTTATTTTATATTTTATTTATTTGCCAAGCTTTTCAGTCATTTTCGGATGGTGAAAAAGTAACAGCCAAGCCATTTGGAAAACTCTGTTTTATGCAACTGTACAAATATTGCGTGTCCAGTACATCAGTTTAAAATGCAGTGGGATTCTGTGAATTTTTTTCCTTAGAACGCTTCATAAGACGATAGACATCCTTCGGAGTGATATTACAAGCTGCTAAGCGACTCTGTGAGATGGTGACACCCTTCAGTTTCTGGGACCGTCGGACCTTTTGTCTCTTCACATCTGAACCGTATTCCGACTCGTTTGGTCCAAACGTCGAACCGTCTGCAAACGGCTTTTCGGTGGTCTCGGCCAACTGCGCATGTGCCGCGTCCCGAGCGCGTTTCTTCTTGGAGCGTTTTCGTTTCTTAGACGGTTTGTTTGATGTTCTGCGGATGAAAAAAGAAGCATAGTGCCTGAAAAAGTTGCGACATTGAGATGTGGTCACGAATACGCGAATCCGTGCACTTGATAAATTCTGGGGATCCAAGTGCCAAGTATTCATAGCGCAAATAAAAACTTGGGTCCCTTGGATAAAGGTGGCCCGTAAACTCAGAAGCGATTGGGAAACTTGAAAAAAACAGATGGGCGGTGGGAAAGTAAATTTGATAACCTGGAATGCGCGGTTGACGCTCATTCTCAACCCCCGGGTTTATCATTCGACGACACAGAAAGCAAGTATTACTGAGACCAGGGACTCCCCGAAAGGAAGCAAAAACGAGTAATTTGTGTGCATGGAACGGTTATAGTGGGTCAGAGATTCCCCTTGCATATGGCTGGGGGCACCACAGGACATTGCACGTAAATGCCCCCAAAAGTGGGTACACCGTCCGTTCTTGGAAGGACTCCTCAACGAGAGTTTGTTGTCGTGCGCTAGCTCCATGTTGCGTGAATTTCCAAGAAGATCCTGCGTCCATTCTACTGATGGCGCCATAATCCGACATGATGCGTAGGTTCCTTTATCTGAATGCTTTCCGAAGTTCATCGGTTTTTGTCAGGGACCAGGGTCTTTTCGCAACCGATTGCCTATCAAAAGCGATGCACGGAGAGGTCGAAAAATAACACACTTTGGCAACACAAGTACCGTTTCCGGATGCACTGGAATTTCTAGGGCGAAACTGGTTGGTTATCTAATCAACGAGAAATTCGACGCTTGTTTAAACTTCACACACGAAATTCCGCTGAATTTTGTCCCTAACTGTACCACCTACAGTGAGCACTGATCACAATTCCCTAATCCCGTACTATGTCCGATACTCGGTTAACTCTGTTCCAACGCCCGACAGTCTCAAACAACCTCTCTGTCTGAGCTGTGTCCCTTCTAGACTATTCACACGGAATTGGGGCGAGATGGCTCAAGTGGTTAGAGTGCGAATTTACTGACCGGAAGATCCGCGGTTCCAACCCGACCTCTGCCTCTCGACTTCCCGCGTATAGGCCTGGGCAACCTGGCAGTATCCTAGTCCTCGTGCTTCCCTCGGGTGGCATAGGAGCTAGGCACCGGAAGGGTGTTACAGTTGAACGGTTCACATGGAATCCTCTTTGTAATTGGAAAAAATCAGTCATAGATCCATTGTAAATTTACAGACTGCATCCTGACAACTTTCACATCTACCGAGTTGTTTACGAATTTACACGCAGCTACTTCGTCCGGAAACACCTTCATTCCGCCTGTTAGACTCACTAGATCCAAAAATTCTTCACCTTGGAAGGTTGATTTCGCTCAAAACAGTCATGTATATCTGGACGTGACAGGCTTTGGTCGTAACAAGCTTCGATGTGTATCCGGGTTTCCACACCACCAGAACTATTCAGGCTATTCCGTCCACCCGTTTATTATTGGAGAGATCATGGCAGCAAACGTTCCATCAGTCCGAGTCATCTGGACGGACCTTTTGGCCGCTTTTGTGAGCACCGGTATCTTGCAGGTTGATGCACGGCATCTTGGCTAAGATGTGTATTGGGCAAGCGTATCTTTATGTTTTCCGGAAGATCATTAACGGAAATTCGTGTATTTTCTGCTAAGCACATCTGGCCGAACTATGTAACTGAAGCATAAACACTACCTCACGACTTGGACGGACATACCGGACAAACGATATTTCGTCAAGGCATCCAGTTCTCCTACCCCACCATGTTTGTTAGCCTGGTATCTTTCCGGCAGTCTTTCCCTAAGAAGCAAGGAACAACAAAACTGAGCTGTGAACAACCAGTACCGTTCACTCCACCTGCTCGCTTCGCTTAAAGGTCAGGACATATGAGTTTTCCAACCGCGTAGGCTCACTACATTAAGATGACTAGTTGTTGACCTATTCGCTTTGCTTAGCAACTGGCTTGCGAACATTTCATTACAATGGGAAGAGACATCGTCAGTCCGCGGCTGGACGAGTGAATCCTCCACTTCTTGCATTTACATAGTTTCTGACGCGTAGTTACTATCCTCAACGTAATTGTTTGTTCGCAGATTGTCCGCCATTCAAGCTGATTGGTCGTTTCGGGATTAGTGTTCCGTAGTGGTCGGATTACCTTGCATCCGATTAGTCTATTGAATATTTGCTCTCGTGATCCAGAGTGTGAGGGCTAGGCCACATGCTGTCATTGCTGCCCGCCTACGGAATTGTGTTTCAGCAAATGAGCTTGCTTATGGTCCACTGACATGAGCGAACCCGGGAATTTCAGAACGTATGGGAGAATATCCTAAAACCAATTGATCAAAAATGTAAGAAACAAATAATCTTCCAAACACCATTATGGCACGATCATATTCCTTAGGAAAACTTTACGGGCTAGATAATTCCTGCACCTATTGATTCCGCCTTGGAGACAGTAATCTCAAGACTAACCCTGAACGGCTTCAACAATGTTCACAAGTATGCACGGGGCAAAAGGGAACAACCGATAGTGACAAGCACTTGTCGAATAGCCATTTTTGCAGCCTTCACCAGGTGCGAAGTCATGCCCAGAAAATCTTTTACATCTTGGGTTGGTTCCTTTCTCAGCAGTACCTTCGTGACGAGCATCAATTGATTTTGAAAAAAAGCCTATATGCCCGTTCGAATCGAAACACTTGCCGAGCGATGTCAGCAACTTCCTGATAGGGACAGCCATTACGCTAAGAAAGATAACTTACGAGGCATTATCGTCGGGCCACCAATGGGCATCGGGATTGCAGAGTGAGGCAATCACTCTAGCTTTTTTCTCCAGTTTCTTGTTTGAATGATACACACGAAGATCACGTTGTTCCTCCTCTTCTGTCCTAAAACACAGGTGAAACAATAGAGAAGGAAGGTTAAACCTGGCGTAATTTCTTAATACCCATTAACGACATATTTGCCGGGAGATAAGAAGAGTCGAGACTCACCGGTACGCAGTAACTCTATTGATAGGAACCCAGGAATTGAGCTCCCCCGTCGTAGCGGTCAGTACTTCCTCGGTCGAGAGACCGTAGTCGTTCGGTGTTACTTGGCGGTAACTGAATCGACAGAAGAGGTCCTCGTCGGGATCCGGTCCGGGGATTACATCTTCACATGTGAGTTTGTAGTGTTTGTCCAAGTAATGCTACAACGGAGAACCGAACATGTGCATGGTGTTTAGAGCACAGATTTGTTCCTAAACGAGACTTCGCAGAAATGAGGAATGCATCGGAGAGCAAAACCAAGGGATCGGGGCGTACAAAGTGCAGTGTGACCTAGCTTGTTCCGTCTAGCTTTTGTATTAAAGTGAGCTATTTTGGTTCACCTCTGCTGATGCACAGAGATCAGCGGTATCGGTGCAGACCGTAGCTCGTTTTTTCAACAAACCAGGAATACTATTCCGAAAAAATCATCGGCTTACCGCGCAAGGACAAATTTACGACCAAGAAGACATCAGAAACTTCTGTTTGGAACTTATCGTCCAACCACCACGCCTCGTAATATTTTGCATCAGTTTACAAACCTGGTGCTGGGTACTGTAAGGTCATGTTTAATACTGTTGAATGAGAAGGGAAGTCTAAACTACATACATACCCCCATCGACAATTGAACCGCATACAATCGATCTGACTTGGGTAATCATGACAAACAGCACAAAGGCCGTTGTCGCTAGTGTGAGGAGAGGATGGAATACCTGTACAATGGTTTTCCCCATTTCAGCACAGACTGCCTTCACTTATAGGACGAAGTTTTCATTAAAAATACAGGGCAGCTAATCATAGAGTACCAGTGTCTTTGCTGATCAAGGCGAGTTCCAAACACACTTAAACCGCACAATGAGTAATCCAGTGCATTTGAGTACGTAGACTTGTTGCCTGTGAAGCAGCCCGATCACCGGTGGTATGTTTGTGAAAGTGGGCTACAGGGAGGCGGGATGGCTCAGTGGTTAGAAGGTGAATTTACTGACCGGAAGGTCCGTGGTTCGAACCCGACCTCTGCCTCTCGAATTCCCTTGTCTAAGCTTGGGCAACCTGGCAGTATCCCAGCGCTCGTGCTTTCTTTGGGTGGCGTGGCAGCTAGACACCGAAAGGGTGTTACAGCTGAACGATTTTTTTTTACCACGCTTGTGCCTCATTCGTGGCGCTTGAAACATGGCAAAAATGCCCATCCATTATGCGACTTCGCGCCATACGACCTAGGTGAACTGACAGTTCGACCTGAGTTCGTTCGTAACAAAGTCGTCTTGACAACGTGCGCTTCAAAGGGGAACGGTCTATCTCAACTTTCTGCGGATAATGGCTGCAGCGATTCGCCGGTTAAAGTGTCCTCCATTGTAATTGATCCATACCGCTGCATTCAAAGACCGACCGAAATCAAAACCTGCCCGGTTGCACACATGTTTCCTGACTTGTGTCCGATCCTGAAGGCGATCCGTGACGACCCTAACCCGCTGCACGACCAATCACGCGATTCATAGGTAGTGCAAAGACGTAATTTACCACCATACAGGACAAACCATGTCATCGTAAATGACAGCTAGACAACTGAGAGTTAGAATGAACAGAGTATGGGACGATTGTTCAAAATCCACACTACCAGTTTTGTTCTGTTTGGGAGCACATTCAGTAGGCGTAAGCAACGGAAGCTTCCTGCGCTGTGGCAACAATACTGACTCAATTGCAACACCCGAACAGCATAGTACACTGCGGGAAAACAAATCGATTTCAACCAGGTCCACTAGTGAGGAACCAGACCTGAGTTGAGCCAGTATAGTCATGACTCATCGTGTTCTTATGGATGACCAGTGGGTATTACGACCGAGATTAAAGTGCAGATTAGTAACCTGTCTGGTGGAGTCCAGCTGGATGTCGGAGCAATAAATCCCAAGAGTGGGTTTCGAATGAGTATCAGGTTTCTCGACACAATAAACCACAGAGACTAAGTTCGTTGACTACCACGCATGTATGTTGACAAAGCACACGTGGCTAATCGGATTACTTGGTCGGGGCTTTCCGCCTGCATGAGTTCTTCTCGATATCAGTTGACATTTCTGTCCCTAAAACCGTCTTTGCATTGGTCTGGGTACCGAGGGGTCTAATCTGCTTACATGCTGATCAGAAAAAAACTAATCAAGAATTTGGGAGTTACTGTATATATACACACTTCATAATCTTCATCGACTGCGGGATCGTATGGTGCCTTTGGTCGCTTTAAAGCGCGCCGTAGCCGTGCTCTGCCACGTAGTCGGCGTCGAACGCGTTTTCCAGTTACCGCATCATCTGTTATCTCTTCTTCGCCGTCCAGTTCTCCTCCGCAGTTGTCGTCTTCCATGGGGTGGTCGTTGTACATTGGTTCCAGGCCGGAAGTTGAAGCATGCTAGTGTGCCGGAAGACGTCCGAAACAGTCGGTTACCAGGGGGGACGAAATAAAACAAAAGAAAGATATGCGGAAGATAAAATGAAACATGTTCTCCTTTTTTTTGTAGGAAAATGGTAGACGAAATGTTCACCTGCATCTCTGTTGGCCATCACGTTACCACTAAAAGAGAGGTTTGCGTAACAATAAGGTTGATAATTCCTCGTTGCTATTGGACTTTTGGATGAAACAGAGTTCCTGAAATACGATTTTCTCAAAAAGTCTAGTCTCCAATTTCTTCCATTTAGGACCTATTCCGAGGTAGTCATCCTCTGCATTCTCATGAGAATGGGGATTTGAATTGAACAGTATGGCTCTCAGCCGATCCAAACAAATCCCCTACCTGTTCGCGTTTCTTCCGTTTCTTTTGGGAAGGTTGTGCGTCTTCCACACGTGTGCTATCTTCGAACACGTGATCCGACTCTAAATCACTGGCGTCGGAAAATCGAGGCAGCTCAGCATCATCCTCTCCGGCCTGGTAGTACGAATCATTGAACATACGTTCGACCAGCCGATCATGTTTCTCCGGGTCCCAGTCCTCATCCAGATGTTCGGCTAAATCAAGCGCCGTTTTACCAATGTCAACTTCGGCTTCATTTTCTCCGACAATTGCCTGCTCTTTGAGTTTGTCTAAATCACATGCTAGCAGGTCGCTACCGGATCCGCAGGTTCTCTTGATGCGTTCAATTTTGTCAGCCAGGAGGGCTAGTTTCAGTCTGCGCAAGCGTGCCAACTCCGCCAATTTGGCTTGCTTCTGTTCCCGTTTACGGGCTCGGCGTGCTTCTCGTTTCATGGATCGAGCCGAGCGACCCTCATGTGTCGTAGACTGATGCAGACTGGTGGTGATCTTCCGGGGATATGATTTGAGCTGTGGACAAATGGGAGAGTACATCGTGAGCAGTGATCAAATGGTCCTTCATACCAATACGTAGAAGAATACAGAAATGGAAACTTCGAGAAGGATTGAGCTAACCTGCAGCTGATACCCATAGGTCTACCGCAAATAAATGCGTTGTATTCGGATAGATTCCGTGGTTTCCAGCTACCACGGGGTTGTTGACTACAGCTACTGACCAGGAGGTCCGTTTTGATTCCTTCTGAGAATCAGCGGAAATCAGCAGTTATTTCTCCTACTGGCTTGACTATTTATGAGTAGCGTGACCTACCCCTGTTTACAATAACGCCGTCCTGCTTCCCTTCCGTTCGGTCCCACGTTTCTTCGCTCCCGCATGAAGTTAGCCTACTCTGTAGTTACTACTGTTGGGATTTGTCGCCTGTCCTTCTTCGCTTGCAATTTCATGTCAACTCTACCTATTGTCGGGTGTCTACTCCAACAGGAAAGCAGGTAGGTCGTCCGGAGGTCGAACCCGGGTGGCAGACAAGCGAGCCAACTCGGCTTTACCAATAATCCTATTTTCAAGGCCTTTCTATTGCACCTTGCACGTGCTACTTGGCCACGCTGTCAGCTAAAGACCGAAGTTATATTTAATTTGTGCCAAATTCATCTGATACCCGTTTTTCAGGCAGGTCCCGTTTCCTTTTTGCTTAGGAAATACCACCCGAACGTAGTGACTGCATATTCTGCATCGTTATGCGTGTATACTGCCTATTTACACTGTCTGACTGCCCGTATGCGTACGTTTGTATTCATTTGGTACTTAGTCGTTATTACTTCCAGAAAGTCCTGCTGCCTCCCTACCCCTTTCCGCTCTCCCTACTGTTGATTGTACGTTCTGCTTAATTCACGATGTTTATGTACCCATCTATTCACGAAAGCAACTGTCAACACAGTATCTACTGCCCCCATTTATCTGTTCTTGCAGCCTACCGAATACAAACTGCGTATTGTCCGATAGCTCCAATCGTCCCGTAAGATACTTAGCCGCCCAGATCCTACATCCCTGTTTCGAACCCATTCCTACCTCTCCTAAACTAGGAAGCAGTTCAACCTGCGTGCAACGAAAGGACCCTGCACCTGAATACTCTGACATATTTCGGACTTCAAGTTCGCTGCACTGTTATTATCATCATCGTTGCTCACGATCGCTTCATTAACCCGGCGTTAGCCAACATTACGAATGGAAATTCAAATAAAGACCGGTTTTCAATCAGAACACACAGGATCCCCCGGAAAGACGACACAGCGCGAACATTCGCAGAGTGAACAACCTACAAAGATCAGACTGGAAAAAACGCACCGTGCAGCCCCACTGCTGAAGTTTGTGTGAGTAGTAAGGGAGGATGAACGGTAGCGGAACTCTCAGACTACTCATCCTTGGTGGTTCGTCTGTTCTTCGAGTCTGGCGTTTGAACCAACAACCAAGCAGCGCATCCGAACTACACAGCAACATCTTTGGTAGTCCTCCCGTCAGTTAACACAGCAACATCTTTGGTAGTCCTCCCGTCGTGTAATCAGGAGTCAGTTACGAAATCGAAATTATCAGGAAGGTCAGATTCCTGAAAGCAACCACGGAATGCCCGAAATCTACTGAGACCCTCAACTCTGCTAGATGTTGACCAGACAGACAACGCCCCCTCAATATACAGCGCTTCACAGCCATGTCTCAAACCCAGGCAGCGCGAGTCAGCGTTGATCAAGGTCAGACAACGCCCTCGCAATATGCAGCGCGTCGCAGCCTTGTACCAAGGCCAGACCGCGTGCGTCAGCACTGAACCAAGTTAGACAGTGTCTCTCCAATAACTAGCTTGAGACCGTTGTATTCTCGAACTCGCTTGTTCGGAATATAGCTTTTGTGTTCCCTTCTGTGGGTCTTTTTTTCCGGCATTAGGCACTGGAGCGGGTCAGCAGTCAGATACAACAGATCGGCAAATCAGCAGATAGAACAGGAATAAATGGATAAAAACTGGAAAAAAACTCACAAACTCCTTATCCTCTTCTTCAAACCGATGCTTGGATACCTGCGTTTTCAACGATAGCATTGTCTAAAATTAGAACAGAAGAGTTATGGACGAGGCTCCAAGACGGAGGCTAAGCTTTTGACCAAGTTCAACAATAAATTCTCGTTCTTCCACTTGGCAGTAACCAGTCAACACTAGAACACCCATTTCGGGACATCATATCCAATACAGTCATGGGAGATTTGATAATCTTACGGCTTGTTTACTTTCCTGGTACAGTGATCTCTGTGACAAGGAACGTTATTTGGTAATAACAGTCAAACTGATATTTACTTTGGGGGCGGCGGGGGGGGGGGTTGGCCAAAGACTGATTGAAACACGCACAAGGCTATGGAAAGTTCGTTCCACTCAATTGTTGAACTTACCAACATCCAGATCAATGAACGAATGCACTACAAATATTCTTGGTCAAGTTGCAGCCGATTCAATGAATTGTCAATGACACTCGCCAACGGCCGACAGTAGTAGTTACAGGTCGGTGTTGCTTGTCACAGCATCGCGATCAAATCATTTTACGGTTTTTGACTGGAACTTCACCCCGTTAGTGAAGTCAGTCCATAATGAAAAGTTGAAAAGCACCGTACAGCTGTTCCATCCTTGTTGAGAACTATCAGCGGAGTAGGTATCCAACCGGAAACCTTCCGGTCAGCGGCTGAACACGGCAGTGTAGGCGGCTGAACAGCAGTGTGATTTGCTCTCAGCGCAGTTCGGTTATTTCCTAAGAGTTGGTGAGTGGTACAAGATTGCCCACCGGTACACGAAACAAAATGTCAGTGATGTTTCATCTAACATGAAAATATCGGCCAGAGGATGACTTGGACAAAGGTGCGCAATGCGCACACCCCACTTACTTACCAGTTCAGCCTACCCACATCGAATTTGGTACAAATAAAGCCGGAAACATTGCGCATTTAGTTTGGTTTGGATCATGATGGAATGACACAGCTTTGGCTAACCAAAGTTCATCACTCGACGTTTCGGCCATTCTTCGGGAATGGAATAATCAAATCCCGGTTGCTTATTTTCTGATACTTTTGTTATGTACGGTGGGTCATAAAGGAAAATCGAAAAACACCTTAAAAATGGCAATGGTTAAATTGCTGAGGTCTCCGGGCGACTTAGGATGCACAATTCAACGGAACCATCCGTACGGTATCGCTGCACGGACTGACAGCTTGCCGCAGTTCAGTCTCAGCCTGATTCTCTAAAGGTAACTTTTTCAGCAGAAGAACCACCGGGGGCAAGACGAATCAATAAACCGTTAGTAAACCATAGGTAATGACGATATTCTAGAAATTCGGGCGCGGCATTGTCAACCGGCATTTTGCGGATACCGAAACAAGATTGGCAGTTGTGCCCACATGTTCGACCAATCAGAGCTCGCCCTGATGCAGGACCCGCAGACCTCTTCTGACCAATCAAGTCTACTGGCCGTTGGAGCGCCTTAAATGCGAGCGGTTACGCGGTCTTGGTGTAGGATTCTTGGCGGGATTCACCCTGACTGTCGTTGCATAACTCGTTGGGTCTCTAGAGCCGGTGGGTGAAGATTTTAGAACGGTGAACGTGTCGCCCACTCTGAAGTGTTTATCAGTCTAATGTTTTACAGAACATCGTCATCATCAACAACGACAGCATAACATCAGTGTTCAGCACTGATGCTCCGCTGCTGTACAACCACAGTGTATCTGAAAGTCTTCCTTATGAAGAAAAGAATGAAATTGGATGGGGCACCGTGACACTGAATAGTGTTAGATCACTGACTTGTTACAGCTGGTCATCATCATCATCGACAGCATGACATCAGTGTTCAACACTGACGCTTCACTGTCGTACAACCATTTGTTTAAAAGCATTATTGTGAAGAAAACAAAAAAATGTGGATGGCGAAGAGACTTGGTGTTGGTCTATTCCAAGAGGCCTACACCTCCAGGCATTCATTCAGGCAATCTGCATAGAAACTGACAACAAGAACGCCACTGACATCGATTAGCAGCCGAATCGTGCAGCGTCTCCAACCAGGCGCAGGAAGGGGATATCCGGTGCCCATCCTGGGAGGTGAGTCGCAGCGACAGTACCCAGACTTTTCATAATCTCTTTCATACTCCGTACCACAGGCAAACTGTGCAAAGAGGTGGCGATCTCGTTCCAGAATGGATTCACATCTGATCGTAGAGCAGTTCGAAAGGACTCCAGAAGACTATCCTGATAAATTCGTCTAACTTCCCGATCTGCCAGTCCCTCAGTTGCTAATCTATTTGTCCGCACATTACGCGACCCTGGAAAGCGAAGGAAGACGCGACTCCGAACGAGTGCGCGTTCCACAACGACCGGCAATCAGTTATTGATTCGCGCCATCGGTGCTTGACTGCAAGGCAGCGGTATTCCGTGGGGAATGTAAGTGAATTACTACCTTTAAAGAGCAAGTCGTCCCACATGTTCCAACCTCCAACTTGGAGGGACAGGAGACTGCGTTTGTCAGACCTCTAAACATTGAGCAACCTGGTGTGTCACATGGATGCCCCCTCCAGTAAAGCTCAATGGGTCATGGAGGTACACAAACCGTCACACCACGGTAAAGTCCATTGTGTTCCTGTTTTACACACAACGAGCATGTTCTTCGACGTCTCGTGACTGAAGAAAGTGGACAAAATGATAACATGGAGCGATCTATGCCTTGTGACCGTATTTACCCGAGGGAACAAACAGATCAGAGCCCGAGATAGCTCAGGATTAAGGCGCGAACTTACTGGCCTGGAAGTCCGTGGTCGAACCCAACCTCAGCATCTCGACCGCTTCTGTCTAAGCTTGGATAACCTGGTAGTATCCCAGCCCTCGAGTTTCCTTCAGGTGACACGGCAGCTAGGTACCGAAAGTGTGTTACAGGTGAACGAACAAGCAAAAAAGGATCCGGTGATTTTACGGCGCCCGTCTTGAATAGGAGTGCAAATAACAGAGTCGGTGTCGGTGTAACATCAATCAACATTCTCAAAGTCTTCTCGGTTTCAACCTACGCAGAAATCACGTGTCAGTTAGCATTTCGGCTTCCAAACAGGTTGTCACACAGACATGACGCAGAGAGTCACCAAAACCTTACGTTTTTGCCCACCAAATACGTCTCGGTACAAGCAGCAAATTCCTCTTGTTGCCTGAGGGACACAAAACGAGTTCCATTCGGCAAAAGTCATAAATAACTGCAAGTTAGACTTTTCAAACCAACCGAAAGAATGCTAACCCAAACCCAACCAAACTGATGTAAGGATTCCCAATTTAGGGGTTTTAGGACGTAGTCACCCCCATTAGTCGACCAGATATTTTAACCGACATTCGATCGAAAGACAGCTTGCTGATGGGTCCTCGAAAAAATCAATCAACCTGACAATCGCCTCAATTGGTCCGAAGCTTTAATGTCCAAAAGGGAACGCTGGTCACAATGAATCTGCCAACCCTTAGCCCGAACAGCAGGTTACGTAATTTGAGACTGGTTTCCAGGTTGCCCTATGATTTGTGGTCGGCGTTCGGATAGGACTAGTGAACCGAGTTTTGTTATTTGAAAAAACCTATTCCGCCACGGTCATCTCGCCTGATTTTGTTTCCGGAGGGATAAGGCGCTGCTAAGAGGTGGGCAATATTGTATACCAAGAAAAAAACGCTGACCTCTACTTACCGCACCAGACGTTTGCTTTTCCCGTTCAAAGTCACGAACTCGGACCAAAAAGTCGTCATCCTCATCCAGAATATTGTCGTCGTTGAGTCGGCTAAAGATCGATGACGGGGACTCGTCACCTACCACATTGTCCTCATCGTCTTTTTCGTCGATGGCTGCATTACGCAACACCTCGGAGTAGGTGGGCAATCGTCGTTCCTGTTTTCTCTTCCAACGCTGATTGACGATGAAGTCACGTAGGAACGCTTCCGACTCGCTGTTCCCACTGCCGTCTGTGAATCGAAGGTTCTCCGTATCCTATTAATGGATAAGGAAGACCGAACTACCGTTCAGGGCGCCAAAACATGAGTGAGGTGAAAATAGCAGTGTTCTTCCCTGAGGCTCGATAGCTCACGATAGTTGTTAAAAATGATGCAGACAGAGGTTCAGCTAGGATTCAGTCAAGTCTCCTATTATACCAGTTTGGTTTGAAAACAAATAAAGTTCGCCAATTGTGCACAACACGAGCAAATCAGAGACATACAAATTTTCTACAGTATCGTAGAAAACAGTGCAACGGATGAAATTTGTGTTCCCTTTTCAAAGGACTACATAACAATGCTCCGATAATGATCAGGTGTTTGTTGAGTGTCCGGAGGCCAGCCAGTCTTAATAAACGAACATCACGTCGGTTGGACGGACGTGTCGCTTGTGGGCTACGGAACAAACGATGGCATGCTTTGCTTGGTGGGGATGTCAACCAACCAAGCGCTTCTCGCCCCTTCACAAAGATCTCACGGTGGCCTTGTGGAACTTCTGGTGATAACCCTATCAATTCAGTTGTAATGACCTTCCTCTGTCTCCATAACGGGCTGTCCCAAGCCACTGTGCCCTTTGATATATCATGGTGGGCGGAATAGCAAGCCAAGGATGGACACCACCGTCAGCAAATCACAACATTGAGCTTCACAATCAGATAACAAGCGTTCTATCATCAACTGGGGGGGCACGCGCAATGACACTAGCTTCAAGACAGATGACGGAACGTTCACAAGCTACCTACCAAGCTCGGCAAACAGACCAACAGACACATGGTTGACAACCAATAAACACGCCCGATCTGCCAGTATGTCGACACACATAGCAAGTAACTATGTCTTCTTCTAAGAATTGACCTTCCCTGGATGGAAAAACGTTATCACCACTAAGCATGAATTTCAATTTTAAATATACATTACTCTTTTCAGTAGGACCCGTTACCATAAACTATCCCCGAAGAAGGGTCAATGCTATGCTGAGGGAGAAACTCCGGGAGACTGGCTGAAAGTGGGTTTTCACAGGTGGCGGCTTAGAAACGAAAAATTGCACATTGTTAGGTCACTCACAATGGACGGTTTCACATGATCGTCGGTTTCTGGTAGGTTACGACGTTTCAGGAAGCCGAGCTGCCTGGATTGCTTCCGGCATGTGTCTTCATTGTCCGATAATTCCTCTGTTTGTCGCAGGGCTGCTTCAGAAGCCCTATAGAGAGAAGAACAACAAAACACGGCTGAATAGACCATTTTCAGACTACAGAGGGGGTAGGAAGATTTCAGTTGACGAAAATCCATCAGCTGGACGATGATGTGATCAAAACCAATGTATGAAAAGTTCTTCTAACAGGCTATATAAAGGGCGAGTCAATCAAAGCCAATTGAAGTGAAGTGGAGTGCACAAACGAAGAATAGTGGTACAATAGCCTACCTAAGTCCAATTTGTAAGTGAAGGCAATTTGTGCCGAAAAGCCCAGAGGCACCGTACGGCTGCTTGGAAATCATTAGCTATGCGCACCCCAAGAACTCCGGCAATCTCCTTCACTGACCCCTCGAGTCAGTCAACGCGTAACCACGTGATCGAATGACGAGTGGAGTAACACGCCGTGTAATTTGATCATACTGCTGATCAGCGGCCCGCGATCAAAACAGGGAGTTTGCGAGTTCGAGTCCCTTTTAGAGGTTCGTGATATGCGCGCCGCTGATACTGCTGATCAGCGGCCCGCGATCAAAACGGGGAGGTTGCGAGTTCGAGTCCCTTTTAGCGGTTCGTGATATGCGCGCCGCTGCTGAATCCCAAAAAGGAGGAAACCGCGGCGCAGTGCATTCTAGGTTTTCAGTGCCCAAAGTGATGGAACGGTCGTGCCAACAGGGTGCAAGGAATCTTCGGACGTGGGATTCATGAGTCACAGAGTTGAATAGATGGATTTCAAACCCGAAGTTGCAGTGGTGTTAACGGAGTCGGCTAATATAATGCGTTGACCACATTCCCTCAGGCCGGCCAATTTTTGTGGAGGTGGTCTAGATATCCCAGAAACCTATTGTTTATGATTAGTGTACAGTTGGATGTGCAAAAGTTTTGATATTTGTCAGCGTGAAAAACTACTGAGATCAGGATACACATGGATAAACCCATATCTTAGAAAAATATAAACAGTACCCTTTGCAGATGTCAGACGAAAGAGCCAACTAGAATCTGCTGCAAAGTGACCCCAACTGACTGTGAGTTCCCAGCGCGGGAGCAGTTATAAACCGTCTGACAACCCAGTTCGATCATACATCTCAAACCACTGTGTAAGAATTCAGATTTTTCGCACTCTACCCTTCAGGTGTTCAGTGATCCCGACGCAACGGTCCGTCGTACTTATGGTGTAGGAGTTGTGCTTAACCCCAGGGCTGAGTGCACTTTACTGGACTGGATTCCACTTAATAGTCGCTTTCGCGCGGTCAGATTGACTGGTTCAATCAAGGACAGTGATAAACGGTGTTTGTTTGCTGTCAGCACATGCCCCAACGAATTGCAGCATAGACGCTGATAAAAATAGTTCATATCGTGATATGTCACAGTTACTCCGGTCAGTGAGAAGTACGGATATCGTGATTCTGGCGGGTACATGCATACTCAGGTTGGCCTACTAATTCCTGATGAAGTCCATCCTGGCGGCCGATTGGAGGTTGACGCTCAGCTTGCAGGTAATTGGGAATTTTCACCGTGACTTGGAGGTAACCAAGTAAAAACCAGCCACGAAACCAGTTAAACAATGTGACAATCAGCTACCGGTTGAGAGCGTCGATATAAGATTGTCGTAGATACAAAGCCATCCAGTTCACCAATTTTAAGGCGAGACTCTAGATCAACAACATCAAGTTGAGTTGGTTGATTTCGACGGGAAAAGTGATGATCTGGCTGAAGACTGGAGAAAGGTGAAAGAGGTCATACTCACAGCCTTTGGTACTGTCTGAAGCCATCCAGTTCACCAATTTTAAGGCGAGACTCTAGATCAACAACATCAAGTTGAGTTGGTTGATTTCGACGGGAAAAGTGATGATCTGGCTGAAGACTGGAGAAAGGTGAAAGAGGTCATACTCACAGCCTTTGGTACTGTCTGCCCGAGAAAGCTCTCCCACCCCAATGAACTGGATCCTGTCACGACTACCAGCCAGGAAAACTGCACCAGTAACATAAGTATGATGAAGCGCACGCGGATATCTAAAACGCCGAATACTGAAGAGTCTAAGGATTGACAGAGAGTGCTGGTGGACCGCAAACGCCCGGGAAATGGCGAGGGCTTTTACGACAAGAAACAATCGCGCCCTGTCTAAGGCAATCCCTTCAAATGGTACGAAGGAGTCACGTTCAGCTGGGCCCACCAACTTAATCTCTGGGAGGCTGAGTTGAACCTGAGTGGGAAGTAAACATTAGTCCGCCATTGTTGACGGAAAGCTAGAATACAATTCCATTGCTTCAGTGCAAGAAAGCACTTGGTCCAGATGGTTTGCACTTTGAACGCTTCAAGGAAGTTGGCGACTCCCTCGTGGCTAACCTGACGAGTTTAGTACAAACTACCTGGAATGAGGAAAGAATACCGACAGAATGGAACGCCTCGACGAAGATTCCAATAGCTAAAAAGGGCGCAAGAACATAGTGCGAAGACCATCAGGGTATCAGCCTGGTGTCCATGTATTCTCCACCATTACCCTACGCAGGTTGACCCAGCATCAAGTGAGTCAGATTCGCGAGAATCAATCTGGGTTTCGCCCTGGCCGGGGCTGCATCGACCATATCTTCACTTTGCAACAAGTACTGGAAATGCCCCACTCCTTCCCATGACTGACAATGGTCGTGATTCTCTGATGCTGAAAAGGATCCCTTCTAATTTCTTGTCTCCTACACAGGCTTTATATGCCTCCTCTCGGGGGCGAGTACGTGCCTAGAGTGAAATCTCTCCTGAGTTCACTACATCCAGTGTTGTCGGGCAAGGATGTCCTCTGTCTCCCGTTCTCCTCAACTTCGTAATCGATACGGTGCTTGAATCTTCCGTATCCGTCCCAAACACCTCGGTCATCGAGATACTGCCGGGTTGTTCGCGCACAGACATTGAGTACGCCAACGAAATTGCTCACTGTGGATCAGACTCTTTGGAAATGGAAACTATTTTAAATAAACTAGATAATTCTTCTGCACAGCTCGGTATGCACTTCACACCTGTAAAGTGTAAACTACTACTGCAGGACCGGGTGGGAACAAATCCAAGCCTCATGCTTTCAGATCAACCGACCGATGTGGTGGGTAAGTTCCTCTGTCTGGATGGCTACATGAGTACCAGCGGACTGGCGAGACAGGATCGCTTCTCGAATTGGGAAGATTAGGGAAGCATTTGCCAACCTCCGACATCTGGAGCGCCGACGTGACACCAGCTTGAATATCGAGGGTAGAGTGTACAAGGCTGCGGGCCGATATTTCCTGCCTTGTGATTAAGAGACAGGTCGCTAGCCGCGAAAGATGCTCGAAGATTCTCTGTCTTTGATCATTGGTGCCTCCCAAGCATTGTACAGGTCTGGTGGGAACATCAGATCAGTAACGATGAGGTACGCCAAGGGGCTTTCGGAGAAGCTCGCTCTCTATCAGTAGAGCATCCGGTCACAATTCACAAGTTGGGCTGGTTAGGCCGCGTACATTGTACGCGAGAAAACCGTTTGCCTCATAGAGCCCTCTTGGACTAGCCTTGTGTCGGATGAAGACGACCAGGAGGCGATCAGTCCATGACTTGACAATAAAGTATGAAAACCTCACCACTCAACTCAGTCGCGTTGTTAACTGACGTCACTCCGGATGGCGACCAATCGTTGGTTACCCTGCGGCCTGGCATCAAAAAAATCATTTTCACTGCGTAGCTCAATCCTTCCCATACCTGACAAGCAGAACAGATGGTTGTTAATGCACAAATTTGGCTACCGCATCCGACGCGTGGCACAACTCCCCTCATTCTCCCTATTCTCGTTGAACAAAGCTGTAACAGTTAAAACCATTGCAATTCGGTGCGCAGTTCCTGAGCTGAAAAACTTAACTAGACTGAATGTATCTGATCGTCACTTCCTGAAAATATTCAAATAACAAACTCACGCTACAGTAGATCAGGTCCTGTCTGGGTGTGGGCATCTCGGCACTATCCCAGCCCACGCACAACCATGACACTTGAAACTAACAATACTCTCTTGCCGCATCGACCCTCACGTGGTGTCATCAGCCGGGTCACCTTACTTGCTGTATACAGCGGGGCGGGAAGCGAAAGCATGGCGCCTCCCCTCTTACACTTTCACGTCTTCCCTCTTCCACCCTCCCTCACCCGAATTTGAATACTTTCTCCGCAGGTCCCAGCTCTAGGACTGACCGTTTTGCTCGCCGTGCATCAAACTCAGCTGCAGCTTCTGTTCAGTAACATCTCTAAACACTCCCAGGTCTGCTTTCAAACCCCGAAAGCCTGTCTACTTAGCCAACTTTAAAGTTCGTTCACTGAAGCAAGCAGGTCAACAGGTGGATCTTGCTCGTAGGCGGGATTCTCTCTGCATCGTTGTATGCTGTGTGTCAGAAACGAGGACGCAGGACGCAAGTACTGTGACCGAACTGACTGCCTCCTTGTTCTCTTCCGGCTGCACACCTCTGGTGATGCAGAGGCCACTGCAGCTGTATATGTTGGGGTGGGTATTGTGTTGAGCGAACGAGCGGAAGCGTCTCTACCGTTGATATTCGCCTCTGTGCGGTCCGTTTGGCAACATCTGTGAGAGAATCTAGAGGAAGTGAGGTCCATCGCACCTTGTTTATTGTGTCTGCTTACGCCCCAACTGACTGTAGCTCTGAATCTGCCAAGGACAGTTTCTATGACGCTCTAGGTGCCCTTCTACAGCAGGTTAAAACCTCAGATATCGTTGTGGTTGCTGGTGATATGAACGCCCAGGTAGGTAGACTGAGCGCTGCTGAGGCCCGATTGGGTGGTCGTCTTGGTTTGGACACGAGACGCACGGACAACGGAGACCGCTTACTTCAGATGTGTGCCGATCACAGACTGTTCCTTTGCAGTACGAATTTCCGGAACAGCGGAAATCGCTTGACAACGTGGTGCCCACCAACAAACCAGCGACGAACCCAAATAGACCACATCGCCGTGAGTTATCGGTGGCGAGGGTCGATCACCGCTTGCCGCTCCTTCTGGAACACCAGCGTGGACTCCGACCATGCACTTGTACGCTGCTGCTTTTCATTGCGCTTTTCAGGTGTACGCAAAACGCGCACACCTCGCTTAGCCATTGAGAAGCTAGTGGATCCAGAAGTCAAACGAAATTATCAAAACCAACTCGTCGAATGCCTGCCGGACGGTACGGTGTCGGATATAAACGGCCACTGGGAAAAGATATCCAAAGCGCTACTCAAGGTTGGAACGTCTGTTTGCGGTACAACCCAGCCAACCTCTTTCAAACACTGGATCTCTGATAGGACCGTGTCTTTGCTGGAGACCCGGCGACAGATTCCCCCTGGCCGCCACCACAACTCCACCCGACGCATCATCCGACGCCAAGTGAAACTGAGTGTCCGTGCAGACCGAGAAGCTTGGTGGACCCGAAAGGCCCAAGAAATGGAAGATGCAAAGAATGCTGGAAATGTGCGCAGGCTGTTCCATTTGATTCGTTCGACTGGTCCTCGAAAACCTCTTGTCAGCGAAACAATCAGAGACCAAAATGGCTCCCTGATATGCAATAAAGCAGAACGTCTGGACCGCTGGGCACAGTACTTTGAACAGCAATTCAGCTGGCCACCTGCTACCTCCAATCCAGAATCCTGGCCTTCAACAGAAAGCTGGACCGTAAATATGGAGTCGCCTTCGGTCTCAGAAGTGTCCGAGTGTATTTCTCTACTCAAGCGTCATCGTGCTGCTGGTCCTGACGACCTTCCACCTGCTCTTTTCAAGGATGGCGGTGGGCTCCTCAGCCAGTGCCTGTCTAGACTATTTGGGTCTATCTGGGAGAAAGAGACCGTCCCAGACAACTGGGGTGAATCGATAGTAGTGCCCATTTTCAAAAAGGGTACTCGCAGTGAATGTAGCAACCACAGAGGTGTTAGTTTGACTCCTGTTGTGACAAGGCTTCTGGCGTCATTGATTCTTCGTCGTCTTACGATGGCACGCGAAACCTTGACTCGTGAGAATCAAGCGGGATTTCGACCGGGTAGAGGCTGCATTGACCACATCTTCACACTCCGTCAGGTGTTAGAGCAACGCCACATGTACAGACGACCCACAATCTTGGTGTTCCTTGACTTCAAGGGTGCGTTTGATTCTGTCGATCGGTCAGTGCTGTTAAATATACTTGCTCAACAGGGTATGCCCCAGAAGTTTGTAAACATAATCCGATCCCTATATTCACATACTTCTGGGCGGGTGAGAGTGTATGGCGAGCTCTCCAAAAGCTTCCCTACAAAAAGTGGTGTCAGACAAGGATGTCCACTCTCTCCATTCTTGTTCAACTTCGTCATTGATGAAATAATGAGGCGAACGCTGGAAGGTCTTCAAAACCCCGGTGTTCAAATCGTTGCTGGTGAGAGCCTTGTCGATCTGGAGTACGCAGATGATATCGCCCTCATCTTTGAAGACGAAAGTGAAGCACAAGCCCTGTTGAACAGACTGACCACCATCATACCATCTTTTGGCATGCGCCTTGCACCTTCAAAGTGCAAAGTCATGCTTCAGAACGTGCAGTCTCCGGACATATCCCTTAAAATTCAAGGAGAATCACTGGAGATTGTGGAAAACTTTACATACCTCGGTAGTTGTATTAGCTCTGACGGAAGTGTGTCTGGTGAAGTCAGTGCAAGAATCTCAAAGGCTCGAATCACGTTTGCTAATTTGCGTCACTTGTGGCGTCAAAAAGGCATCTCACTATACCTTAAGGGCCGTGTGTACCAGGCTGCAGTAAGGGCTGTGTTGCTGTATGGGTGCGAGACATGGCCTCTGCGGATAGATGATGTGAGGCGTTTTCAGGTATTTGACCACCGATGCCTCAGAAGCGTGGCTGGTTTTGGATGGCGTCAGCGTGTTAGTAATGAGGTGATTAGAAAGCGGATATTTGGTTGTGCGGTCGGGGAAAACACCCAGCATCACCGACTATGATGGCTCAGTCATATGCTACGCATGCCGAAACACCGTCTACCGAGACGAGTGTTGTTCTTCTCGCCTCCTTCAGAATGGCGCAAACAACGAGATGTACAACGTATAACTTGGCAAAAGGGCGTGAAAGAGATCACGAAGAGTTTGGGTGTTGTTGTTGTATGCCTTCCAGGATGGGGTCCCAGTAACTCCATCTGAGTGGCTGGAGATCTTGCATAAAATGGCGGCTAATCGATGTCAGTGGCGTTCATGCTGTCAGTTTCTTTTCAGATTGTCTGATTGAGCGCTTGGAGGTGTAGGCACCTCAGAATGCTTGACACAGGCTAGCACTAGGTCCCCTCCCTTACCCACTCTTTTTCTCTTCTCTTCATTCCAGGGCTTTAAATATAATTAGACGAACCTTATGGTTGCACGGCAGTGAAGCATCAACACTATGTTGCTGTTTCTGGTGATGATCATGATGACGATGATGATGATGCTGCTGATGATACAGCAGTCCAGGAAGCGACGCACTACGTGCTAGCAGAGGATGATCATAAAGCGAGGCGCAACTCCATAACTAAGCGGATTGTCAACATCGACCTTCTGTTGAATAGCTGCAGTCACACAATAACTATGCGTGGTTTGCACAGCCAGACCACCAAACTCACACCACAAAGGAAATGGACAATGGTTGCTACATGGTTCTACTACATTGGCCAAAAGGATAGCTTCAGTTTCCATGGGTTTTCTTTGCATTGAGTAAGCGCGCGTTCATATCTTTGGGCCAATGCGCATGTAGGAGTGCAGTACCCCTCCTTGTCAGCGCATTCGTGTGCCCAGGGGAGTTTTTCTCAATGAGCCGCAGAACGTGGCCGATGGGGTGTCTAAGCGTGATACAGCGTTAACTGCATGACGCCGTGCAAGCCGATCCGACAACTTGATCCATTATATCTTGGACAACTATGCGAGAACATTGACAGAATTCGATGCATCAAAACGCTTGGTCATCACCAATACGCCCCTCCGGAATACCGAACGTACCAAGTAGCAGTGAACCACGGTCACACGGCTTCTCCAAACGACCGTCCCCTGTGTAATGACGGTAATGCCTCAGCTCAGTTCTCGGTCTGAACCTTCCAAGCTAGCGTTTTCAGCAAAAAACACCACAAGTGCACAGCGCGTCGTATTTAAAGTTTAGGAGGCGATAACATTTTGGAAATTCTGACGCCTTCTGAACGCGGCACTGGCAACCGGCATCAGGCGAATACTGGACCATGATTGGCTGTTGGGTCCACACTTCCGGCCAATCAGAGCTAGCCTTGATGCTCGACCAGCAGACGACCCTATCTTCTGGCCAATCCCATTCGGCTCAGGCTTCTTGGCCTTGGCAGTGCCTAACTGCGAGCGGTAAAGCGATTTTGATGCGGGATAGCGTCTAACGACCTCAGACGATGTTGATGGATGCTGCAGGTGGAAAACTGCTGGTCGATGGGACAGCTGAGACGGGTGGGGCCGACCTCCGTTGAAACAGCTACACATTGCCAACGCACAGGAAACTTGGGATGCAAACTCACTGCGCTGAGCTATCGACAGACTCGTTAACAGTGTACAAAAAAGCATTAACAGCTGGGAGCAAGCCGGTTTCTGTGGGACACTATTGCATCACAATCAAGACATCTATCAAACGAGAATCGAAGGACTGTCCTAGTGAAATCACGCAACGACAGAGAGTGGATTCCATCGGACATTCCTTCCAGTACGCCATTCCAGGCATACCACAACAAAGCCCTTGGTTTTATAATTATCCGCCCGCCAGAAGTGACTCAATCTACAACGGATATGGAGAAAACGCCAAATGCTTGTGAATTTTCTCAGCTTTGTTCGATGAAAGGTCAACCTCAACAAGCAAAAATGGAGAGCTGATAGTAAGAGATGACAGAAGGATGGGTCAAATACTCAAGTCCATTACCAAACCACTCAGATCCCCGAATAAAATACTTACAATCAATGATTTCAAAGTCTTGCTCACATTCACAGCACTCTCGTTTGAACGGTCGTTCTCCCGTTCTGGCGTAATTATTCCGGTGAGCCCACACCAAAGGGAGGAAGCGCTGGACTCGAGTTTCGCTCTCATTAGAGCTCATCAGCAGTGCATACCCAATGGCCGTGCCGGGATTTGAACCCAGGACATCTGACATGCGAGGCGAGCGCCAACGCATCTGAATTTTCACGTTTGAACAGGCGAACGTGTTCACGCTTGAGCGGTGTGACTGGTGTGCCCGACCCAAAGTCCCACAACATCAATCGTGCGTCGCATGGTCAAGCCGAGTCTGATTCGGTTGAAAACTGTAACAGAAGTCCCATGAGGTGGATAACTATTGTAGTGCTGTAAACCTGAGACGCGGTGTCTGTTCATCGTGATTAAGGGATCTCGATTGTGATCCCAAGCACCAAACCACGTGACATATCAGGGGATCTCATGGATGGTGCTGCAAAGGACTTCGCTCCTATACTTCTCAGTTAGTTATCGGAAATGACGAACTTTCGGACAAGATGGATTTAACAGCGAAAAAAAACATCGACCAGATGGTTATTCTCAAGTCAAACTCTGAAACATTCAACTGAGTTTCGGCAGCGGTTAAGCACCAGTGTTTACCGGTAGTGTACTGATATCGCTGGTGGTGAAGATGATCTAGCACCAACCCGCTGCAAGGTTTAGTGGGCTACTTTGTGTGTCTACCGAACTCGCTGCTTTCAGGAATTCTACTAGCGCTCAAAGATAACCGGAATTCGGATTTACGTCGAAGAGGTCTCTGAGTTTAACTCCAGTGTGAAGGGACCTTTCATTGCCCGCGGTACCTAACTTCGCTGTTGATTGGATAATATGACGCACACTGGAGGGACACTCTGGTATCAAGCTAAACCTTGTAACAGAAGATTCAAAGGCTGTTCTCCATCGATTCACCAATCGTGCGGGGTCCGTCGAACTTAAGACTGACAAGCTGATGTTCAGAGAGTAAGCTTCCACTACGTGATGTAAGTGGATACGTTACAGCACACCGACGCTGAGGCTCCGTCATTACGTCCAACAGGCAGGTTGAAAAAGGAATTAATCTTCGTATGGACGAGTAAATGTCATTAGCTGACGAACGAGGACCCATTGTTACAAGGCTACAAACAAACCAGAGCTCTGGTGAACAACTGGGAACCTTGAACGACTTGCGGAAAAGGGATCATGCTGATGACGAGGATTGTTCAGCAGCAACACCCTTTCGGTACCTAACTGCAATGCCATCAGAAAAAAACACGAAGGCTGAGCTACTACCCGTTTGCTCAAGCCTAGACAGGAGTGGTCGGGATGCCGAACTTGGGTTTGAACCACGGACCTTGTGGTCAGTAACCCGAGCCATCTCTGGCGGATATCGGAGTCAACAGCTGGACAAAATATCCAGGCGCACGGCTAGAGAATGCTGCTTTGACATTCCATGTCTCGGGTAAAAACGACAGCAACAACGAGATGATTGTTCGGTCACGTGGTCCGACAACCCAACAGTGCTGACGCCTTGGAGAGCACATGATAACCGGGATCGGTACCACCAGTTCAGACATGGGGCGATTCCGTGTGTGTATACTATATCAGTACCATACCAGTGTAACGGTGGATGCTACTGATGAGGCATGCGAGTAGTATGTTTTCTCGTAAGTCCGCTTCGCGTCTCTTGAAAAGTGGGATCTATTACGGAATTTGTGGAGTCGCTTTGTAGCATTTGCTTGCATTTGAGTAACAGTCAATGAATATCCAGGAAAGTTCAGGAAGACGCGTTCAAGGAGAAGATCAATATTCAGTTTTGTAAACAAGATGCATATGAGAGTTTTGCTCCCCTGTCCAATAGTCTGTAAGTGTTAAGTTGGTGTTACTCTAATAAACAAATCCGCAGCGAAGGCCTTTTCCCTTTCCACCAGTATGCCATAATAGGCAAGCAAATGGTACACAGCGACACCACAAATTCCTTAATAGATGTCACTTTTCAAGAGAGGCGAAGCGGATTTACGAGGATATACTACTCGCATGCCTCATCAGTAGTATCCACCGTTACACCATTATCAGTTTTTAGGACTGTGTGGGACGTCACATTACTATATGCTGGTACGTGTCTTATTTAAACTGGTCTGGCTTTTCTGTTTCTAAAACAGGAAAAAATGAATCGGGTGACATCCGGCGTAGGCAAATAAGAAAGTGATCTAAAAAATTCGAGAACTAATGAACCTTAGGAAAGAGAAACAGGTGGGAATGCAGACATATTAAGGCAAAATATTTCACGGAGAAAATAAGGTGGAAAAACACCTACTCTAAGAATTTGGCCTTCGAAGCATCCGCCTGTGAGTGTGACAACTTGTTAAGAACATCATCACTCTCCAACTTTGCAATTCGGTCTGCGTCGGCAGCCACTGCCTCATCCTCTACTCCACCATGCTCTAAGAGAAACTGACGTTCATGATCACGGAGGGTGACAGGTCTGTGATCCTTTGACTTTCTCTGATGTTTTGTTTTCCCGACTGCAGGAGAAGACACAGTATTCGAAGGACCTTCCGCAGCTGATCCATTCGATTGGTTTGCTTCATCCTCCTCCTCATGAAACCACTGTTTGTTTGGATCATCTAGCGAAGGATCGTTCCGGCACAGTGCATCGTACAGACGCAGAAAATCCTCGTGTTCACGTTCTTCTGTGCTGCTGTCATCCTCCTCCTCCTCATCATCATCAGAATCCGAGGAGGACTCAGTCGATCCATCTTCTTCTGACCGCTCGTCGGTTTCTTTCGACATGTCCTCCGCCAAATGTTTCCGCTTTTTTGACAACTTTACATCACCATGTCGATCCTTTAATTTCTGAAGTTCCTCCTTCTTACGAAATTCATTGTATGCCTTGGCATATTCTTTGTTTATCGTGAATTGCATTGTCTCAACCTAGGTTGAAAACAAACTCGTGTGAAACAGACGTACCATAATGAGGATCAAAAACAGGGTAACCATGATTCGTTAGAGTTTAAAGATACTTAAATAGGAAGTGAGTTGAATGTGTAACTAGGCGTAGCGGAATACTGGGTAGCAGGAGGTTGCAAATCTGTGATCCTTCTTGCTCGATTAGGATATCCTTTCAAAAAGAACCCAAGATGGAAAAAACCGCACAGAGAATTGCATAGTTGTCACGGACCTCCGTCGAAGGAGAAAACCACGAAGTTCCAGCTAACTGTAATTAAGCCAACGAGACCCTGCATGGAGACCGATGGGGACGAATCACGTAAGTCAGAAAATGTTGGCCTCACACTTCTGCTACACTCCTGGTGTACTTTTATGCTCAGCTGACGGTCAGATAAGAATCAAGATACTAGCAGATTTCGCAAATTTAGACAAGAGTGACTTAAATAGAGTCGGATTCTAGCTACGGACTAGTCCGTCAGAAAGACGCGCTAACATCTCTGAGCTATCAGTTATTTCAGTTCAGTTCAGTTTGCCACGCATAAGCCATTTACCAGAGGTACGTTGTTTCCAGCTGCTACAGTTTTGATCACCGGGAAATGGGAGAGCGCGGGAGATAGAGCCAAGCATTGGAGGCGATGGCTTGTTCGGTTAGCTAGGGAACTGGCCAGCTACGCAGCGAAAATGACGGCTTTATTTCACGAACGCCACTGATTGTGATTCAGCCGCATCCGCTAATGTCATTAACTGCTGGTGAGTTGAGTTCCGGGGTCCCCATCCAGGGAGACCGTAGTTGTCCACCCGACTGAGTTTACTAGTTGGCGTTTCCATACTCTGTTGTCCACCTCTCGGTCGCTTCCACGCAGCACACAGCTGGGCGAAAAGAACTCTGCGAGGCAGACCTCCGAGGTCAGCCTTAGCACCACAACAACCCTAATCGAAGAACGGGCAAACTGGAAAAGGTTCGAACATACAAAGTAAAACCGGAATAGTATCCACTCTCTAACTGTATACTGTCGTAGCCCGCTTAGACTGGTGGCTTAAGGCCTATGTCAACGCCTATGTCACCTATGTCAAACTGACTGGGTTCAGATCCAATTGAAATGTGTTGGGGTCGTGAAATCCAGTGTCCAAAGAATAAAGCATTGGTTTGGTCGGCAGTTGTGTTATCAGGTCACGAGTGGACATCTTAGGACATGTGCTGTCGCGTGCATTCGTCCTGTTTACGTTGCTGCCTCAAAGTGGCTGGCGTTGCGAGCCAATCAAAAGCCTCAACCTTGGAAACTTATCTCGTATTGCGATGCATACCTGAAATAGCAATAACCTGTCTGGGGAAACCGGTACCCGGCCCCCAACAAACGGATGGTGTAGCTAGTTACGCAGTGAGGCTCAAGAGAGCTCTGTAAAGGCGCGAATTTGCTGGTCGTAAGGTCTATTATGGTTCGAACGCAACCTCAGCATGTCGATTGCTCGTGTCTAACTTTGGACAACCTGGCAAGGCAGCTAGGCAACGAAAAGATGTTACAGTTGAACTGTTAATAATAATACTATTATTACTATGCGTTGAAGGTAGGCACACCCTCGAACATGTGCGTGGGGCAAGCCGGGGATAAGCGGCAGGTACCAAAGCGACTGAGCTCGGCAGCTAAGGACTCAATGATTCGCTAAACTACAAGGCAACTAACTGGTCCGGTACACCAACTGGACAGGACAATACTGTCTACCGATTGCTCTGTGAAGCAACAAACTGCGTTTCTGTGTCGGCTAACAATCTTGATATGTGGTCTGTCCAAATCCCTATTCCGACAGAATAGTGAACGATCGCACTGTAGACAGAGTTTTTGGCGCCAATCCATTGAGGTGATATAATCATCGGACTCCAAAAATAAACCCACCCGCGCCCCTTGAAGACAAAGTAGTCGTTACAACCCGACCCGCGACACATCTGGCAACTTTGAGGACACTCAATTAACCCGAAGGACTCTCGGAAACCTGAACTACGGCCGTAGTTGCCCAAATTTAAGCAGAGATGGGTTCGAATCGAATATTTTTCAGTTAGAAGTACCCTCGCCTCCACCCGCAAACTACTGCAAAGTTTATCGACACCCAGGTTAGATTGCAAACAACACTGGGTTAATAATTTCAACAAAAACAACCACCGTAAAGCTAACGCACTGGACGAGGAGGAAAACCAACGCCAGGGAAGGAAAAAAACACAAACAACGTCAAATTCGTGTATTGCGTCACGGTATGGACCCAAGATTGGTGGCTACAGATGTGTAGGTGAATGCAAACAGCGAAGACAGGGTCATTTGGTCATCAAGGCGCTGCGCTTGGATATGTTTGGAAATTCGGACAGGTGCAAAAAAGTAGTAAAAAATATAACTGTTGAGAATAAATAATGAGGAGAACTATGGCAAGCGCGATCGCATCAAAAAGCACATGTTGGAAAAAGACAACAAATAGGGCAGTTTAGGATAAAAGCCGAAAGTGACACCCTCGTTGAGTGGCAATGGGGGTAACGGTGGAAATGCAATGGAAGTCCCGATTTTACAATCAAACAATTGTAGCAAGAAAGATTTCAAAAAATATATATAAAGAAATGAAAAAACAAGTAGTTGGCAAGTTGGTTGTGATATGTACTCACACTGGTGGCAATGTTCAGTTGGTCAAAGGGGCACTATTCAACTAGCACATAGTCTAACAACTTGACATAGGCTTCGTCCGATTCTTCAGAATCCGAAGTAACTGGCGGAGGATGGAATTCACCGACAGTTTTCCAAAATCGACCATACACTGAAAGAGAACCCAAATACTCGCCCACATTGACCTTTCCAAACCAGGTACCAGTGTCTCGGTTCTGATTGGCTAAAAACTTCCAGTCGGTCTCATTGATTACAACAGCCATAGAATCACACAGTGGAGCGTCTATACGGAAAGTGTACGACCGATTGATATGTAGACGTTGTGACAGTGGTTCGTGTAGACGGCATTGGACCCACCAGAATGTCTGCCGGGGAAATGCTGGTACTGCGGTCGGCGGGGGTGTGCGGCGTGCATCGATGAGGATGCGGTAGACACATTCCAGGTGATCGGCATCCAGGTCCGTGTTCGAAGTGGCATAGACTGTCAAGTAGTAGAACCCCTCAATAGGCATACGAACCAGGTAGAATGCGTTCGCTCCGGTTTGGCCAAGTGCAGATTTCGATTTAGATGAACGCATCTGCAGCAAAGCGTAGCTATCACAGTCAACCATTTGGTGCCCAGGACGATCGAATGACTTCAATTGGTGACAAAGCTGAAAATGAGGTGGATGGGATGATGAACGCGAGGGGTTGGGCCAGATCAAATGGAGAATACTATAATGAGATGAAAAAGAACGCACCTTCAGTCCAGGAGTGATGGCAAAAGGAATGCGCATTGGTTCCGCGCTGGTATGTACAATAAACGGTCTGGCAGGTCGGCCAGATGCATACATCGAGACACCCAGTGTTCGTGCGACTGGAGTAGGCCCCAAAAAGCCTACATCCGGCAAACGGCCCATCACTATGAGACGAGAGTAATTGTGTTCGGAACAGTGAATCTGAAAAAAAACAGCATAAAGTCACAAAATGATAGGTTAGGAAACTTTATGCTAGCTAGCTAGCTTAACAAGGTGAGAAAACGGAGGTCTGGGTGGATAGAAGGAATACTGAGTTAATGCACCAAAGATGCTTGAATTCCCAAGTTATCGCCACAAGCAGACGTTCAAACCGTTCAGCTGAGAGCGGTATGATTCGCTGTATAACAAACAATTGCCCGACGAACAATAGTAGACGTTCAAAGCGTTGTCCGATTCGTTTCCACAGGATGGAAGTAGGATGCACGCTACCAGCTAAGGAGGATCCATGGTAACAATCTAGCTTCGACTGCTTGAGCAAACAGCGAGTGCCTGTAATCCCTACGGACTGCCGGGTAGCTGTGCACCTAGTGATTTCGTTTTTCTGACTTTCGTAAACAGCCTCGATCGATTCAGCACCATTTCTGAAGTTTTTAAAGACTGACCTCAAGAGAGCTCAGCGGTTACGGCTCGAACTTACATAGCCGGAAGTCCATGGTTCGAACCCAACCCCAGCGTCCGAATTCCTCTGTCTGGGCTTGGGCAACCTGGCAGTCTCTCAGCCCTCCGGGTGGCATAGCAGCTAGGCACCGAAAGCGTATTACAGCTGAAAGATTATTATTTATTATTTGAAGATGAAAGTTTGTCACCAAAAAATTCGCTCAGCTGTAGCAACCTTTCGGTACCTAACTGCCATGCCACCCAAAGGTTGCACGAGGGCTGAGATACTGCCAGATTACCCAAGCCTAGACAGGGGAAGTCGAGAGGCAGAGGTCGGTTTCGAACCAAGGACCTTTCGGTCAGTAGATTTAAGCTCTAACCACTGAGCTACTCTGCGAATTGGTTTGGCGGACCGTTTGATTATTTGAAGCGGTCCTTGGAGAGAATCCGCACTCTTCGGGACCAGACGGCTCCTCAGGAGTTCGATCTCGGAAACTGCCGAAAGCTTACATTTTAAAAAATCAAGGCGTTTTGAGCCAAACACAGGTTAGAGAGATGAACACACACACACACTAAATTACCTGGAACGAACAAGCCAATTCACGATCCAACGCTTCTTGTCGCCAATCTGGTGAGACGTATACATGCATGTAGTATTTGCCCGGCTGACATGGTGCGACCTGGATACGCACTATATCGGACTCGTCGAGTACTTCGACCAAACACAGACCTCGAAGCACGCTGTGGTCAGCACGGTTCTCCAGACTACACGAGATGCCAACAAACTGTGGCATTTGTAATTTGATGGTCACCTGTGGGGGGAAATGAGAGCAATACTCGTTGTTATAGGCAGTATAGGTGGTATTCCCAACAGGGTTTCACTACTGCGCAATTCCTTCACATTAGTTCGGTCAGAAAATCAGACAATGAAGCGGTGACTACGAAAAGTTTAACATAGAGTCAATACAAACTCGTGGGACCTCCGAACTGTATTACGTTTCTTATGTGACGTTTGGTTTTCCACTGAATGAACGACTTATCTGTTCAAATTGCAACTTTCAGAGTATCCAAATGAAACTGTGGTATAAAATCACACCGCCACAGGATATGAACAATTTTGATTTACTGATATCTGTCATGTGTCGGATGGTCATCAAGCCCAACAATGCTCGAAAAGTATAACAGTCAGATGCAGATCACGTGACTTTTTCGAGCCCAGAAGACGATAGGAACAAAATGAGGAAGCGGATCGACAGATTTGAGACGGATAGACATCATTTCAGAAGAAAACTGGACAAGATGGCTAAACGGAAGTAACAACAGGAAAGCATTACTTGTATGGTTAAAACCACAAACTGGTTTTGAGACGACAGTAAATTAAGATATCGTTCTGCAGCGAACCGTCTCCACCCTACGTAATGCACTACTCATAAGGTTGCTGAAAATTCTTCGACAGCCCATGACCGGTTTCGCCCTTTTTGGGGCTCATCAGGTAGGCGCAGTCCCCAGGATTCCGTCAACCTTATGTTCTACTTGAAATCAAACTGGACTGATTTCGATAAATACACTCATTTGCAAATCAATTTGGTTTTTGCGAGAGACTCACCTGGAATCCAGCTGAATCTCTCGTTTGTGATGTTTCCAGGCATATACATGTATCACGATATCTCGAAGATCGTAGCAACTGAAACATGAGGCGGCCTGGTGTCGCACATTCAGTTGCCTGAAAACATCGCAAACGAGAGATTCAGCTGGGTTCCAGGCGAGTCTCTCACAAAACCAAATGGATTTGCAAATGAGTGTACTTATCGAATTTACTCTAGCCCTGTTGTTTTCGATTTCCGAGCTCCGATATCCCAACGTACAACGTCTCAAAAATGTCCACATTCTAACGGGCTGCCAGAATTGGAAGTCCAAGTAGGACTCGATCAATGTAGGGTGAAGATGGGATCGTAGCGTTGCTCAGTTCCGGTCACTAGTGGTGACAGTCTAGCTTTGCTCTCCCGCGTTCTCAAGTGCAATGCCACAGGAAGTGATAACGAAGGTCGGTAGTCGAATGGGAAAGCCAAAGTAACATTGGAAATTGAGTACACAGTCAGTCAACTGGCCGCGGGGAAGGCAGCCAGGTAGCAAGCGAATGGAAGCCATCATGTGGCGGTCATACGTCATACTACTTCTCTAAATGACCACTTCCGATCTAACGCCTACACACCAGCGAAGATCCCACAAAAGAAAGGATTTTGAACGAAACGACCTACCTGACCATTGGTGGTAATCAAACAGTCTCCGTAGTTTTTCTTCAAAGACAAATTGGCATTGAAGAAGGCGGATTTAAGGAGCGGCAGATGAGCGAACCGCTCGATGCTAATCGGTTTGTTCAACAATTGCCATGTCTTGTGCTCTGGAAAACTGACAAAAATGTGCTGTTCCGGATCCGTGAGAAAAAAGAATTCGTCACAGCGATTGCTCCACTGCGACCGATTGGAATCGGTCGATTCCGCTAATGAAAAAATGAACGAAAGAAAAACGAAGGCTGATTTGGTGCAGTTGAAAGATAATTTATGCGGTAATTGCTCAAGAATTAGTCAAGTCAAATCATACGCGACACCACTCCGGGTATAGAAACAATAATCGTAATAGTGCAACCGTTCAGCTGCAACACGCTTTCGGTGTCTAGCTGCCATGCCACCCGAAAGGAGCACCAGGCCTGAGATACTCTAGGGTTGCCCAAGCTTAGACAGGAGCAGTCGAGATGCAGAAGCTGGGTTCAAACCGTGGAACTTCTGGTCCGCGTCTTAACCACCAAGTTTTCTCGAGCTCACGAATTGCTATCATGCAAACCGAAGGAAGCTCTCCACGGCTGACAGATCGCCGAGTCCCTCAACCTTAAAGGGGAATAATCAAAAATCCAGAAGTGGCGGTGGGGAACGAGAGCCTCTTCGTCAGCAGATCACACTACCAGCCGAGGATGTCTCCTAGGCGATGTTTTCTCGTTTATCTTCCGTGGTTCGACAGGAGGAATCCAGTCGACCGTGCTTTTTTTCAACATCTTTCTACGTGTATTTCATAGTACAGACGAAACTATACTTCGCTTGGAGCTAATTATTCGGTAAGCACGCACACCCGCGATTCAGACACAGACCGTAGTTCGAATCCAACCCCGGTATCTCGACTGCTCGTGTTCGGGCCTGGGCAACCAGGTAGCAACTAAGCCTTCGAACTGCACAAAAGAGTGCTGCTCATAATAACGTTCACGTTCAACGCATCACGGCCCTGTGGACAAATCAACCGCTCGTACCAGCATTTTCGGTGACTCAAGGCGTTCAACACATGACAGCCAATGGCCGTACAAGGATAAACGCTAGAGCCCATTGCCAGTCATACTTTCCACTCGGACCTTCAACACTTTCGTCCTTGTGCCTGTCCGTTAAGGACTGCAGTTGAGACAATTCGTTTCGAAAAACTCCTTTGTTGAAAGGAGAGCATAACACTGGGAGCGGAGTTGTCCCACGTAACTCCTCAGGTCTGTTGAACTCTGCCAAGTGATAACACAAACTGAAACCTCTCTTTCACAACTCCATAGTAATTCTGCTGTCAACGCGTTCAATTAAACAACTGCTTTCTGCTATCGTTCACGATTTACACGAAAAAAGCAGGCTACTTAAATTTCAAGACCTTGAGACACACTTACCTGTCGACGAATCTTGGGGTTGCCGAACAGCCTGATCGGCATTGACAAAACGCCAACCACCAGCCACAAAGACCGCCAACCAGGAAGAGGCGAATAGGCGATTGTTCTTGACTGGCATACCAGGACGATATCCGATGCCTTTGGAGTAGCCATTGATCAACTGACCGTGGAGTGCGGCAAACCTGGAATTGATAAGAAATGGTTCCATCGCCCCGGTGAATATATGCATGGGTCGTTTGAGTTATCGTGCCAACAAGAGAATCATAAATCGAACAAGAATAAGCAGTCATCCAGACGAGGCTCTGGTTTCACCTGAATAGACTACAAGTGGACTGTCAGGTCAGTGCAACCCATTGCTATCACCCTCTATAACAGCGACTTGTGGTTTTTACATTTCGTGGTCATGTTTCTCGCAGATACGCAATTTTCTGTACTCAGCGCAAACTTTTCTGCCCAAATAGAAAAAGACAAGTGTCCTGCACCAGAAACGTACACGTCAAATGTTCGACGACTACCAATAGAATTTGTCCCGAGCCAGACTGCAGGTAGTTAGCACGTGGATGGTTATCGAGGTATCACAGGGATAAAAACAGTCCAAGATTCACAGGAAATGGAAGCCATAAAGCTGCGAAAACCTTTCGGTGGGCGCGTGGTCTAAAACGGTGAATCACAAGGCCAGATTTTCGATCTCTCTGGACTCAAGCGATGCATTCTGTTCAGATAGCCAATGTGCCATAGACAGAACGTCGACGGTTCGCCGTCATACGGTTGTGAGGTCAATAGAACAGCCCGGCAGACCTTAATGGCCATGGCACCACCGGATGCGCTGGCTCACCAAGTGAAAAGTATAGCAATGAATCACGTGATAGCTAAGTGGGTAGTTGAAAAATGGTCTGTACGACTGAGGTGAACCAAAACTATGGTGAGAGCTTCGGATAAGTTTTTGATGGCCTCGGACAGATGCACCCAGCGAAAGGCGTAGCGCGTTTCGACGCTCAGCGTGTCTTGACACTTGAACATCAGCTCCCAATCCGTAAGTGAATGCCGACAGGCGTAGAAAAGCTAGGGAAATGATAGAGACCCTCAACTCGTGAACGCATCCGCATGAGCAAAAAAGGACCTGAGGGACAACAGCGCGCGGATTTTGTGTCAATCGCGAAGCGCCGACGAGTAAGTCAGGGTAAGTTCTCTCCAATTTCTAACAATAAAATGATGCTCCAATTGTACCTATACGCCTTGTTTTTCCACAACACATGAAGAGCATCATCCTTGGAAGCTGCCATCAGATATAATTGTATCGAGCTGTGTACGGTGGGGGGGGGGGTGCGGAACTATAGTATAAAGTAAAATACTTGACCGAGGACACAAGTTTAACGATGCATACTACTGATGGAGCATGCAAGTAGTGTTAAGGCACTGTCCCTGCATCTAATGAAAGGTTGATATGGAAACTGTTGAACCGATTTCCAGTGGTTGTCTATTTTATTAGTCAAAAAGCACTCAAAAAAGTTCAGTGGGACACTTGAGGATGTTCACTTTTTGAAAGCTCATTATGAGGTTTTTACATTCACAACCGCTTAGTTCGTGTTGGTCAACGGACAACTCCGCACTCGAAGGCGCCCTTCCTTTCACGGCTCATGCTAAAGCCAACCAATGGCTTTCGGCGTGACTGACACGTCAGACTCACAGACACATCCATCGCGCAAACTCCTTGTGTTAGCAAGTAGGTCCAGCACTAAATCTGCGTGTCACCTAAACAGGATACAGAATTACGGCAAAAGAACAACAAACATAGAGCACTTACCGACAAAGCTTGTGTAGCAAGTCGTTGCGCGTCAATTGCCCACTACGAATTCGTCGAAGCGTACCAATCAGGGAGTCCGGGGGCGCCGCAGAATCGAACTCTCTGGATCGGACATCGAGGAAAACAGTCCAAATGAACAATGCCCTGAAGTAGGAAACCAGAGGATCTGGATGAACGTGGCAGCTGTAGCAACACGGAAGCGAAACTCCAGTCGATGAAATCCTTCAGTCAGACAGCTCATTGTTTACAGCGCGAACCTATTGACCGGGAGGTCCGTGATTCGAACCCAACCTCGGTATCTCGACTGTTTTTGTCAAGACTTGGGCAACCTGGCAGTATCTCAGCCTTCGTGCTTTCTTTGGGTGGCATGGCAGCTAGATACCAAAAAGGGTGTTACGGCTGAACGGTAATCATTATTTACTTGTTATTAAGCAATCAAACGTCATCAAACCAGAGAGATGTTGTATCTTTCAGTGGGCCAGCTGTATCTTGTCAAGTTGGCAAGTCAAGCACGGGTAGCCCATAATTCAGAATAGTGGGTCGCCGCTATTCGCCAGGCACCTCAGCGAAAACTACACTTGGCTGTGGCATCTTCACGATGTACAGCTACTGCAATCCCGACAGGAGGCACGAGATTTGTAGAGGCGACATGGACGCAACCCTAACCGAGAATCATTACGACCAGGGTCTGGAAGCCCAAATTCTGCATTAGATCGGACTACTTGACTGACAAAACAGAAGTGAACTCAACAAACTGTCTCTAAGCGGAAAGAATAAACCCTGATGTAGTATGAAACATGTGAAGAAAAACAGTTACAAAGTTAAACGGCCAAGGTACTGTACTTTAGATCTATCCTTGGTCAGTTAAAACTTTCGACAAAATGGAGTCGCTGCCTTTTTTGTTCAACACAGTGTGCCAGTAACACCACGCCAAGCACCAAACGCTTAAAGAATGGGAAATAACAGTTACCTTAGTCCCCTTAGAACAGCCACCTCCAAAGAGCGGCCATTCAACAGAAAAGACTAAAGCAAGCGTTGTCAGACCCCCATATCTTAATGGCAGTGTTAAATTCGACCGACTAGGGAAGACGGATGAATTCGCGGAACGCACCTCAAAATTCGTACATCATCCGACATTTCGGCCGTGAGTGCATGTACTAGTTCTGTGAACGAGACGAAGTTCGACGATGTGCACTGCAATGGAAGAGAGGAGAAATGGGTGCATCACAACGAAAAAACATCATGCTGACAGCTAGGCTAACATGGAAGATACCTTAAAAGATCGCTTGAAAGTCAACATGGTTTCGAAGTTTGTGAAATTATCTAATTGGCTTATTTGGAAGAAAGTTCCGCTGCATAATTATTCTCTATTCTAGGCGAAGAATATCGAGGCAGAGTATCAACTTCATGCAAGTTTTATCGACACCCTGGATCTCCAACCCAAACATGGCATCATCGTAATCATCGAGAGCATGAAATCAGTGTTCAATACCGATGCTTCACTGCCGTACAACCATGATTTATTTGATAGGCTTATTGTAAAGAAAAGAATAAAGGTGGATGGGGAAGGGACTTGGTGCTGCCTTACTACAATCATTCCGAGGTGCCTACACCTCCAAACACTCATTCAGGCAATCTGGATAGAAACTGACAACAAGAACGCCACTGACATCGATCGGCAGCCATATCTTGCAGCGTCTCCAACGAGGCGCACTGGGGATCACGCGGTCCCCATCCTGGAAGGCTAGTAGCACCGACAGCACCCAAGCGTTTCGTAATTTCTTTCATACCCTTCTGCTAGGTCAAGGATTGACCACCTCTCTGCTTACGCCACTCTGAATTGGGCATGGAAAACAGCACTCTCTTCGGCAAACGATGGTTCGGCATATGCAACACATGTCCCGACCAAAGCAGCTCCTGGTGCTGGACACATTCTTCAATGGAATTACCCGTTGCACAACCCAAACATGGCAAACATGCATGAAATCACGATAGGATTGATGAACAAGAGTCCATGGAAAAAGTTACAACTGAAACCTTAAAACTGAAAGAATTCTATCTCTCGCTTGTTCGACCGATTTACTTGAAGTCTTAACACAGAGATTAGCTCAAAGAATCTAATGGAAGTCGGTTGAAACGATAGAACCTGGACACATCGTGCGTCCTCAGTACTCAGCGTGGCTGCAATAAACCACACACGATTTCAACAAACAGGATAAACTAAATGAGGAATCAATCACTCATTGACTCCCAGCACTGGGATGAGAAGTGAAATCCGGTGGATGCGTTGAAATCTTGGTTCAAACGGCGGTCTTGTTCGACGGAATCGCACGCCACACGATTCCTCGTATGTATGTCTCCAAAGTAGCTGCTAGCACCGTCTTGGAATGCTGTACACACATAAAGAGGTGAAATATAGCTTCCCCCAATATCTTTGCTCCGAATTTCCACGAAACCTACTAAAACGGTTAAAGTACGCTCAGCCTCAGCTAAGAAATAATTGAGATGACGTAATTTTAAACAATTAGTCCGACATAACACACTACTCAAAGGTTGCTGAAAACTGATCGACAGCCCATTACCAGTTTTGCCCCTCTTGGGGCTCATCAGGTAGGTGTATTCCCCGTCAACCTTGTGTTCTGCTTGAACGGGAGATTCGGCTGGATTCAGTCAAGTCTCCTGTGTGCAAATCAGAGTATTTGTCAAAATTCGGTCGACGTTAGTAAATATCACTAGGTGACGCCACCATACCGATTGTGGACTGTTCACCTCCAGAGAAAAGTCGTGTGTAAGACGAATTTGAATGCGGGCAACATGGGAAATTTCCGGTTAGAACGTGTATCACATACAATATAAAACAATGACATGCTTGGACGTGCTATTCAAGGCCGGGCAGTGTAGCCCCAGTCGCTGGATACCGTAGTTTTGTAGAAAACAATCTCCTGCGTCATACACAGTCTCAACTACCGATATGCGTGTAGCACTGTGCGCTGGATAAATGCCAAAAGCTATGGGTGGGAGCTTATCCGGCCTTTTTTTGTACGCGTTGTCGTGGCGACCGAAAAGTACACTACAGTACCGTACCATTGGTACAGAAACTGAAGGTTTGACGCGACCGCTTCAAAGCCTGACCTTATTGTAGTGGGCTTGAGAGAGTGAGTAGAAGAGCGAAGGGCGTCGTCACACTGGTGGATAGCGCGCATGATGGACATCAAACTGAGTACACTGGCAACCTACGCTTTCCCTGTATTCCAACTAACTCTGTAACGGCAGTGCTTGTGTTTTTTATCTGTTCGTGTTGCACAAAACTTATGCTGCTGCTTGGTTTCCCAATCCGCCAACTAGCGTAAATCAAAACACATTGTAACCTGGGACAGTCTGTGACATTACAAAATGAGATCACCACGAACATGTTTATAATGCTAATAGTAATAAGTCCTGCTATAACACCTTTTCGGTGCCTAGCTGCCATGCCACCCGGAGGAAGCAGCAGGGCCGGGATATTGCCAGGTTACCCAAACCTAGACAGGGGGAAGTCGAGAGGTAGAGGTGGGGTTCGAACCACGGACCTTCCGGCCAGCAAATTCGCGCTCTAACCATTGAGCCATCTTGCCACCCTTACGGTGCATAAGCCACCATCCCACTCGAAGAAAGCTCGAGGGCTGGGATACCGCTAGGTTGACAAAGTCAAGCTAGGGTCTTTGTGACGAAGCGACACGCACCGACGAAATGATCCTGACTGGACATTGTGATCAACAAAGACGCGCTTTTGTCAATCCGCAGACGAACAGTCATGAAACCGTGCAATTCCGTGATGAACGTGCCTTCAGGACAGACAGGTATCACGCACGTATCGGGATTGCTGAAACAGTGTGGTGATTTGCTGGAAGAGAGATTTCATTTCTCCGAGCATACCTCGGAAGAAGTGGCCCGGCGTTCGTGCAATCCGGAATATCTGGAATAGCACACACCAGAGGAGGACTCTGTCAAACTAATCCGATGACATCAGATTTTTCGCCAATGAAACCGGCCCCGGGAGAAAACACTTGCCTCTCCTGACGAAAACCAAAATATGAACGGTTTTTTCTCAACTAGCTAATTCGTATATACGTAATGCACTACTCATAAGGTTGGTGAAAATTCTTCGACAGCCCATGACCGGTTTCGCCCTTCTTGGGGCTCATCAGGTAGGCGCAGTCCCCGAGTTTCCGTCAACCTTATGTTCTACTTGCTGATTCTACTAGCTGATTCGTACTTTGGTTACCTACACTTAATAACCGACTGTCTGTTTGAAAGCCCAATGTCGCGAGTGCTGCCACATCAGTGGGTCTTAAATTGGATTGGCTGATAACCTAGCCTAGAATAAACATATCGCTAAATACACTCATTTGCAAATCAATTTGGTTTTCGCGAGAGACTCACCTGGAACCCAGCTGGTTCAAGTAGAACCTAAGGTTGACAGAAACTCGGGGACTGCATCTACCTGATGAGCCCCAAGAAGGGCGAAAACGGTCGTGGGCTGTCGACGAATTTTCAGCAACCTTATGAGTAGTTCATTACGTATAAACATATCGCTAGTTCTTCGGCCAATTGACGACCGCGATGCAGAAAGGACCATTGTATCTCCGTGATAACTCATTCTGAGCCAGAGATGGCTCGGTGGCTAAGGTGCGGATTTCCTGATGGGAAGATCCACGACTGAGCATCTCGACTGCTCTTGTCCAGGCTTGGGGAACCTGGCAGCAGCTCGGTCCTCGTGCTTCCTTCGGGTGGCATGGCAGCTGGACTTCGAGACAGTGTTGCAGCCGAACGATTATCACTACTATCATTACTGGCAACGCAATATATTGCACCGTAGTTCCCATTCGAATGTACTAAGGTGGTACAGGACCCCACTACTTATATCGTCTACATGAGCGGGTTCGATGACCTTGATATGGGCTCATCATCCAGTAGTCGTACGTCCCAGCTATGGTTTGAATAGCTTATTCATTTGCTCAAGTTGAGGCCATATGTCCCAGAAAATACCTGCAAATGCCCTTCAAAGCAAACGGATTAGGAGTAGAGTTTCAACTCAATAAACCTTCCATACAGTTCGTAATGATCATCATCATCGTCAGAGACGACAACATCAGTATTGACACTGGTGCTTCATTGCAGTACAACCACACAGTTTATTCAATTATTTCTAAAGCTTTCAATGAGAAGGAAAGAGTGGATGAGGGAAGGGACCTGGTGCTGGGCCTATCACAAGCATTCTCAGGTGCATACACCTCCAAGCGCTCAATCAGACTGTCAGCACAAACGCCACTGACATCGATCATCAGCCATTGTTTGAAACGTCTCCAACCAAGCGCAATGGACCGGGTTACGAGGACTCCATTCCGGAAGGCTACTGCACCAAAAACACCCAAACTCTTCGACATCTCTTCCGTACTCTTTTGCCAAGTCATACGTTGCCCACAATTCATAATACACTCCATACGCACAAAACATGAGAAAATATTTGGCTATCCGTCGAACGAATTTCCACAGCAGTGTACGATTCACCAAAAAGAATAGGGGAAACTTAGGACGATAGGTTACTTCTTACTTCAACGGCTCTTGAATCGATTGCCTCAAGCATCTCCATCGTTGGAAGAATAGACGACTTTGGGCGCGAGGGTGGAACAGGCCGAGGTGTTGGTCGCATGGATGGCAAGCGTTCTTCCACACGCACATCGGATGGCCACTGGACGAATGTTAACGGTGGTCCGGATAAGAGGGATCCACTGCTGCTACCGCGGTGTGACAGGGTGTACGGATCAAAATGACGCCTCCAACTGGCGGTTGACTCGTTCAAGGAAGGATTGGATAATCCCAAATCGGACTCGTACGTCCGTGTGAGCGAGTGTTGTCTGCTGCGTGGCGGAACGGTCAATCCGCGCCTATTACACAGAACTATCAATGACTCTGCCATCCGAAGTAGCGAGGCACGTGAACTTTGATGGGCAGCGCCATTTAAAGACTGGATGGAAGCGCGCTTGCCAGTTCTGTGGGATAGGCTAGTAAGCGTCTGTAAAAGTAGAAATGACATCAAACCCGGCTTTGGAATTTTGCAGAGGTTAGAAGGTAACTGAATATGCAATATGAAAAGCCGTGAATTTTTTGTAAACGCAGCAAAGTTTACTTAATGCTTACTGAGTTCGCGGGTGTGAGGACAGTTTAAAAGATTTTAGCGGGAAAACGAAATAGCTGAAACTAAGAAACAACCACAGAGGGAATATATATATATATATATATGTTAACAAAGCCTAAACTCAAAACAAAACCAAACAGCACATGTCGCGTTGTCGAACCTCATGGGAAAAACGCAAACTCACCCCGTTTCCTCCACCCAGTGAAGCGATTAACGCTTCCAATCTAGAGCGTGATTCGGCCGTTTCTAGCAATTGACCTATCAACCGACGGGCTTCCGTTTCTTGTCCCGCATGTAGTAGACACGATAAATGATTGGTCAGACCATTGATAGTCTGATCCCACTCTGCTTCGGTTGGACGCTCGCCGGAAAACCCTGAACTGGGAGAACTCGAACTGGGAGTGATAACAACCGGTCGGTGACGGGAACGGGGGATTGCACTGGTGAGTGATGGAACACTTTGAATCGAATCCAGCTCAGGAGCGGGTGAGGGTGCTAGCTGGTGTCGTTTGTTTCTGACTGGGGGCGGGGCGTGAAGTTCCGGTGAAGAGAGATGAAGCTTCCTTCGAGTGGGGCTTTCTGAAGGGCGCTGAGCTGTGCGGTACGAAGTTGCTTTGGATCCGTGACCGGAAATTTGATCTACCCGAATGGTTGACGAGACCTAATTGGTAAAGGCATTCAGACGATAGATGGCGCATTGGTTAAATGGAGGACGGCTTCTACAGAGTGAAAAATTCCCTTATAAAACGTTCATGTGTTATGTGTGTAAAAGCAGCTAACCAACCAGACAAAAGCCATGCGGTCTTTGCCCTTGAGACGTCCACATACACAAACACACAATGATTCGGTGCACAAAAGTCATTAGACCCGAAAGGGACACGAAAATAAAAGTCTTGTAAGATGGCTCGAGTGGTTAGAGCGTTAATTTACTGACCGGAAGGTCCGCGGTTCGAACCCGACCTCCGCCTCTCGACTTCCCCTGTCTAGGCTTGGGCAACCTGGCAGTATCCCAACTCCTGTGCCTTTTTCGGGTGACATGGCAGCTAGAACCGAAGTGATGCGACAGGTGAACGATTTTCTAGTACATAAGCAGATACTCGTTTCCAAGTACGGCGTCACAAATTCGTCGATGCCATCCGATACCAGAAAAGATCCCGAGACATGGGTAGACAGTCTCGCAACCATACAAAATGTCCCTCAATGAAGCCCGGCACACGCGATTCAGGGCATCCAAGTGGTTAGAGCGCGAATTTACTGACCGGAAAGTCCGTGGTTCGAACCCGACCTCTGCCTCTCGACTTCCCTTTCTATGCTTGGGCATCCTAGTAGTATCCCAGCCCTCGTGCAACTTTCGGGTGGCAGGGCAGTTAGGCACCGAAAGGGTGCTACAGCTGAACGATTTTTAACCCAATGATATACATTTTTGATGCCACAAATGACGCAAAAGTTGGCGCCTTCCAGGTTCACTCAAAGAATTCATTAGGCACACTTCCGTTAAAGCTAACACAACTACCAAGGCGTGTCAAATTCTCCACAACCTTCAGTGATTTCGCACAAGTTACAAGAGGAATGTTTAGGAACTGCATGTTCTGAAGCATGACTTTGCATTTTGAAGGTGAGAGGTGCAGGCCGAGCGTTGGTACAACGGTGGTCAATCTACTCAACAGGGTATGTGCTTCGCCTCCGTCTTCAAAGACGAGGAAGGTGTCCTCTGCGCACTCTAGATCGACAAAGTTCTCACCAGAACCGATTTGAACACCGGAGGGTTTAAAGCCCTTCCAGTGTTCGCATCGATATGACATCGATGACCAAGCTGAAGAGAAATGAAGAGAGCGGACATGCTTGCCGGACATCACTTCTTGTAGAAAAGCTTTTAGAGAAATCGAGGAAGTATGTGAATATAGGGACCGGATTATGCTCACTAAATTCCGGGGCACCCCCTGGTGAGGAAGTGTAGTTAGACGCACTGACCGAATGACCAAATCGAACGGAGCCTTGAAGTCAAGAAACACCTTGATTGGGGTCCATCTGTACATATGGCGCTGGGAAGCTATGTCCGATACAATAACCGGTTAGAATCTCACTTGATACCCGTGGGTCAAGGTTTCGAGTCCCAACGTCAGAAACCTCGTTACAACTGGAGGTCAAGCGGACGTCCATGTGGTTAGTGGATTCACTGCGAGTAACTTATTGAAGATAGGTACTATTGTCGACTCACCCCAGTCTCTTTCTCCCAAACAGACGTAAGTAGACTAGACAGGCACAAGCTGAGGAATCCACCGCTGTCGTTGAACAAAGTCGTCAGGATCAGGAAGACGATGACGCTTGACTAGGGGCATACATTCAGACAGCTATCACCGCTCCAAAAGTGGGAGATCCAATAAATTATAATAAGACATCAGTCATTGAAAGTAAACTCACCTGAGCAGTGGATTTCGGTGCACCACTTGAATGTGACTGTGAGGAGTACGTATCTGAGTCAGCTTCTGTTTCACCAGAACTTGATTGATCGCTGACGACAGGGAGTTTGCTGTTTCTGATTGCTATGGCAGAACTATGTCCTTCGGGGAGCAGTTGTCGGCCACGACCCTGATCCCGCTGTCTAGCAGTTAACGAAAGTTCACGACGTCCGGTCCGTCGCGGAGAATCTACCATGGGACGTGTGGAAACTCCTTGAACCGCACGATTAGATGGTGAGTGTTCACAATAGTTGTCTCCGCCGACGGTCGAAGACGTCAACGAAGAGGCGTAGTTTGCCGGACCACATGGGCTTAACGATGACCAGACAGAGGAAGACAGTGTGGTCAAACTAGTTCCCAGAGTGGAAGAGGAATTGATCATGCCTGACTCCGGCGGTGGGTAACAAACAAACGACCTCCCCACTTCCTCACTGGAACTGGCTGAATCCGTACCAAGACTCGGTTTTTCAGCCGGTATAGTACGGCTTGGTTTGTTCTCACCAGGAAATGTCTTCGAAGTACAAAGTTCATCCAGATATTTACTCAGACTCCCAAAGCCCTTCAGTCGACCCAGAGTGCAGTCAATCTGTGAAAGGTGTGAGTTAAAGTCGCGCAGTGTTTGGTCCATCTTTGACAAATTCACACCCATGCCCCACTGTAGGGATCCAGTTTGTGCAGTGCGATCGCCCGTAGTTAGTTGAGGTGGGATCGTATGCTTAGGGTTGCGGTATACTTGAGATTGTCCATTAGATATCTGTTCAGCAGATGGTCTACGGGAACTTCGAGTGGATTCCGATACTGGTGGGATCCCACACTCAGCTGTGTCTGAGTTAACCCAGTGTCTTGAGATTCCCGCAAATGCTCGTGGGGAGTTGGTCGTGCGTACAAATTGTTCTTGCTCGTGCATCTTCAAATCACGAGCAGGAGTAACAAAACGAACGTCCTGCTCGTGGCCCACAACTGCAGATTGTGCGTCACGTAGCAGGCTGGAATTTGACACCACTGTCGAAGAAGATCGATTCTCGTCAACTGAGGTGGTGGTCACAGGACTACGTTGATTGGACCAATTAGCTGCAGATACGATATGTGCATTGTTCGCTTGCATTTGATTGGTTTGAGGATTGGCTAGTTGAGACGGCAAGGTGGGTGGTGGGTATGTAACCAACGTGTCCTGCACACACAACTCGACGCAACGCGGCCAGCTGCCATTATTTGCATACTCAACAAGTTCGTCCGTGGGTAGGTGATTGTCCGGTAAAATCGAGGTGGCGTAGGTCACATGAGGTTCAGTGGAGATACGCGTGCAAGGATAGGCGAATTCGTCAGGAACAGCAAACACCGAAGATTCTTCACACTGAGAGAACGACGTACGTCGTTTATAAACCGGTGACAAAGCTTCATCCACTCCGTCCATATGCCCTACAGAATTCGGGCGAAGCGCAAACACATGTGGACTTCCAGATTCGTCGCTTGGCGATGACTGATCGATGGTAAGTGGTTCGGAAACAGATCTTGAAGTTTGGTATTGTGGTTCATCACTCAGCAAGATATCATTCAAATTGGGATATGGATTTAGTTCAGAAACAGCGTCTGGCGTAGAATGAGTTGGGAATGATGTCGGTGAACCTTCTCTCAATTCCAAATCAGATGAGTGAACCAACTGCGACCGCTGGAAATGAAATAACACGGAGTTTGGGTGTGGTGGCGCTTCTTCGTTGTTTTCAGCAACACTGGGATTCAAAAATGCACGACGTAATCGTTCGAGTTTTTGACGATGCGAGGCAGCCTCAGAGGCCACTGAACCCAAATCTGGAGACCAATCTGAGCACACAGGCGACAGGTTGGTGTTGAAGCAGTGGAAGTTGGAGATGGCGTCATCAGTGACCATCAGGGTGCACCCCCCAGGATGAGAGGACAAGGGGAACGGGCACAGACGCGACGGTTATGATGGTAGTAAAATTACGTTGATCCCATGTGAATAGGGCTAAAACGGAAGACAAACGAGTGGCGAATGTGCGGTAGCGCAAAAAAAAACACCGATGCAAACAGAGGGACAGGTAACGTTCCAGTACGATCTGATAAACATAGTTGTTAAAATAGCGAATAAAAGACAAATGGAGTGTGATTGTACAACCCATTTGGGACTACTGACGATGGGACAGAGCAATGTCAAGCACACTAGATTTCCTCGTATTCAGATGTCCCGTTCTCTGAACAGCTGTGCCCCCTCAGATGCAACTATCGACCATTCGTGAGGGTGACATTCAAGCCGATTTCCTCTTCAAAGACAAATCAATCAACCTTATTCATGCAGTGTACTGAACAGATTCAAGTCACCCAGTTGGAGGTACAATAATTCAACTCGAACATTTATTAAAAATAGCTTAATGGTTAGGGCGCGAACTTATTGACCGGAAGGTCCGTGGTTCGAACCCAACCCCGGCATCTCGACTGCTCCTGTCTAGGCTTGAGCAACCTGGCACTATATCAATCCTCGTGCTTTCTTCATGTGACATCGCAGCTACACACAGAAAGGGTGTTAGAGCTGCAAGGTGAGTGTTTATATTCACAGTAGTGTCTCTGAGGGAGTTGATGAGAGGCTGTAAAGAAATGATAGAGTAAGGACTGATAAAGGTACATCTACTTTCGTATTCATAATCGATTTGTGTGCTTGTGCCGTTTGCTAACATACTAATTCAAGGTATATACGAATAAGCGTTTCTCAAAGAGGGTGATGTGACCTAACCGGAGATTAGGTAGGGCCACGGGAGTGCGGTAGAATGAAGTTGGTCAAAAGACAGCGATCGGCGAAAATGTGTGTACAGTAATCCTTCAAAACAGACAACAACGGGTGAGTAGTAGTGATGGGCATGCCATTCTTAGCGGAATAGTGCACCTTTGGACAGAATTTATCTGTTTATATAATACGCATAAAATGAGGGGGCGACGGGGTCGTGTGAGGAGAGCCGTGGAAGTGACTGCATCTCAAGAACCACATGAGAAGCCCAAAAATAAAATAAATAATCGTTCAGCTGCAACGCCCTTTCAGTACCTAGCTGCTATACCACCCGAAGGAAGCGCGAGGGCTCAGATACTGTCAGGTTGCCCAAACCGAGATAGGAGAAGTCGAATGTCATGCATTCACATCACCCACCATTGAACAGTCCTCCTTTCGTTCTGGCTGCATTTCGCACTGCTCAGAGTTCATCACCGACCGCAAAGGAATGTGACCTCTGACTATCTGACAAACCAGGCGGGAGTGTTATTACCTCACCATTGTGGGCATAACGCGCATGAATTACCGATTCCGAAGAGAAGAACACGGTCGCGCTCCGTGTTCACTACAGACAGGAGCAGGGTGGTTCAGACGAGCAAAGTGGATACGAATTCAACATCTCCCTCAAGTGATCAAGAAAAGAATAGCCTAATAAAATGGAACCAAATGGAGCGCAGACTAAAACCGTAGGTAAATGACGAAGAGCAAGCTGTCTACAACTTGGAGAGGCAGTGAAATCGAAAGCTAACAACCATGTTGGAGTAAAAAACCGCAAGTGTAACAAACTTCCGGTAGTCCTCCTCCTATTCTGGCTACCACTACTACTACTATCGGAAGCAGGAAACCCTCCGCCGCGAAGTCGTTTATTAGCAAACACCAACTAGGCAGTTACAAGCTATTGGAGAGGAAAGTGAGCTTCTCGTATGCACACAGTTTTGAAAAATTGGACATGTGTCTCCTTGAACTTTTATGGATACTCACTGACTGTTATGCAATTGCAAACGAACACAGCAAAGCGGTCCTACAAGTTCCGCAATAAACTTCACCTTCTATCAGACGGGGGGTGGGGCTTTGGCATGACAACAGACTACTCACATGCCTCAGCAGTAGCATACGCTGTTACACTACTACTACTACTACTCCACAGACGCCCCGACGATGCACTTGAATTGTCGCATCTGAGCAGACAACGTTTTTCATGCCTGAACGCTATGACTGGAATGAAGACTCAATAACTATCCTGGCTATAATGATTGATTGAACCGCCCATCGGGATAACCCAGACAATTAGCGTTCAAGTGTTAACTCTTTCTCCAGCTTAGACGTGACACTTCAGGCGTGTCAAACTTACACTGGAGTAGTGTGGACAAGCTCGTTCTTCCCAAGTCGGCACTGCTGGTAGGCTCAAGTAAGAGTTATTGATGTGAATAGCAACCACTCACAAATAGGCCCATGGTGACTTTCATTGGCGCGGAATCGTAAGTACACAACGATAGCAAACTGCCGACATTGACGATTCAGAGAACGGAAATGAGTAACCGGGTTCAGTTCATTTGCTTACACGCCCACGGCATCAAATAGGCTAGCTTGCAGTTGTCAAAGGGCCGTGGAACGTCACTATTAAACAACCCGATTAGAAGTTCCAGAGGGACTTCAAAAGTGATCAGTAAATCGTGATAGGTCTCGTTCTTCGTGATTCTCAAAATATTTAACCAAATACAATAAAGATTCTCCAGCACAGACAACTATGTAATTAAAAATGACAGAATTGACGGGTCAACTGTGCCACTTGTTCGGCTGAAGCACCCTTTCGGTGCCTAGCTGCCATGCCACCCAAAGGAGGCACGAGGGCTGGGATACTGCCAGGTTGCCCAAGCCTAGACAGGGGAAGTCGAGAGGCAGAGGTCGGGTTTGAACCACGGACCTTCCGGTCAGTAAGTTTGCGCTCTAACTACTTGGGCCATCTCGCCCCCAACTGTGTTATAAAGGGGAACAGGTTTGGCGAACAAGGACATGTTGCACGACTGACAGTTTGAGAGAGGATGATTGTAGAGGTCATTTCACAGATGCATCTGTACCGATTGTAACGGCAGGACAGAGACAGAGATACTACATACGAAAAAGGGCGAATTCCTATAGTGTGAGGAAATTTGGGAATTTCTAATTGAGATTTCGCAATATAAATGACTCCAGTCAATGCTGAATAGCCGGGGCGAGATGACACATGTGGTTAGAGCGCGAATTTACTGACTAGAAGGTCCGCGGTTCGAACCCGACCTCCGCCTCTCGACTTCCCCTGTCTAGGCTTGGGCAACCTGGCAGTATCCCAGCCCTCGTGCTTCCCTCGGGTGGCATGGCAGCTAGGCACCGAAAGGGTGTTACAGCTGAACGATAGAATAGCCGGGAGACACTGTACAACTGTTTCAGCTTTATTGGGAATCGTCGGCAGCGCACATCGCACGAAGTTGCTACCGGGTTTTAGTAGTCTGAACGGTTAAGCGGTCAAAATGTTAGCAGCCAAAAGGTCGTGGATTCGGAACTCCCTATTGGAGTGCCTTGAGATGCGCAATGCTGATAATTTCCAGTAAGGATGAAACAGCTGTACAGCATTTTTCGGTTTTTCAGCATTCACTTACAGAATGAAAGCTCGATTGAAAAGAGCTGATAGTCGATAGTGATGATCTAGTGTTGAAAGATACGAAGAGGGAGCCCCTCTCATATGACAGGCGGAAGGACGGGGGTGAGATGGCCCAAGTAGTTAGAGCGCAAACTTACTGACCGGAAGGTCCGTGGTTCAAACCCGACCTCTGCCTCTCGACTTCCCCTGTCTAGGCTTGGGCAACCTGACAGTATCCCAACCCTCGTGCCTCCTTCGGGTTGCATGGCATTTAGGCACCGGAAGGGTGTTACAGCTGAACGAGATGGGAGCAATTGAAGAATATAAAATAATATATCATTATTGCTCATCTGTAACACCCTTTCCGGTGTCCAGCTGTCATACAAACCGAAGGAAGCACTAGGGCTCACATACTGCCAAGGTGCCCAAGCCTAGACAAGAGCAGTCGAGATGCCGAGGTTGGGTTCGAACTACGGACCTTTTGGTCATTAAGTTGGGGTCTGAACCATCCAGCTATCCCGAAACCTGAGCCACCTCTTGGAAACTCAGTGGTAAGATCGAAACACGAATCTCGGAAAAAGAAATTGGACTGAATCAATATATTTATGGTTTTATCAGTACTAATGTTCTGGATTCGAAGATTTGCTATACAATTCTGCGTGACTGCACAAAGCTTCATTTACATCCAACATACTGTCACCGACGATGTTTTCTGGTGCGGAAGCATGTCTAGAAAACTTTCGTTGATCTCTTCATCGTTCTCATCAAGTTACGGGTAATCCAGAACCAAGCACGTCAGATCTTATATGCAGCAGTTCCTTTCAAACGCTGAATATGGACTTGATCTGTGGCTAATGTTCATGGGCAACAGAAGTACGGAGAGACATCCAAAGCAGGGGTAATCGTCGTAAGTCCATTTTTGGACAACTCACTTTGCTATCAGACATTCATGTCGGACAACACTACTGCCAAACATAGTAAGCTCCCGGCTTACAAAAATTCGTTATAACACTCTCCGGCATTCGCAGGCTTCTCGACTGAGATCTTTGTGATTTTACTTTGTACCTTCGGTGTGTGAATCCCCCAACAGGATAAGCCCATGACTTAAGTGTGCAGTCGTAATGAGAACGCGGGAATCCAGTACATCAAGATCAGGATGGTTAACGCAGGAAATAGATGAAACTCAAGAAAATCTCTGGTTCACTGCAGACTTCAAACAACTGCACCGTAAAGTCTCATTGGCACAACTGTAATTAGCAAATTAGTGTCTGGCTTCCAAGTTGGTGTTCAATTACGAAATAAGACCGAGGGGAGTGGAGAACTACGAGGTCCAATGGGGCAAAGCCAATACTCGAAAAGTTTTCATCAGCGTTATGTGTAGTAACATCGTGCCAAAGTCGTCCAGTTGTAGCACCCATTCGGTGCCTAACTGCCATGCCACCCGGGGGCTGCACGAGGGCTGGGATACTGCCAGGTTGCCCAAACCTAGACGGGTGGAGTCGAGAGGCTCAGGTCGGGTTCGAAACATGGACCTTCCGGTCAGTAAATTCGTGCTCTAACCACTTGGGCCATCTCGCCCATATCACGCCAAGAACAAACATAAACCCAGCGATCCACCAGCAATCAGTCTCACCGAGCTTGGTAATTTGCTTGCAGGTGTTTCGTCACCAATCACGAGGACACCGTCAGCGCGCTGTTCAGTGGGCACACCCTACTTACCTACTTGCGTATATACAAATCAGAAAATTGTACTCGACATATTTTAATGTGATTGGCTGACGGAAGAACAACATTGTCGTAATTTCATTGGTCCGTTTAAGATATGTGTTGCCTTGTGGTCCGGATACATTGTATTTGATCATTTTATTGAACGGCTTCCTGTCGGACTTCATTGCAGTTGCGATTGGGCGGTTCACAAGCTGCTCCGTGTTGTGGTTTGTCTTCCTCCGATTCGACTGGTCATTCCGATACCGTCTATTTTAAAAGTTTTTGTATCTCGATTGGGTCGTTCCGAGTTTGTGTAGCGCACCAATTCCGTATACGTGCAACGGGAAACGGTTGTGATCAGTTCATTTCGGTTTAGCAGCTATGAGCTGCGCACCAATTGTACATTGGGTCCCGTTGCTACAGTTCCGGTCACAGATGAATGAGGGAACAGAGGGGGTTTAGCCAGGCACCGAATGCGATGGAGTAATTAGCAGGTTGATTTTCAATCAACCTACTTGCCTGGAGGAACGAAAAACTCGGAGGCAAGGTATTGGTAATAATTTTGACACAAGACCCTTACTGACTCCATGAATGAGCCGTGTCCGAGTGTCATTAACCGCTAATGAGTCAAGTCCTGGGCTTCCACACACGGAGTCAACAGTAGTCAGTGGTTACTAGTTTCGAACTTCGTTGCTTGGTTACAGACTGTTCACCTCCCCGTCGTTTCCATTCAGAACACGGTGGGTGAAACAGCCCTGCGGGGTAGTTCGTCCATCGCGGGAAAGTTCTTTCTCCCTAGAACTATGTGATGCACCTCAGTGTCGTTATCCAATTACTCCCAACAAGCCAAGCCAGTGCTTCGGAGACAACGATACTCAAAGGGTGAGTTTCGTACATTCTCCGCGCAGCTGCCACGCTTCTAATCCATTAAGCAGTATGGATCTCACCATCGCGATTTATGGTCCGCCCTTGACATATTAACTGACGTCACGCCGGTGTCATAGGTGTCGGAGGTCTACAAAAGCTGCTTCGACCTTCCATATTCGAGAAATGATCTTGTGCTCAACTAGTCCACCGGAACCTATACAACGGTCCAGGTAAATAAATTTTTCTGTCACTTTCACCGGTCGGTCTGCAAACACTAGATTTGGTTTCGTCATCCTCTTCTCCGGCAATAGCAAACATTCACACTTGAAGTGCCCGGCGGGAGAAGCACAAAGTATCACTACTAGCGAGCTTGTAAATCGGTCGTGGTCGATAAACGTCTTGCCTCGTCCACGAAAACTTCAGTCTCCCTTTTGTTCACTGCCACTATTCTTGCCCCGCTGCCAAAAAGCTGTCAGTGACATCGCACTCATTGCTCTCTTCGATGCCGGAAGCTACGACAGCCATATTTCGGCCATTGTTGTTCACAAACACCATCGGCGTTGAATTATTCTCATATTTAAGAAGTTCACGTTACGAGATATATGGCAAATTATACTTTGAAAAAAGAGTAAAAGAACGCTGTGCTTACACCCAGTGGACGAAATCGTCCCCCTGTTGAGAAAGAGCGTAGAAGATTATCTCACATCATCATCATCAGCATCAGCTGTAAGAAACCGTGTACTTGTCGTACAGTGGTTGTAGCTGCCACAATTTCGTCCGCCGATGATTTGGGGAGGTGAGGTAGGTAGCTGCGCATTGGAGGCGCGAGCTGCGTAAATGCACCACTGTCAATGGGCTGTTACGTCGGGGAATTGGGAAGGGGGCTATGCATTGAAGGCAATAGCTTGGATGCATGAGCGCCATTGAGGGCGCGATTGGGCCATGTCTGACAATGTCTCTAACCATTGATGTGGCCCGTCTCGGGGTCCCCATCCAGGAAGACGGCAGTGACCAGCGCAGCTGAGTTTGCTGGTAATGGCTTTTATACTTCGCTGCCAAGTCATTGTTTGACCGCCTCTGGCTCGTTTCCACCCTTCACGTGGTTGTGCGAAAAGAACCCTTCGAGGAAGTCGGTCGACTGGCATGCGCAGCACGTGGCCAAGCCAGCGCAACCTATGCAGTGTGATCAGTTCATCTATCGAGGGTGAGTTATTCCTCCCGAATACCATTCGACGTACTTCAGCATTGCTGATCCGGTGTTCCCACCAGATTCGGGCAATGCTCCGGAGACATCGGTGGTCAAACACTGAAAGTCGTTTGACGTCCTCGGCGCGCAGCGGCCAGGTTTCTGATCCGTATAGTAATACGGAGCGCACAGCAGCATTATAAACTCGACCCTTGACGGATAAGCTGATGTCACGCCTACGCCACAGGTGACGCAGGTTCACAAAAGCTGCTCGGGCCTTCCCAATTCGGATGGAAATATCATCTTTCGCGAGACCACCGGGACTAATACAGCTGCCCAGGTAGACAAATTTGTCTACTACCTCAATCGGTTCACCCGCAAGCACTAGGCTAGGGTTCGGGCCCACCCAGTCTTGCACTAGCACTTTACACTTTGCAGGTGTGAAGCGCATGCCGAACCGTGAGGCGGAATTAGTTAGATTATTTAATATTCTTTGCATTACCACGGCGTCAGATCCAAGAAGAGCTATGTCGTCTGCATACTCGATATCTGTAAGCGGACGCCCCGGGAGCGCTTCGACCCCACAGGCAGTAGAGGCTGATAATGAGTCTTCCATGATCGTATCAATGACGAAATTGAAGAGGAAAGGTGAAAGAGGACAGCCCTGTCTGACACCACTTGATGTGGTGAACTCAGAAGAGAGCTTCCCGTAGACCTTCACACGGCCGCGGGAGTTGGCGTACAGCGCCTTAAGAAGGGTCAAGAATTTAAGGGGGACACCTTTGCTCCACAGACACTGCCATAGTGCCTGGCGGTCTACAGAGTCAAAGGCAGCCTTCAGATCGAGAAACACAACCATTGTTGGTTGCTGGAAGCAGTGTCGCTGTTCAAGAATCTGTCGGAGGGTGAAGATATGATCGATGCATCCTCTTGCAGGACGGAACCCAGCTTGGTTTTCACGGATTTGTCTCTCCCTGTGTTCAGTTAACCTTCGAAGGATAAGACCAGAGAGTACCTTCGATGCCACAGCTAACAGGCTGATGCCACGGTGGTTTTCGCACAGCGTCCGCGTACCCTTTTTGAAAATAGGGATAACTGTCGACATGCCCCATTCTGCAGGCACCTTCTCTTCGTTCCATATAGCACCAGCAAGCTTTGTCAGATGGGTCACCAGGGATTCTCCGCCTTCTTTGAAGAGGGCTGGATAGAGACCGTCCGGTCCTGGTGCCTTCTCACGTTTTAGTACGGATAGTTCGTACTTTATTTCTTCTTCCGAAGGACGATCAAGGTTTACATTCCACTGGCCCGTATGCATTATCTCCACAGGCTGTGTTGCAGGAGGCCAGCTGAACTGCTCTTCGAAGTGTTCGGCCCATCTTTCCAGTCGACGTTTTTGGGAGTGAATTAATGAGCCGTCTTTTTCACTTATCGTTTCGCTGACCGTTGTTTTCCTGGGACCAGTCGATCGTATCAGTTGATATAGGGCACGGCTGTTTCCCGTAGCAAAAGCCTTCTCCATCTCTCGAGCTTTCGATTTCCACCAGAGCTCTCGGTCTTTCCTTAGGCTCTTCACTATTTGGCGTTTAAGGGATTTGCGTGCGCCGTCGTACGCGTTGCCTGCTGGTATGGATTTCCGGGCATCAATCATGGATAGCGACCTCGCCGATATCCAGTGGTTTTGTGGTCGAATCGGGGAGGTTGGACAGACAGCACTGAACGCCGCTAACATGGCTTCTTTCACATTTTGCCATGCTTCATCTACACTCGCACTGCCAGTGCATGTAGAGAGTTGTTGGGCTAGCTCAGATCGGTACTGTTGAGCTATGGTCGATCTTCGAAGATACTGGATTGGCATGCTTCTTTCTAGTTTGCGAGGGCCTGAAGGGAAGCGAACTGTCAGGCGTGCACGCACCATGGCGTGATCGGAATCAAGTGGAGTGCCCCAAAAGGAACGGCAGTCTTGAATTGTGGCTCTCCACCGGTAGCTGATGGCCACGTGGTCCAACTGGGTCCACGGTTGATTTGCAGTTGGTGGCCGCCAGGTCACGCGATGCGAACGCTTATGTTGAAAGTTCGTACTTGCCAGAAACAGTTCATGGTCAGCACACAACTGAAGGAGTCGATCTCCGTTGTCTGTGCGGCGAGCATCGACTCCAAATCGACCGCCCAAATGTGATTCCAAGGAGCTCAGACGACCCACTTGAGCATTCAGATCGCCTGCAAGGATCACAATATCAGTGCTTTTTGCCTGCCGAATGAGCCCGGATAGTTCTCGATAAAAGGTATCCTTCTCAACATCAGAACTGCACTCCGTTGGGGCATAAGCCGACACTACAAACAGGCAGCGCTTTTTATGCCGAGAGGCATTGAGCTTGATTGAACTGGATAACCGGACGGCGCAAAGCCGACTGTTCACTGGGATCCAATCCAGCAAAGCGCGTTCAGCTCTGGGGCTGAGTGCAACTCCCACGCCATATAGTCCACGAGTCATCGCTTCTGGGTCACCGGACACACGGAGGGAGAAATGTGAAAGAGCTGAGTTCATCCTTGGCGTTCTGAGATGCATAACCACGCTTGGGTCTTGTATGCGTGTTTCGGAGACACAGCATACATCAATTTTAAGGGAGTATAAAGTTTCAGCAAGCTCTGCCTGTTTGCCAATTTGACATAGAGTACGGACGTTAAAAGCTCCTATATAGAAAGGATCTCGTGGATTTAGAAGGGTGTTATTTTGTTTACTGTTAATAGGCAGCAAGGGGCATAGGGCCTTTCGGTCAGATAACTGACAGTCAAGTGACCCAGTGACATTTGCTTGTGTGGTGGGAAGGGGTTGGGGAGGGACATCGGTGGACACAGAACTGCGCGGGCAAATGATACTTCCCGGTTGCCCAGGCCGAAGAAGGGGGTTTGGTTGAGGTACCCCACCTTGAGCCTTTGACTCAAAAGTCTGACCCACAAGGCAGTGGGAGGATGTAGGGTTTTGTTCAGGGACCCTGCCCTTAGCCTCTGACTTAAAAGTCTTACCCACGAGGCAGTGGACAGTAGGGTTTTCTTTGGGGACCCTGCCCGGAGCCGATGACTCAATAGTCTGACCTGCTCGGCTGCAGGGGGTTGGCCTAACCCGAGGGCGCAGGGAATAAGGCATTACTGTCTCATTCCTGATGCGGCTGCGCACAGCAGGTGCCTTTTGAGCAGCACCGGACTCTTTGGTTTTAAAAGTATTTCGACCGTATTGAATAATGCGCCGGCGGTCACGGTCAACCGTTGGGCGATCGGAGTGTGCGGTTTTTAGGGCCGACCTTTTCTAACCCGTCGTTCCTCGGGGGAAGGCAGCATCGCTGCTTTCATAAATATGGAGATGCTGGTCGCCTGGGGGAAACACCTTACTGCCTTCACACTCCTGTCGCAGAGGACAGTACGACTTTACCCCCAGACCGCCTCGTAGCACGATTACTCGTAGTACGGGGTCTCGCTGCTCTTGGTCTGACTGCTCCCCTTTGGTCTTCCTGACATGGTTGCACCTTGTGGAACGACGTTCCAGCCAGTGTAGCCCGCGGGATCATTGCAGCACTCAAGCCCGACCACCACGTCAAGGTGGCAGCTTTAGGTCGGGAGATTATCTCACAAGCACCGACGTACGAATGGACCAGAAATTAGTAGCCTTTATGCGTGGACCATACGAATTTACACAGTAATTTAGTTTTAACAAAAGGATCAACTGAATCCAGCAGAATTTCTCGTTACTACTCTTCATGAGACAATTTTTGTGGAGGAAGTTACTGTGAAGAATATCATGAGCAAAAGATACAGTTTGGACCCAGCTGAATCTTCCGTTAAAACGAAATTGGTGTGAAGGTCTGTGGACCTCCATTACCCATTTAGCTATACCGGAAAGTGTACCTGAGACACAGAGCCTCTCACATCAGTTTGGTCAATGAGTAGAAGTTTGAATAACATAGTCTCCTGCTCCACCAGGGTGGGCGTTAGTACACATGTGGCGACTAGCTCCTTAAAAACGTAGGCTGCTCTGACGGTTTTACGCCAACCACCGCTACCCTGCAGTTCGGCTTTTGAGCAGAAGGCTTTGGTTGAGGACCCCAATCGTCCTCATGTCTAGGTCTAGGCTCTCTGGCAGCGTCCCAGCCTACGTAAAAAAAATGAATTTTATGCTATCAGCGATGATGAAGATAAAATTAGTGTGCATGTGAGAGTGCTTTGAGAACTGCATCCAACTTGGGTTTAAGTAGGATATATGGTTGATGGAAACTCGAGGATCGCACCTACTTGATTAACCCCACGGGCGAAGCCAGTCTGTCATGAATATGTAAACCATACCCTTCATATATCATTAACTTTTAATTTTCACTCTATATTTTTAGCTCGTGAACTACGGTTATCGGTGTACAATGCCCCGCTATTCTGTCTCCCTTCTAATCTCGACCAGGAACCATTCGACTCACGCAACAAATCAATCATCTGATAAAGAAATGGATCATATTCCCCGACCTACGGTGCTGATCCTCACTCACCAGATAGCATGAAACGACGGACTCATTGGTTCCGTACCTTCAAAGCTTACATTAACTCAATCAAGCATGAAGGTCTAAATAAATTGGAAACTCTATTACGTCACATTGACCGTAGAGTGTATGACTTCATTGCAGAATGTAGTGACTGGGATTATGCGATAACCTTTGTACAAAAACTTTATACTCGCCCGAAAAATATTGCGTATGCACGCCGCCTTTTAGCTACAGAGAAACAAGAACCTTGTCAAGATGCTGACCATTTCTTTCAAAAACTGAAGTCATTTACCAAAGACTGTGCACTCAGAGCAGTATCTGCTGAGGAACGTACAAAAGAAGCAGTCCGGCATGCCCTGATAACCGGACTGCAGTCGAATAGAGTTCAGTTGTAGCACCCTTTCGGTGCCTAACTGCCATGCCACCCAAAGGAAGCGCGAGGGCTGGGGTACCGCCAGGTTGCCCAAGCCTAGACAGGAGAAGTCGAGAGACTGAAGTCGGGTTCGAAACACGGACCTTCTAGTCAGTAAATTCGCGCTCTAACCACTGAACCATCTCGCCCCCCGAATACCACTCGGGAGGAACTGCTAATGTGGAATGTATTGGACCTTGGGAAAACTCACGAAGTCGCATGAGCTCTCGAACTTGCACAAACACAATCACAATCATATATATGCTGACAATCCGTTGCTTGTTCTGTATCTACCCCTTCGTCAACCCGAAACCTCGGTTCCTGCCACTTGCAAAGAACATGTTGCTTTTGTGGGAATCCCAAGCACCCCCCGTAATAGGTATCCTGCTAAAGAATCAGTTTGCAAAAGTTGTGGGAAAATAGGGTTTGTAGGTCCAGAACCTAGAAATATCAAATGGGTTCAGCTCAAGACTCTGCAATATCTTCGTTATTCTTTGTCGCTGCTCTCAATTGTTCATCTAAAACCACAACAGATATTTTGGCCAACGGCGTTGCCGTCCGAGCTCTTATCGATACCGGCAGCTCCAGAAATTCCGTCTCTTCCTCAACCCTATAAACTCATAACTGGAAACTATTTCCGTACGATTCTGTGATAACAATGGCGTCGACGACACATTCATGTTCCATCAAAGGTTATTGCCTTGTGCCCATTCACTACAAGGATGCTACATACGAATGCTTCAAACTTCGTTTTATCGAACCTTTGTGCAGACTTCCTTCTCGGACATGACTTCTTGGGGTTACATGATAAAGTTGAAATTCCATTCGGTAGCCAACGGGGCATCCCGAGTGTATGTGGCGTAACATCCGCGAAACTGAAATCTCCATCTTCATTCAATGATCTTGCTTCGAATTACAAATCGATCGCCATGAAATCTCTTCGTCATACACCGGAAGACGAACAATTCATACTAACCGCAGTAGACCGAATGCTCACCGATGACATAGCCGAAGCATTAAATTCCCCATGGAGAGCACCAGTGCTTGTGATGTGCATTTCGAACCACAAGAGACGCACGGTCATAGACTACAGCCAGACCATCAATCGCTTCAACTGCCTTGATGCTTATCCTTTACCAAGACTGGATCAAATGATTGAAGCCGTCACACGCTATACCATCTACAGTACACTGGACCTTCAGAGTGCACATCATCAGGTTCCAATAATGGAGTCAGATGAGCCGTTTCTGCACTCGAAGCCGGTGGGAGCCTACATCAGTTTCGGTGCACTCCTTTCGGAGTGACAAACAGAGTTGTGTGTTTCCAAAGAACGTTAAACAATATCTTCAAAGCCGAACAGGTGAAAGACACATTCGCCTACGTTGATAACGTTACTGTATGCGGTAAAACGAGAGGTGAGCATGAACGTAATCTTAGGCATTTTCTCGATGTCCCTAAAACATACATTAGTTTGAACGACACAAAAGCAGCTTCGCAACTGAAGAGATTACTCTTTTGGGTTGCAAGGTATTATAAAACCTGACCCAGAACGCATGCGCCCTATAAGAAAACTCCCGATTCCACAGAACGGAAAATCGCAGCAAAGAGCACTTGATCCGATCGCGTACTGCTCACAGGGGATACCGGCGTTTTCTGACAAAATTCATCCTTTGGTTAAAAACAAAATATTTCCGCTTCCGGAGGATGTCCGAACAGCATTTGAGAACCTCAAGTAAGAATTGGAGAATGTGATGGTCGTTACCGCCGACTACAGCATCTCTCGTCGTCGAAACTGATGCGCCCGACATCACTATTGGTGCGTCCCTGAACCAGGGTAACCAGCCGGTCGCCTTTTTCTCCAGGACCTTGACCGCAAGCGAGAAAAAACATTCTACTGTCGAAAAATAAGTATATGCTATCTTCAAAACGATCCGTAAGTTCGCCACTATCTCTTCGGGAGACATTTTAAACTGATTACGGATCAACGTTCGGTCGCTTCTATGTATGAGAGCCAACTGAAGTGCAAAATACAGAATGACGAGATTGAACGGAGGAAAATCAAATTGGCAGGATACAACTACGTCGACTATAGGCCAGGAACGGACAACCGCGTTGTTGGTTCCCCATCTCGTAAATTTTGTGCCAACATTGTTGGGACGGAAAAACTCCAAGGGCTTTGCAACATATTATGCCATCCCGGGGTCACAGGATTTGTACATTTTGTTCATTCTAAGAACTTCTCTTTTTCAGTCAGCGACATCCGACGTGTAGTCTCTAACTGCTTCACACGCTCCAAACCCAAACTAAACTTTTGTGAGTCTTTTTGTGGCCAGCTTATCAAAGCCACACGGCCTTTCGGACACCTTATTGTTGACTTTAAAGGCCAACTTTCCTCAAACACTCGTAACAAATACCTCTTAACAATCACTGATGAGTACTTCCGAATCCGTTTTGCTAATCCTCGTGCCGATATTTCCTCTTCTATTGTGATTCATTGTCTAAGTCAACTTTTTTCACTGTTCGTTATGCCCGCTTACGTTCACCCAGATCGCAGTTCTACGTTCACGTCAACTGAACTCAAACTGTCTGTTCGATAAATGCGTTGCCGCTAGTCACACCACAACGTAGTGGTTAGGTGGAACTACTTATTGGTATCTTTTGGAAGGCCATCTGCCTCGCTCTAAAATCACGAGGCTTGCCTGCCCCACATTGGGATGTTGTCCTTGATGCTCTCCACTGTATCAGATCCCTGTTATGTACTAGTATCAACTGTATCCCACATGAACGTTTCCTACCGTTCACACAACGCTCAGCCAATGATGTCTCTCTACCTACCTGGCTTACTGGCCCTGTACGGCAGTGAAGCATCAGTGTCAACACTGATGTTGCTGTCTTTGATGATGATGATACTGGCCCTGGGCCAATCGCCTTAAATCGCAATGAACGAGTCTCTAAATATGACCCTCTGGTAGGGGAAGTAGAGTTCTTCTAGTCCACAGTAGGCCCACATAGTTCGTCTAGATGGCAAACCGCCGCTTGGCTCCTAAAGGCAACGGCGTGACATCCGACACTTCTGACATAAAACTAAAACCAGTGCACATCGCCGAACAAGAGCAACCTCAGCCAACATCATTAGTCTACCGTGATTGTTCAGAAACTGAAATCTTGTATATTGACGATGTCATGCTAGTTCAGAACCAGGAAATCACTTGGATATTCTTATACAACAGCGCATTCGCCCAGACAATCTGCCCAACAGAGAGGCGTTAACAACTCCAAGTAACTACTGCAGTTTTTATTTTTCACACTCGTTCGCTGCAAAGGCACACAATTAATACAAGGCGGGGAGAATGTCATGATTAGATAAACCATACCTTTCATTTCTCATTAACTAGTAATTTTCACTCTATATTTTCAGCTCATGTACTACCTGGAACCAGTCGACTCTCGCACTGTTAGCTGTGAATGTCATGGTTGTACGAGGGCTGGGATACTGCCAGGGCGTTCACACCAAGCATAAAGTCATGCTTCAGAACGTGCGGTCCCTTAAAATTCAAGGGGAATCACTGGAGATTGGGGAAAACTTTACATACCTCGGTAGTTGTATTACCTCTGACGGAAATGTGTCTGATGAAGTCCGTGCAAGAATCTCAAAGGCTCGAATCACGTTTGCTAATTTGCGTCACTCGTGGCGTCAAAAAGGCATCTCACTAGATCTTAAGGGTCGTGTGTACCAGGCTACAGTAAGGACTGTGTTGTTGTAAGGGTGCGAGACATGGCCTATACGAACAGATGATGTGAGGCGTCTCCAGGTTTTCGACCATCGTTGCCTCAGAAGCGTGGCTGGTTTTGGATGGCGTCGGCGTGTTAGTAACGAGGTGATTAGAAAACGGGTATTTGGTTGTGCTGCAGGTACTTCAATTGGGGAAATCACCCAGCACCACCGACTACGATGGCTCGGTTTATGTGCTACGCATGCCGAAACACCGTCTACCGAGACGAGTGTTGTTCTCCGTGCCTCCTTCAGCATGGCGCAAACCGCGAGGTGGACAGCGCATGACTTGGCAAAAGGCGTGAAAGAGATCACGAAGAGTTTGGGTGTTGTTGGTGTTGTACGCCTTCCAGGATGGGGTTCCCGTTAGCCCGGCTGTGCTTGGCTGGAGACGTTGCAAGAAATGGCGCCTAATCGATGTCAATGGCGTCCGTGCTGTCAGTTTCTTTTTAGGTTATCTGATTGAGCGATTGGAGGTGTAGGCACCTCAGTATGCTTGACATAGGCCAGCACTAGGTCCCCTCCCTCATCCACTCTTTTTCTCTTCCTTTCTCTAGGGCTTTATATATATATATATATATTATATATATATATATATATATATATGAAATTAGACGAACTTCATGGTTGTACGGCGTATGTCATCAGTGTCAACACTGATGTTGCTGTCTTTGAGGACGATGATGATGATGATGACTCTCGCACACGGTCGTATGCTGTCGAAGAGTTTTCAGCAGCCCCATGAGTAGTGTGTCCACTTAGACAGTAGCCTTTATGCCTGATGAGAAACACAGAGGAAGAAATGTCTTATCTCTGTTACGATGTCACCTACACACCTCGAAGAGATAACGCAGCTACCGACGTCTTACCACGAGGCCATTGTGCGCCTGTGACTTCCATCAACCTAGGACAACTCCATGAATCTTTGGTTATCCCGGGGTTACCTGTATGCCACAATTTGTCAGTCCAAAAAATCTTCTTCCACTGCAGACGTGAAATCGGTAACCGAAAACAGCCTTTTGGCAAACGATGGTTCGGTATACGCAACACACGGCCTAACCAACGCAGCTTCTGGTGCTGGACAAATTTTTCAATGGAAGTCCCCGTCGCACAACCAGAAACTCGCTTTCTAAATGCCTCGTTATGGATTCGCTGAAACCAACCGAAACGAGCAATTGTCCTGAGAAAACGGTTGTCGAACACCTGAAGACGTCTCAGTTCCGCTGCTCGAACAGGCCAAGTCTCACAGTCGTACAACAAAACAGCCCGTACTGCAGCCTGATCCACACGTCCCTTGAGATTCAGGTAGAAACCACTTAGAGGCCATAGATGTCTCGAATTAGCAAAAACGACCGGAGCCTTCAAGATTCGTGTACTGACCTTAATTGTCACACTACAATCAGAACTGATACAATTTCCGAGGGAGGTGTCAGCGGTAGGCTGTTTTCGCTTAGCTGCCCTGCTGTGTGCAGCAAGTAAGGTGAACCGGCTGATGGCACCACGCGACGGCCGATGTGGCATGAGAATATTTGTATGTATGCAATCTACTCAGTCGTAATATCCTTCATAACCCTCTGCCAGGTCAAGGGTTGGCCACTTCTCTGCTTCGGCCACTCTGAATTGGGCACGGATAACGGCATTCTCCAAAACGATCGACAGTCATTTATTGATCCACAACATCGGTAACTGATGACACTGTGATCGATTTGAGTTTGTGGCTGGCACGCCGTTGGAGGACACTATGTGGCCAAACGACTTCGGCTATTTCGGAAGTGAGTGCAGCATAAAAACAGCCTGCGGTCAGCACACAGCTGGAGCAATCGCTCACCTTTGTCCATGCGTACCGACTCGAGTCCATGTCAACAACCTAATTGAGTCTCAGATGTGCTAGGACTACCCACTTGTGCATTCAAATATCTGGCAGCCAAAACGATATCTGGACTTTTATCTCGCAGAAACAGAGCATTCAGAACGTCACAAAGCTAGCCTCTGATGGTGCCAGACGTACAGTCAGTTAGGGCGTGAGCAGACACGACAAACAGACATCGATCAACTCGTTCACAGATATTGCCAAAGGGACCGCAAAGAGGCAACTATCAATGGGTATCCAGTCAAGCAAGGATACTTCCGCCCGGTGACTTAGGGCGATACCAAACCCTGCACAGCCTGCCGCAGCAGCCTCTGGATCACTAGAGGTGCGCAGCCGGAAGCGAGTGGGGAGTGATGGGGCGGTTAGCTCAACCGCTGTGCCTTCACCTTGAATTCTCGTTTCACACAGCACACATCAACGCCATGCGAGTCCAGTGTGAGAGCAAGAGCAGCTTGTTGGCATGCTTGCTTCAGAGTGCGGACATTGAAGGTGGCTAGATAGACTGGGTATCGAGGCTTGAAGATTGATTTCGAGATGCCTGAGGATGTCGGCAGGACGAACGGAGTCATCCGTCCTAAGTGCTGGGCTTACAAGAATAGAGTTATCAATGGGATGAGGAGAGGGAGGATAAAAGATATGTGAAAGATAAAGGGAGGCGTCGGAGGCGTTTTCGCTTACACATCCTGTTGTATGCAACGAGTAAGGCGATCCGGATGATGGCACCACGCGACGACCGATGTGGCAGGAGTTCATTTGTATGTGTGAAATTCATATACGTACATGGGTTGGGACACTGCCAGGGCGCCCATACATACACAGGAGGACGATCAGTATCCTCAACTAAAGCCATTGGCTCAAATAACTGACCGCAAGGCAGCGGGAAATGCAACTACATTTCAATTCTTAGAGAACAAGTCGCCACACATGCTCTAATCATGAACCTGGAAGGCCAGGAGATTGATTATACTCCTAACCATTAACCAACCGGGTATAAAAGACTGCGAGTGTCACACGGACATTCCCTGTCGGTATAGCTCAATGGGTCGCGGAGACATTCAAACTGTGACACTACGGTCCAGTCTTTTTGTGAGGGTGAGGTAAGGGCTTTCATGCATCGATGCGAAATCGTGTCTGATTCGGCTCCATCCGATGCAAGGCTGGGCGGGGTGGAATGCACGAGGCAAATGGTCCTCTGGCGTACGAAGTACATGGACTAATTAGCGTCACTTTCGGAGTGTAACCATCTTTTTCGCGGGAGAGCGAAGTTTCTCGAAGTCCATCTGGCACACGTAAGCATTACTAGTCTGACAATCTCATCAGATGCGCGCAACGCTTCAGAGGCATCGACGGTCAAACACACAGTCTCCGAAGATCTTCCACACGCAGCGGCCACGTCTCTTACCCACAAAGTAGGAGAGATCGGAACGCGGCCCTGTACACTGTACCCTTGACGGTCAAGCTGATGTCACGTCGACACCACAAATATCGAAGGTTACCAAACACTGCCCTGACATTACAACTTTGGGAGCGATTCCGTCCTTCACCTGTCCGCCGGGACTTATGCAGCTGCCCAGATAAACGAACTTGTCCACCACACCCATCAGTTCACCTGCAAGCATGAGGTTTATATTTGCTCCCAATCAATCTTGTATTAGCACTTTACACTTTACAGGTACGAAGCACACACCGAAGTGAGCGGAAGAAGTAGTTGGGTTATTTAACACACTTTGCATTTCTAAATGGTCTGGTCCGAGAAGACCAATATCGCCGACATACTCAATGTCCGTGAGCGAACGCCTCAAGAGTATTTCGATCCCCGAACTGTTAAAGGCAACACAAAACACAACAATACGAAGCCTAATACTCCACTCCGATACTGGTTATTTAAACTCAAATTAGCACTCCGGTGCATTTCTTGTATCCGGAACACTCACACGACAGTGAGTGATTTTTGCGCATAACCCATTTCACTATTCCTGATGTGAGTTTATTGGCCGAGGTGAATGTAACATTCATTGTGTACTTTGGTTGTATATGCTGCTACTGCTATGCTACTGCACCCTACCGGCCTTCTTAAGAGTAAGGCATAACGCGCCGACCTTCATATTCATCTCACCAGCTGGAACCTTCGTCAAGTTTCCTTTGTAGTTTAGTATGCGGCAGTAGCTATTCGACAGGCAACCAACTGTGATAAACCATCAGGAGCTCTATTAACGTATAAGATGCGGCTGTTCAGAGCCAAATTCATATATAACGTCATAGCTCCCTTTCTAGACGTTTGGTCACCTCTGCCAAAGTGGCAATCTGACAGTGGACCTTTTGGAACCAGTGATATCATCTCCTAACCATGTTCTCAGTTGGACCGACGAAACCGGCTTGAATAACAGTGACCCATTCCTAAAAATCATGGTTTCCTCTGTTGTATATTAGAGTACTGAGGATTACAATGAGTGAGGCGACACAGAAAAGGAGTAGTGTACATAAATAAAACACAGCAAGTGTTACATTCCCTGTTATATCTGATCTGCTGTTCCTACTCCAGTGCCGGGTTGCAGAAAAAACTCACCGACAGGAAATACAGCTTTATTGCAACAAGGGAGTGCATGCGAGTGCAAAAGTTACAGCGGCCCCGCGCTATTCGGAGGGCACTTTCTGACATTGATCAAGGCTGTCTGATAAGCGTTTAGTGAACACTCATCAACATCGGTCTTCTATGAAATGCTCGGCTTGGGCAACCTGGCAGTATCCCAGCCCTCGTGCTTCTTTCGGGTTGCATGACAGTTAGGCGCCGAAATGGTGCTACAGCTGAACGATTATATGAAATGCCCGAGCGCTGATCACATTCGGTCGTGCTTCTATAGCACGCCTGAACACTAATCGGCTTTTGCTGAATTGATTGAATGATTGACTAGCCTGGATGCTTGCCAGCTTTCCTATTGAGATTTTAGTGGAGTTTTAGGGTCTCAGTAGGTTCCGAGCGTTCTGGGGTTACTTTCAGGAATCTGACCTTCCTGATACCTCCCCCGTTTGGCCGTTCGACGTAGGATTGTCGGCGCGGGTCAAGTTGAAGAAGTTCCACCAGTCTTCTGGCGCGACCGGTAGGGCGTCTCGGTTGCAGCAATGGATTCGTCTCGGACGGTACATGTGAAGCGGTGGATGTTGGTGCTGATCCTAGAAGATCAAAGGTTTCAAGCAGCAGGTTCAAATCTAGCAACTGTTCCTCCGCTTTGGGGATCGGTAGGCCGTAGCTGATTGACATGCCGCTTCCAGATCGATGATCCCACCTGGACGCCGTAAATCACATGACCGATTCTTTTGAGGACGACTGTGACAATCCATATTCGGTGCCCGGGGCGATAGTCCCTCAAAAGCACACGGTTTCCTGATCGGAATGTTGGGCCCCCTCCTGTCGGTGTTGATGAACACAAGTTTTTGACCGGCAGTGTTGAAAAATGCAAGCGATCGATCCAGTCCATGCCAGGGAGATTAAGTTCACAGGCATCAAGATAGACAATACCACAATCACGGTGGCCTGCTATCTCCATCTCACAATCGAATTCATCAAGTGATTGAAGCTTACTACCCGAAGCATTTCTGGCGGTATTCACTGTTGGTCTGAGTTTCGGTGATCCGATCTTTCTCCAGGCGCGCCGGGAAACAATCGTAATATCGGAAGCCTCGTCGAGCTGCAAGAGAATTTTGCTTCCGTTTGCTCTGATTGTAAAGTACTTGCGACGAGCATCGATCTAGTTATCAAATATGGCAACTATTGCGTTACATCGGGGATCTAACTGGCTCCGTCTGTTTCGTGACCTCAGGGTTTGGCTGCGTCTTTGGCTAGCTTTCCGCGTTGGCTTTCCTTGTGCCCATGTCGATTGCACAGTGAACATGTGCTTTCTATAGGGACACAGTCGCACAAAACGCCATTCGCCGCACTGCCAGCATGCTGAAGGGGGCTTTACTCCGTTCAAATCTGCCATCACAGGAGGTTGCCTCGATGTCGTCTTGACAATGTTGAAAGCAGGGTTGGATAAGGGTCCCTCCAACACGGCCGTGTCGTGTGATAACGTGCGAAGTGATAACGTGTTTCGTTAAACTTAAATCGGCTATAGTTCCCAAAAATCCTAACACGAAGCAGGTACCCGTTGATGTAAGGTTGACTCCAGCCATTTTATGCAGTAAAGTCTCCAACAATTGGGTATTCGTTGTCCCGGTTCATTCGCTTCACTTGACCTAATGTCACGGTTCCTGATAAACTTGGACGCCGGTCATCGATGCACCGACGTTTTTGTGGTTTGCACCACAACAAACAACTTCTCTACCCTCTGGACCACTAAACAACACTATAAATTTAAAAGCCTGTAAGAAGACAGCCACAGCATCTCCAGTTCTGTCATGAGTCATTCCAACACAAAATGTTCTGTATCCATGGTCAGTTGATAATCCCGCTTCAGCAGGCCTGAAAATGTCTCCGTTGATATTGTCAACCACTAAATTATCCCCCTCCCCCCAAGTTTACTGCGCAGACTTTTATTCACCACGAGAGTGTCAGACGTAGTACTGACGGTTTACTTCAATCTCACATGCAATAGTGTTTGAGACTCCATGAATAAAAGCTTCATTGTTCGATGGTTCTTGAGGTGACAAACCAAAAAGGTCTGGAATGGCTCCCCGCGTAGTCTGCATGTGTGAGAGAACACTGCCAGCAAAATGCCGGCATTCGAAAGGTAGAGGTCGCCGATGAAACTCAGATTAGACCGAGGGTACTATATCAGCACCATTATCACGCTGAAACCAGAACACTTCTTGTGAGCCCATTATTCTCGGGACTGAAATGGCCTTCAGAATGACGATCGCCTCCATCCAGTAGGCTGTACACGAGGGATAGAAACACCACCGGATGACTGGTAAATGTATCAGCAGCACCAAACATTAATTTAAACGGTAGGTAACAGCATAGATTGAGTTTACAATAAAGCGGTACGTACCATATTGATATATCCAAAAAACCTGAACATCACGAGCATCAACCACCGCTTTTTTCGGAGCATTGCGTGAGTCTGGAGGTTCAGCCCAATCCTACGCCCCAACCGCTTCCTCACTTGCACGTGATTGGTCGAAAATTCGAGCCAGTCGCTGCTTAAGCAACAGGGCGCCCAATAAAATTCCCGCACCACTTCAAAATCGGTTGGTGTAATGCATCCAGAAGACATTTCAATTTCCAGAATCCTGCCGTTAACCAGGAAAGCTGTACATGATTCGGTGGTTCAGTGATTAATACAACGAAATCGTAGGCCTAACTTCAATTCGAAGCGATCGCTGGTTATCATTTGTCCGGTTCGCTGCATTTCGCACGATAATACAAAATAAAAAGAACCTGTAGCTGAGATCTAGTTGTGACAATATTTTGTGCAGTTCGCTCCACGCGCTTACGACGCGCAACAAGACTGGTGTCACCATATTCAAGTGCGCCTTCGTGCATAGAACGGCGTACGTTTATTGTCCCACTTAGTGCACTTATGAAGGGCGAAGAATTATGTACCATTTCCGAAAATTAACTAGGTGTCCGTAGCGAATGAGTAGAGATGACAAACAGCGATGTGTCTTCCGCATGACTTGGACCGAATACCGGCAGTCACGTCTGCCTCACATGGGACAGAGTAAATTAAACAGTGATTCTGCATCATCAAAGGCAGTATCTCCAAAGTAGACACTGTCGCACAACTAGAAACTTCAGCCCGTTATATTTGAACTTACATAATGAAACGAAGGGGAAAGAGTAGGGGAGGGCTGGGACCCGATCTTGGGCTCTCGCACGCATTCTGAGATGCCTACACTCCCAGACGATCAAGCAGAAAATCTGGAAGGAAACTGAGAGCTCTAAGGCCGCGGGCATCAAGCACCCAATCAACAATGTCGTCAGTCGAGCTTAGGGGGCCACCATGTAGGAGCTTACAAACAGCATATAAGCACTTCGGCCTCCTATTCATACAATTCTGCCAGCCCTACGTTGTCGACCTCGAGGATGGAGCCATGCAGAAAGCCGTTCAGTATGCGCACAATGGAACCCTTTTCTCAAAAGCTACGACGTTTTCATGGTTAACAATTCATAGTGAAGTATGTCTATGTATGTAGCGGGGGGTGTCAAGAAGTCAGCGGTATTCGACGTTCGCGAAGATGTAGTGACGGCACACGCCGGTTCTGAAATGTGCAGATATGGAAGTTGAAAATATTGGAACTGGAATGGACAAAGAGCAGACATTCGCACAGATTGTGTGACGCAGGAGAGAAGACCGGAGCGGAGCAACAACGTTCGCGTATTGAAACAGAATCTACAGGCACAAGTCAAGTACAGGCCTATTAATAGCTCATGGTCACATAAGGACGATTGCAATCGGGCTACTTCTTGTCTGGGTCTCTTTGAGGCTTGTCACGGATACCTGTAATATGCGGGAGAGAGAGGTATGCGCACATTAGGTCAAGTGATACACATGTGTAAGCAGATACAGTCAGGTTTCAATTGCGTTCCCGAATTATTCTTCCAATTTTCCGCATGAGGATTTGTGTAAGTGAGTGAAGCTTCAAGGTCACCAACCACCACCTACTATGAATACCTTGTTTAATACAATGAGGTATTGCGAACAGCAGTAAAAGGAAAATCTCTCATAATGGACGGAATTTGCAGATAGTTCTGCAGATGAAATAATTCATTGAGATTTCTAGCAACTACATGGCCCTTGCGGATGCAACATATGCGGTGTTCTCGTTCCTGTACATAATGCTTGCTACTTATACTCCCTTGACTGGCCAACTATTATTATTGTATGTGTTAAGTGACATCGATAATTGCTATTCCGTGTTAGCATCGCGGAATGCGCGTTCATTATTTTCGGCTTAATCGTTCCAGGTTGAAAGAATGTAAGGCTTGCAGATGTTGATCACTTGCGTAAGTTTGTTAGTAAAGAATAGAGTTCTCCATTTTAACTGGCAAAATGTGCTAGGAGAACCATGCTGTCAACCATAGCGGACAGCTGAACGAACCTGACTGACGCACACTATCAACACGCGGCTGAGCAACTGGCCGACACGCATCCATCCTTCCCAATCGGGAAAAGTCGGAAGCCGAAATTGTGCGTGAAAAATTTAGGTTTATAGGTCGTTTTGGTTGGTAAATATGTCCTACCGGGAAACGTATGGTCTTCTTGGTGTGCACTGTTCACTGAGCTATTGACGTCTCGAAATGAGAAAATCTAATTTAAACTGTCGAAGCGTCACTGGGGCAGGCGGCTGACAAAATGGGAGCACTTCAGCGGCGACAGTCTCTTGAAGGTCTTTTACACAACGCCATTTTCAATGGCAGTTTCGCATTGCTTGCTTTCTTGTACCTTGGTGCCTACCGACTATAGCCCTCAAGAAATGCGGGACTTACATGAGATGCATGAGACCTCATTAACGGACGAACAGTCTGAGGCCGATGGGCTGTTGTAATAATTGAGTTCAGTACGTATATCATTCTAATCGAACGAGCTGGAAATTCAGAATTAAGCACGGCCGAACAGGTGGCACATAGGTATACAGCACTTGTATGTGCAACACTGGATATTAAAACAAGAGAATGATGAATAGATCAATAAATGGAGCATCAGTCACCCCACACATTGAATGAGCGTGTGAATGCCTACATTTCAGTGATCGTCTTTATCGTAGCCTTTCGGATCTTCTTGGATTGGAAACTTCGGGTACCTCACAGGTAGTGTGTTCTTCAGAAATGACATTTTTTGGATACACTAAGCTCATCTGCGAAGGATTCATTAGAACTTGAAACAGCAGAAGTGCCGTTGGCGGGTTGACATCTGGTATTGAACTCAGTGTGTCTCAGGTGACAAGAGAGATCATCCAATCGAGAGTTGTGACCATACGTTTGCCATTTGATGAAAATATTATTCCTGAGACGAGCCGTAAATCGAAACCTTCAAAAAAACATAACATCAGCTGTTTTGGCTCAATCAATAATTGCGCGCAACGAGCGAGATTTATAAAGAATCGCGGGACTCTTCTCAGTAACTGAATGAACGGCGTTCCTGTACTGCATCAGAACCTTATCACTTCCGCAGGCTATTTACACAAAAGAAGTAGGAGATGAGTCTCTCGCAGAACCAAATTGGTTTGCAAATGAGCGTATTTATCGAAAAATTTTAGTGTTTAGACAAGATTTTTCGCAAGCCTATTCGATTGGGGATGTTCTGGATATTCGATGCCTCGATGGAGTTTGCAGTGAAGTGCTTACCGCTATCAATGACCACTTCGGTTGGTACACCCTCAGGGCTAAATATTTTCTTCAGTGTTTGTTGTGTGAATGCCGCACCTGGAGAATTGGTTAGAAGAGCTTCAGGCCAACCCAGCGGTGAACTAAATAATCAAGTCACAACTTCTGAGCTGGTCTGAGTCAGACGTGCTGGGACAAGCAGCGAAGCCTACCGACAAATAAAACACAGGCACTGATATCGAAATCGAGGACAGTACAACCCCTAAGAATGTGAAACTGCCAATTTCCAGCTCCCCTCCGTCAAAAGTGGCCTCTTCGATTGTGAGCACAGTCGTCACCCATGACCCAAACGGCCAAAGCCACAAACATGACAACGTCGAACAGGGGAATTCTCCGTGCATCCAGTTGGCCACGCTGATCGCAGGCGACTCGAGAGTCCATACAAACACAAAAGACAGGCAACTGCAGTCGAAAAACTACATAGGCCTCGCCAAAACGGAAAACTGCTGGCCAGCTTCAAGGTGCAATCTTGCACAAAAACGGGCCTCATGGGAGCAGCACTAAGAGAAATAGTTCTTGGTGCTGCCACCCGACACTCAGGGCCTCACAGGGCCTCACACCTTACCGATGAAACCGCGCAAAAATGCCCGAAAAAAATCAGACGCCTGTTTGCTCCAAATCTTTGAACAACAGCAAATTAGGCCGTCCGAAAAGAGCTATCAAAAGAGCTACAAGTAGAAGTAGTCAAAATTTTAGCCCATGAGGAGGAAAACTACTTCTCCTAAAGTGGAAGGCCCGCGCGAACCTGGGTTTCTCGGAGTAAAAAACCCTGCAAATGAAAAGTAGCCCTCAAAACAACTAAGGCAGGAAGCAGACAAGTATGTTGCAGGGGTCCCTACTTTTCATTTGACCCAAACCCGGCGTAAAGGTATTAAATCTGCTAACTCCTCTGGTTGCACACTTCTCAGCTCCTCGCCTTCGGAGGCAACAGAAACGGTGTTGACGTGCTTATCGACAAGCTGACTCAGCCATTTTGACAAACTTTGCGATACTAAACAGTCAATTTGCCTTGAACAGCCGTCCATAAGCACACTAACAGAGACCAGATGTCTCCCATGCGGAGATCCCAATAGGCAGCTACTCTGTCTTTCGAGCTGATTCAAAACGAGGGAGGTTTGTACTCACATGCGGGCATGCCCATCCCAATCATATTCTCTGATAACACTCCCGCACCTTTTTGCAATGCAATGTGGATTCAAATACCGCTGTGCGGGTCCAATAATCTCCTCGTCGTAACCTCCTGTTGCCCATCGAGTCCAGCGGAAGATAGCCAGTTCCTCATATCGACACTTGAGCAACTCTCCTGCAGCTACCATTTCACTCATCTCTTGCTGGTAGGTGATTTAAACGCTACAAAGGTCTCCTGGATGGAGCGCCTGTCCGCTGCATCAAATGGACTTTTTGCAGCGGCGCTGACCAAATTCCTTCAACAGGGCGCTTGGACTCAACATGTTGTTGCACCCACCAGATGCCGCGCAGGCCAAACCCTATCCCTCCTGGATTTGGACATCACCAACGAAAGGCACTTCGTTCATCAGGTGATAAGTAACGTTCAACTGAGACATAGTGATAATTGTGTGCTGACCTTTGATTTTGTCTGCTACTGGGCCAGAAATCCCGAACTTCAAATGTGGATTCGAATCCTCTGTCGTGCAGGCTTTTCAGGAATGCTTCAGTCGAAGACTCATATAGGGCCATTGTCCAGAAAGTTCGCCCGACTAGTGGGTGGCATAACGTCAGACGTGACCTCACGGTTAGTCAGGATAATGCACGACCAGGGGATTAGTGGGTACTGGGGATTGCGTGAAGAAAGGAAAATGTCACAAACAGTGGGCATTATCCGATGAAAACACCTAAAGCGGCACGGGAAAGGAAACACAATTACCGGGAGTTTGTGGAAACTTATCAAGCTGAGACAAGATCAGATCGTTAGGATTTGAAGGTGGCGGCCAAAAACAGAACAATGGAGGGCGAGACGGAGGTAACCTGCCTGGTGCATGACAAGAAAACTTCAAATTGCGATAAACGAGGAACCAGAACAACACATCCAGTGCTGTAGCGGGACTGTCACAACCTGACCGGTCAGTTTGAACTGAAGTCTAAAACCACGCATGAGGCCTATTCGGTCTTGGACTAGTGGGCTTGTGGCCAGGATCAAAAAAAGCGTAACTGAGGATGATAAAGTAGAGGAATGAACAATACGATAAATGGTAGCATGGTCAAAGTCCACGCTGAAACTGTGGGGACCAACGAGTGTGACTTTGGAATGTGGCCAGGTGTAGAAGTTCCTTAGGGAAGGGAGTTGGAGCTAACTCACAAGACAGAAAGCGAACTGCACAGATAATGTTGGAATTTTTAAGTAGCATAGAGTGAAGGTCAACGAGATGTTTACATCTGAACGCAAGGTTCAGCCGTTAAGAATGAACGGGAACCGGCGGCGGCTGAGGCCAGGTGAAGAGTTTGTTCGCAGTTGTAGGTAAGAACACGCGTGGATGAGAGGGCATCTTCAAAAGTAGAAAGCGAATAGCTGCGGGTATGTTATCAAACCAGCACAAAGTCGGACGGGTCGCAAGCTGTCTGAAAGGACTCGGCGTCTTCTGGAAACGAGGCCTCAACTATTTTTCAGAAAATTGATTACAGGAGACACAGAAGATGAGCTGACATTTCGTAAAATGTGGAACCGCTGTAAATCAAAAATCCGCCAATGGAACACGCGAAAACAAGACACAATTTTAGACCTCGCCCGAGAGAACTGAAATGTACAGTTTAAATACATGAGAACACCGGAGAAAGTGACCATTCGCGTTCTCCTTAGGAGACAGGAACGACGAGCGCACGAGTGGCTCAATAGTGGTATCCGAGGTATACGAAGAACATTATACAGGTCAATAATCCGCCCCAGAAATGCCCTTAACGACTTGGTCTGTATGAGGAGGAAACTCTCAACTCTTTCACAAGATCAATGTGTTCTGTGCGCTGGGGCACGATGAGTTCCATCCAAGAATCTTGAAAGAAACGCGGTTTACACTGGCAACTCATTTCTATCTGGTGGTTCGTCAGTCGCTTGACGAAGGCCACCTTCCCTATGATTGGAAGTAAGCAATTGTCACGCTCATCTACAAAACTGATGACCGACTGTCGCCTGGCAGCTTAAGTCTTAAAAACCTCACTAGCGTGCCGTGCAAGGTGATGGAACGCATTCTGGAGCAAGCCAGCCTATATCACCTTACTTCCGATAGCTTGATTTCTCCAGTTAAACACGGATTGCCCCCAAACATTTCTTGCGTGACGAACAAGCTCGTATTTATGGACAGCTTAACCCAATCAAAGGACAAAGGAAGCGTATTGTATGCTATATTTTTCGATTTCTCAAAAGCATTCGAGCGAATTCCACACGTCCCGCTGCTCCACAAACTCGAGTCTCAAGGGATTCAATGAAAACTTCTGCGCGATTAGGTTCTTATTGATCAAAACGTTTCGAGTGAAAGCAAGCTTAACCCACTCTTCTCTAGGGCATATCTCCATTGGAGTTCCTGAAGGCTCCCTTTCGGAAACTTAGCCGTTTCTGATATACGTCAACGACTTTCCAGATGTTTTTTCATGTCCACATCTACTTTTTTCAGTCGACTGGAAATCCTGAAGTTGAAATTTCAGTGCAATCCTAATGGATGTCGACGCTGTAAAGCAGTGGTCGTTAGATTGGAACCATCCTCTGAGTGAAGAAATGTGTCCTTATGTCATTCGGAGGAGACGCAGCAAACGCCTTCGTCGTGCCTGTTGAGAGTGGACCAGAAGACGTCACGAGGATAGATTCTAAAAGGGATTTGGTTATCTGGCTCTCTTCAAACATGTTCTTGTCACTGCAATACGAGAAATCGGCTCAAAAACATTCGCCAGTCTACAGATGATTCAGTGCACCTTCTCCCGTATTACTCGCATGAGCTTTCAAATACTCTATGCAGCCAACGTCAGACGGCTTCTCAAGTATACCGACCAAGCTGTCTACTCAGGATGCAAGGAGGATTCAACCCTTAATAAGCGTGTTTAACGGGTCGCTGCCAGTCTTAAATCCGTGGATTATGAAACGCGTCTCGCGGTGATTGACCTCTTTTCCCTCTTTCCCTTTTTCACCTCGCCACCGAGGTGACCTGTTTGAACCAGGTTTGGCCAACACGTTTTTTGCCGTTGGCCGGACTAACACACGGTGGAAATATGGTGGGAAGATTTTCAAACTCAGAGCACATTTTCATTAGTCAAAACGTTTCTTATTTCGGGTAGTTGAATCATGGAATAACCTTCCTCCGACGGTTGTGCGTGCTGCATCTATAGCCCAGTTCAGGCTGCTCGCTCGCTGGGTCGGTGGAATGATAAATCTATCCTCAAAGCACAAGAAACCAACCGGTGTAATGGACAAACGTTCGCAACGACTGTGAATTGCAGGAAATCGGCGTCGCTCTTGCTGTGTCCAGCCACGTCGAAGGGCAGAAAAATTGGGAGAAAACTATCTTTTATCAGCAACATGCGCATCCCGCTTAACTGGTAACGGATGAATCAATAAACAATCTGAAATATTTGAATCAAGGTCGCGTATTGAACTTCTGGATAAGAAATCGACATAAGGAATCATCTTGGCACGACGATCAACAATCACGTAGGTGTACGAACCCAGAGCAATAATCCACCGTTGCACCATAGCAGAAAGCGCCTTTGCTGAGTTTTTGTAGGACGATACAAGAACTTCAACGCCCCGTGATCAGTAGCACTGGTAAAGTTTGATCCAAAAATTCGACAGCGCAATTGCTTCTCGTTGAGTTTCAGAATACCCACGTTTGGCTTTTGAAAGCCGACGGGAAACGTAGATCGCCGGTTTGCCACACTGCTCAAGGACTGCTCCTATTCCGGTGGAAGAAGCATAAGTAATGACGGTCGAGTGATGTCTGGTGGAAAACGGTTTCAAAACAGCTGGAGTTTGAAGATAACCAAGCAGTGGACTCAACATCTTTTCATTGTTGGAGGACCAAGAGAATTGACTGGCAGATATGACATCAAACAAGCAGCTTTTATGTATGGCAAAATTGGGAATAAAACGAAAATAATACCGAAGTGCTCCTAGAACAGAACGCAATTCCTGTAGATTGTTTGGTGATGGCATTCACCGAAGAAGATAGACGTTTTTTATGGGGTTTAAACCACCGCCATCTACGATGTAGTAAAGACATGAGCGATGGAACAGCGAATATGCATTTACTAGGAGGAGTGGTTGCACTGAACTCAGAAAATCGCTTTAGTAATGACAATAAACGCATTTTGCACATTTTGTCAGCGGCAGGCACCATGACATCACCTTGGTCTCAACACCCTCGAAATCTTCTGTAATCGTATTTATAACTTGCTGAACTATAGTTGCTGAAATCTTTAGACCAAAGCGAAAACTTCTATCGGAATACCCCATAAGGTGTGTTGATCACGATAAGATTACTAGGGGCTTTGTCCAGTGGTAGTTGAAAGTAAGCAGCTTTTAGACCAATTTCTGAAAACACACTTGAACCAGTTAAACGATATACTACATCTTCGGGCCCTTCTGTAGTACACGTGCGTTGCGGTAACTGCGTACCTAACGTTAGCCGGTAGCCTCTACAAGTTCACGTTGCAATACCATCGGTCTCTAGTCTGGTGACCCTCGGAGTTGCCCAATTTGGTGATTCAACAGAAGTCAGTATTCCTTTCTCGCAACTTGCTTTTAGTACTTGAGGAGCAGGTTCACGTAAGCCAAATGGAATATTTCGCCTCTTGAGGAATGTGGGATCTCCTGTAGCTCAATTTTTCACCTTGGGTGTTTGCATGCCACCTATAGCATTAGAACACTAAAGGATCAGTGGTTTCAGTTCAGTATCATTTAGAGAAGTTAGTAAGGTGATGCGCAAAATTTTGAGTCCGAAAATCAATGGTCCTGAGGTCGAACCTAAAAATTACAATCGATAGGAACGCCTTGCAGCAATCTGACAGGAATCGTACAACTACCAATTAGGGGTACAGAATGTCCAGGCAATATCACAACACTGGGATAAAATGCGGTTGGCTATGGCTGTGGAGTAGTGGACTCAAAACTCAACAATAGAATTACTTTTTTGACCAGGAGCGGATATCAAAGTTTTAAAAACCTGTGACCAGTTGCAAGGCAAAATATATAGATACAGGATATAGATTCTTCAGTTATCGCTTCCAGCTCAGTATTAGGGGCGGAAGTTAACTGACACACTTTTTGGACGTACAGGCAAGTTGAATGTGTCCCATTTTCTCGCAGATAAAACACTTCGCTTGCTTGTGAATTCATAAACATCTGGCATGATTCCATCCGCGCGGTTACCATTTCCCAACTTTTTGAACGGTCGGAATAGAGTTACGATCTGTGAAGCGACGTGTTGATGGATATGGGACACGGAAATTTGTTCGAGATTTTAAAGTGTTGTCTATATGCATCCTCAAATTATTTCTTCTGGAGTAATTTAACAGCACCGCTTCATCAGTCTATGTCACCTGCTTCACATCTTTATACCGCTCTCATATTTTCCAAATAGTCTGAAATTGTTGATCAGGATAAGGCAACACTCTCTGTTGTAATTGTGGGATTGTATACCAGCACTTAGTCTATCACGCAGTTGGTCTTCTAGATGGACATCGTAGTCACATTTGGCTACCTGTGTCTGTAACTGTAGTACACAATCACAAACCGACTGAGAATAGAAGCGGAGCAAAGTGTTGAACCTGGCTCTTTTGGCTGCTATGAATTCGCTCGGTCTGAAATGTTGCAGAACTATTTTATAGTAATAATACTACTAATAATTATGCTTATTCCCAAATTGTGGGTGACCTACCATCAAACAGTAGCCTTATGTAAAAGTCAGAATGAAAGCATGGCTGGCGCTGTTTGTGGGTGCAGAGGATTGCGCGGGAAAGGGACAACGTCATGAACGGTGGGCATTATCCGATGTAGACGTTAGAATTTGCTGGTCGCATGAGAAATCAAGACCGGAGAGGGAGAAACAAGAGGCATCGTGCCCGACATGACAATGAAACTGCTATTTTCGAAAAATGAGGAGTCAGAACACGGATCTGATAAAGCAGCGGTATTGGCGTAAAAAATCCGGTCAATTTGAACCAAAACCTAAAATCGCCTCTGAGGTCTCATGGCCTAGGACTGTTGGGCTTATTGCCGAGGTCGCGAAGAGTGTAAGTGGGGATGATGAAATGGAGGGATTAGCAACGCAAGTTTCTCATAATCATGGTGTACAGTACATCTGTAGTTGTAGTGGAGTCGGATATAAAACTCTTAGCCGGTAGCCTCTACAAGTTCACGTTGCAATACCATCGGTCTCTAGTCTGGTGACCCTCGGAGTTGCCCAATTTGGTGATTCAACAGAAGTCAGTATTCCTTTCTCGCAACTTGCTTTTAGTACTTGAGGAGCAGGTTCACGTAAGCCAAATGGAATATTTCGCCTCTTGAGGAATGTGGGATCTCCTGTAGCTCAATTTTTCACCTTGGGTGTTTGCATGCCACCTATAGCATTAGAACACTAAAGGATCAGTGGTTTCAGTTCAGTATCATTTAGAGAAGTTAGTAAGGTGATGCGCAAAATTTTGAGTCCGAAAATCAATGGTCCTGAGGTCGAACCTAAAAATTACAATCGATAGGAACGCCTTGCAGCAATCTGACAGGAATCGTACAACTACCAATTAGGGGTACAGAATGTCCAGGCAATATCACAACACTGGGATAAAATGCGGTTGGCTATGGCTGTGGAGTAGTGGACTCAAAACTCAACAATAGAATTACTTTTTTGACCAGGAGCGGATATCAAAGTTTTAAAAACCTGTGACCAGTTGCAAGGCAAAATATATAGATACAGGATATAGATTCTTCAGTTATCGCTTCCAGCTCAGTATTAGGGGCGGAAGTTAACTGACACACTTTTTGGACGTACAGGCAAGTTGAATGTGTCCCATTTTCTCGCAGATAAAACACTTCGCTTGCTTGTGAATTCATAAACATCTGGCATGATTCCATCCGCGCGGTTACCATTTCCCAACTTTTTGAACGGTCGGAATAGAGTTACGATCTGTGAAGCGACGTGTTGATGGATATGGGACACGGAAATTTGTTCGAGATTTTAAAGTGTTGTCTATATGCATCCTCAAATTATTTCTTCTGGAGTAATTTAACAGCACCGCTTCATCAGTCTATGTCACCTGCTTCACATCTTTATACCGCTCTCATATTTTCCAAATAGTCTGAAATTGTTGATCAGGATAAGGCAACACTCTCTGTTGTAATTGTGGGATTGTATACCAGCACTTAGTCTATCACGCAGTTGGTCTTCTAGATGGACATCGTAGTCACATTTGGCTACCTGTGTCTGTAACTGTAGTACACAATCACAAACCGACTGAGAATAGAAGCGGAGCAAAGTGTTGAACCTGGCTCTTTTGGCTGCTATGAATTCGCTCGGTCTGAAATGTTGCAGAACTATTTTATAGTAATAATACTACTAATAATTATGCTTATTCCCAAATTGTGGGTGACCTACCATCAAACAGTAGCCTTATGTAAAAGTCAGAATGAAAGCATGGCTGGCGCTGTTTGTGGGTGCAGAGGATTGCGCGGGAAAGGGACAACGTCATGAACGGTGGGCATTATCCGATGTAGACGTTAGAATTTGCTGGTCGCATGAGAAATCAAGACCGGAGAGGGAGAAACAAGAGGCATCGTGCCCGACATGACAATGAAACTGCTATTTTCGAAAAATGAGGAGTCAGAACACGGATCTGATAAAGCAGCGGTATTGGCGTAAAAAATCCGGTCAATTTGAACCAAAACCTAAAATCGCCTCTGAGGTCTCATGGCCTAGGACTGTTGGGCTTATTGCCGAGGTCGCGAAGAGTGTAAGTGGGGATGATGAAATGGAGGGATTAGCAACGCAAGTTTCTCATAATCATGGTGTACAGTACATCTGTAGTTGTAGTGGAGTCGGATATAAAACTCCCTTGGAAGAGTGAGTTGGTGACAACACACAAGCCGGAACGCGAACTGTATAGGAAATTATTGACTTTGTGGGGAGCACCGACTGAAAGTCCACCGAAATGGTTAACTCTGAACAAAAGGATCAGTAGAATGGAATTAATGCGTCCTGGAAACGGCCGGGGCCAGGTGAAGAGCTTGTTCGTATTTGCAGGTAGTGGAACAAGTGAGCGAGAGGGTACGGTCAAGAGTAGGAAGGGTGTAGTTGCAGGCGTGCTAGCAACCTGAGTGCGGCAATGCCATACCATCATTGGCCTGACGTACAGTGAGTTTGGGACAGCCCCTTAGTGGACGTCACATTTAAGGTAATTGGGCTGAGATGTGCAATTATTTAAGCAACGAGATTTTTTTAGGTTAGCCAAGGAAACCTTCATATATGTAGAAAGAATCCGATGTAGGATCGCTGGCATTTTCTGTTCTATTGGGATCCCTGTAGATGCAGGCCACAGGCCAGTTGGAGTAAATAACAGCCAAATAGTGCGTCCAAACCAGGTATTGCCGGGTGGGAGGAGGACGGAATGGGATGGGATCAGTGAAGCTTGATGTGCTTGAGGAGACATCAGATAGGATAGTGAGCAATAAAAAATTACGTGTTCCACAATTAGTGTGATGACAACAAGTGACTGAATGAGACAGGATGGGGCTGAATTCGCGATTAGTAGACTAGAAAGCAAACAGGGGTTGTTTGCTAAAGTATATGATATCAAAGTACGAGAGGTCTAGAGAAAGCCGATATAAGCATGCAGAGAGGTGGTGTGGTTAGGGAACTCAAACATATACGGACTGACTGGAGCGGACTTCCGAGCTGATGGACTAGTTCATCTGGAATTTATTACTTGAGTTGGACAGCAACGTGGCCTTGGAGAGACAGTGAATGCAGAATAAATAGTGACCTGCCCCCGAAGCACCGCTCCCATCTTCAAGTTTACGACTGGTGCATGATGAAAAAAGCTTCCGGGCACTAGTCTTACATGGTGGTAGCGGTCAGATTAACAAGGTACTCCATACCGGATTTTGTGTAAGTCCATTTTTGAGTGATGTGCGAATAGTGGGCCGTGAGATAAATATGCACCGCGGGTCCGTGTGGCGCAATATTTGCAGTTCATGCCGGAATCTGTGTGCTCGTATCATGATAAACAAAAACCCACTGTACCTCATTACGCTAGCGAGCCATGCGGTGGAATATGTGCCGACTGTTAGCAGAGCGTGATAGCAGAGCGCAAGATAACGTCTCAGCCGATCACAACTCTTGCAGCCTGCATTTCTGCTGCTAACTTGTCCATGACGAAGGTCTTTACTGGATACTGCTTCCTCATCTTTTCCCTGAATAAGCCGACCAGTTTACACACGAGGGCAGGCTGTTCGTCTTCCACGAGTTTGTATACAGCCGGACGCCCGGTACCCATGCTATACGTGATCAGGATGGTACAAAGAGTGCATCAACAGGCCGGATATTAGTTACTTTAAACTACTTGCCCAAAGCGAATTTTCGCGTGCGTTCCGTCGATAGTTACTACATCTGGATATCGTCGAAGCAACGCTACCTGCTGCCATCGGGAGAAGCATATGTGGCTATAGCCACTTCCCTCTGAATGCAGCACAAGCACGTGTCCGGTCTGCCAAAGTTTTGCCGGGCCCAAAGGCTTATCATCTGCCACAATAAAATCCAACTATGCGGCACCTACTCAACAGAGCCGGCCGACAGTTCCGGCAAGGATCTCCACAAGGATCTTGCCGAATTCATCGGCCACAAACTGCTGCTCTTCACACGACGACGTTTCATACTTCAGCAGAGCCCCGCAGGTGCCAAACTCCTCTTCAGTTAGCCGTCAATTTTCCGAGCGCCGAACGTGCAAAAACATAGAAACCCTGCTGGTGTGTTCAAGATGCTAACAGGTAACTGTGAGTTGCTTTCTTTGCCTCCCTAGACAAGATCTCACTGGTCAGCCGAGGTTTCGTGTACTGTTTTTATTAGAAAACACGCTAAGCTTACTTGCTCGTTCGGATTACTCAACTCTCCGTTTGTCTTGCAGGTCACCTGCTGCATATGTAGTACACTCATTCGTACCGCAAAACAGTGATGGTGGTTTGATTACTAGTTGAACGCACAAACACCACGTAATTATCCTTAACGTATTTATTGAACGACTTCTAAAACGCCTTGAAGGATGAAAAGGATACAGGCCCCATTTTCTCAACAAACGTACGTAAAGCCAATGCTAAAGCCACAGTACAGCAAGTCGAAATTCGAATGCGCGCCAGAAATTCAGAAGGGAACTTAATTAAATCAAATTGCCAAAGTATACGTAGATTTGGGCGATATCTGGCATGAGCACATATGCAACAAGATGTGGCTCGCAAAGCTTTCGCACATAGAAGCATTGTGCGTCTAGGGTGTAGCATAAAGAGTACGTTGATTGGGTGCATTTATTACTTACACGTTCACAAAATTGGATGTGACGAGGTCGCTGGGGCAGAATACTAGCCTACATATTGTTCCCCGTAAACTTCAGATACCACTAGTAGGTCGCTTATGGGTTCCCAGTTTGCCCGTCAAAAAGAAGGCGGTTGGCTTATTTCTTCGTTGATGTTTCATGTACCTAAATAACGCATTCTTATTTTTTCGGGAAAGGTCTGTTATAGTGGCTTGTTTCTATATGTCCCATTGGTGGATTTCCGATCTACAGTGGTTTCGCATTTTACGAAAAGCCATCTCGTCTTCAGTGGCGCCTGTAGTTATATTCCGGAAAAATAGTAGGGACCTCTTTTCCAGAAGATAGCGTTTTGTCCATCCGGCTACGCGCCGATTCTCTGAGACGAGCAGATCGTCATCCTCGTGGGTTTTCGGGGCAGCGTTTCCGTAAAACTCTTCCATTGAAGCTGGTCCCAGTTTTAATTGTTTAGAGCATCTGTTCATTTCTGGGAAGTTTACATGGCGGGATTCTGGATTTCTTGCCCAGTAGCAGACGGAATCAAGGGCCAGCACGCAGTGGTCACTATGTCCCAGTGGAGCTCTAATTAACACTAAAACAACACAACATATTGTGTTCAAGCCCTCTGTTGAACGACTTCGGGCAGCACCGATGCGGTGTCCACTAGACCTAGTTCGCTGTAGTTTCATCCAGTTTCATCAACTACAATATGAACATGCCTGATGGTATGCTACCCACTGGTTGGGAATAAACATTATATATATTCGGGGGAAGTCTGCACTTAGGACCACACTCTGCTTCTGAATGGTATCATTCAGTAGGTTCCAGGACTCCAAAGAAAGCCTAGCCTTGTGTCCAATTGGCGTAGCTCGGAGTAAGATGAGGAATTTTCGCACCAAACCAAGACATACACTGTGCATGTAATCTGGTGGAAACCCGTCAATCATGGGAAAATCCAACTCCTCCATAGGACTAGGACCTGTATGGTGAGCCTCTTGCTTTCGGGTCCGGAAATCAGCGTCACGGCGTAAGGGGGCTGTTAAGGCGGGAAGTCATTCGTGTGCCAATATGCACATCCTTCTGTGTGCAATAATCACAGCCGTAATATCTTGTATATCCCTTCACTTGCTTCAGAAATGCCCTGGCAGGACTGTCACAAATAATACATACAAGACGGATGGTGTGAATGTGGTAAACTCCGGAGACACCGTTCACTAAGACGTCGGTCAACTCAGTGACTGTGTCAGACATCAACTGTTGGGCATCGTTCGGCTTGTTCTTACCACAGTATATTCCAACAACGAAAGGCTGACCGAGAAAAGGGGAGATTATGCGGGAGAGTACGGGCCACACCTGGGTACGGGAGTTATTGTAGGCCCGAATACCATCAACGTTCAGCTGAATATCGATATTAGTCACCCTGGTATGAATCTCACGGAGCTGCCGCAGCAAGCCCGCTTTCAGTCCAAGGTGGATGTACATCCCACCGGCCTTCTGTCGCACGCAGCACCGACGAGGAGTTTTCATTACTGTCCGTGGATCCTTCGGAAGAGACGGGAAAAAGTACCTGAGTTCGTCCAACACAACGGCTAAACCGGATAAAGGTAGGTTCAGCCTTCGCGCCATCCGACGAACAGCCGTTAAAATATTCCTACGCGGTTGTGAACGGTTTAAAAAGGATACTGTTGAAAAGCAATATAAGTGCAAGCAGAACATACGGACTGATCCCCTCAGCGACTTGCACTGGGCTACCTTGCGGCAAAAAGGTGAGTTGTCTATAGTAACCGAAAGGTTCTCCAGGGACCGCAGTGGTGAATGGCCTTCTAGTGCCAAAGTACTGATTACAGGAATTGGAGAGACCGCCGGCGGACAGCATTGTGACGCAGAGCCTAGTTTATCCCCTGAGACAGTCAAATGCGGCATATCTGCAACCTGTCAACTGATTAATTATGAATCTTACCCTCAGATACTCGACCAAAGACATTGTGGACGCATTCATCTGTCGGGCAAAGAAAACAGCCGGTTGCTGCAACCGCCTGGCGTGCTTTCCTAAAAAGCGTTGTCCTCGAAGAGCCTCTTCGCGTAACACGAACGAATTTTGAGCGCATTGCCGATTACTTAAAATGAAAAAATATCGTTTGCAATTTTCGTACACGTAAACGTACAAGGCATAAAGCATAGCAAAGCTAAAAAAACTCACTCTTAGCCGCACGTAAGGAAAACCAGAGCGCAGAGCTTCCCGCCAATAATGGCGCTGCACACTAAAACAAAACCACTTAAATCGGTTGACAGTTTACATTTCGTAGGGACACGGAACTGCAGGTCATTGTGGTTTTTTATCACTGCAAGACAAATAAAGAAGCTTTGATGCCTCTTAAACGTCACGAGCTACCGCGGCCCAAAAGCCGAACAGAACTGCCGAAGTTCTGCACAGATTCTGCACAGGTTCTGCACCCAGGAGCGGACGCGTGCTAACTGGGAAGCTTGCACAACAGGGGTTTCGAATCCACAGTTGAGGTTCGGGGTTTCTGGCCCGCTGGCGGATGAACTCAAAGGTCAGCACACAGTGTTCACTGCACGCCGGTTTCGGTCCAAGGAGCTCAGAAGGAGCCTCTGTAGATTACTTGTCTACCTCTTGCCTTGGTAGTTTCGAGAGCTACCTTTCATTCGCACGTTTCCGTAGGTGTCCGGTTTGCGTGGGCCTTTTACCTTTACGGGACGTAGTTCTTTCACTAGTGTGCCAAAATTTCGAACGCCGCTACGTGTAGCGCGTTCATTACCACAGTCATATAACAAATGAATATAGCTTGACGCTGATAATGTCACTCCAAAAATAGCATGAACTGAATGCTGCGGACTTTGGGAACCGTGACATACAACTGTCATCAGGCAGTAGAGCGAGAATTCGGATATGAAATAAAATCGTAGTTTTAAACTAAAACAGGTAACCGTTGCAGAAGGTGGATGTCCTTGAGCGGTCGGGGTATTAGCTCCAGACATGAGCATAAAAATGAAGGTGATGAAGCACGCTTAGGCCGAGCGGGACGGAAGAGGGTTTTTAACGCATGGATATACATTAATTCGAGCCCAGGGTAACTCAATTTTTCTCAGTGTGAAAAGTTGCTTGTCTGGCCTATCGGGGAGGGGGGAGCTGTTGGTATTGAGCAGAACAGAACCTTGTCTTTGGAGGAATAAGTGGGTTTATGGACAAAACGGGAAGGCAGTGCAACAGGATAGCCAGCAATTTGGAGTTTCTGTGTAAATTCGGGGGTGCGTATGATACGGTGGGCTGGGAGAGAGCAGAGATATGATGAACTCAGTCCGGGTATGAAAATCGCAACGTAGTCCCCTCAATGTTGTACTTAGATTCGTGGCTAGCCCCGTACATGGACGTGTTGGGCGAATCAGTTGGGGTTACTGGGGTAGTTAGGATTAGGCAAGTAATTGCGACGGGATGAGACCAGAATGGAAAGTGGATAATTCTGGGTCCATCGAGGATACAGCATGGGTCGTTGCAACCGTTCGGTCGGTATGCACTTCGCCCCTGTAAAGCGCCACTGCGAAATTGGGTGGGACCAAACCCACACATGATTGCAGGTGAACCGATCGCTGCAGGAGATAAGTTCGTCTACCTGGGCAACTGCATTAGTACCGCTGGAATGGTAAAAGGTGAAATCCCTTCTCGAGCGAGAGCGCGTGGCTCGCGCTCTCTGAGTTTCCCCAGTGAACAAAGTTGCAGCAGCTTGAACGACTGCACTTCGGTGTGCCGTTTTTGAGCCGAATGACTGAGTAACTGCTTGGTTGATCGACTTCTAGATCATCAATGTGCGCAGCCGGAAGCGAGTGCAGAATGGTGAGACAGTTAACTCAGTGACTATGATTAGACCTTGAAATCTTGTTCCCGATCCTCAGCGTGTATCAGTTCCACGGGTACTTAGTGGAATGGCAAGTACAGCTTGTTGTCCTACTTCAAAGTGCGGGCATTAGGAGCGGCCAGACAGACGGGCTTCAAGTCATGAAATTTGACTTCGAGGTCATCATCATCATCATCAAAGACAGCAACATCAGTGTTGACACTGATGCTTCACTGCCGTACAACCATAAAGCTCGTCTAATTTCGTATGCATATATATATATATATATATATACATTAAAATCCCTAGACTGAAAAGAAAAGAAAAGAGTGGATGAGGAGGGGACCTAGTGCTGGCCTATGTCAAGCATTCTGAGGTGCCTACACCTCCAACCGCTCAATCAGACAATCTAAAAAACTGACAGCATGAACGCCACTGACATCGATTAGCCGCCATTTCTTGCAACGTCTCCAGCCAAGCACAGGCGGGGTCACGGGGACCCCATCCTGGAAGGCGTACAGCACCAACAACACCCAAACTCTTCGTGATCTCTTTCACGCCTTTCTGCCAAGTCATGCGCTGTCCACCTCGCGGTTTGCGCCATTCTGAAGGAGGCACGGAGAACAACACTCGTCTCGGTAGACGGTGTTTCGGCATGCGTAGCACATGACCGAGCCATCGTAGTCGGTGGTGCTGGATGATTTCCCGTTTGATGTACCTGCAGCACAACCAAATACCCGTTTTCTAATCACCTCGTGACTAACACGCTGACGCCATCCAAAACCAGCCACGCTTCTGAGGCATCGGTGGTCGAAAACCTGGAGACGCCTCACATCATCTGTCCGTAGAGGCCATGTCTCGCACCCATACAACACAGCCCTTACTGTAGCCTGGTACACACGACCCTTAAGATCTAGTGAGATGCCTTTTTGACGCCACAAGTGACGCAAATTAGCAAACGTGATTCGAGCCTTTGAGATTCTTGCACTGACTTCATCAGACACACTTCCGTCAGAGCTAATACAACTACCGAGGTATGTAAAGTTTTCCACAATCTCCAGTGATTCTCCTTGAATTTTAAGGGATATGTCCGGAGACTGCACGTTCTGAAGCATGACTTTGCACTTTGAAGGTGCAAGGCGCATGCCAAAAGATGGTATGATGGTGGTCAGTCTGTTCAACAGGGCTTGTGCTTCACTTTCGTCTTCAAAGATGAGGGCGATATCATCTGCGTACTCCAGATCGACAAGGCTCTCACCAGCAACGATTTGAACACCGGGGTTTTGAAGACCTTCCAGCGTTCGCCTCATTATTTCATCAATGACGAAGTTGAACAAGAATGGAGAGAGTGGACATCCTTGTCTGACACCACTTTTGTAGGAAGCTTTTGGAGAGCTCGCCATACACTCTCGCCCAGAAGTATGTGAATATAGGGATCGGATTATGTTTACAAACTTCTGGGGCATACCCTGTTGAGCAAGTACATTTAACAGCACTGACCGATCGACAGAATCAAACGCACCCTTGAAGTCAAGGAACACCAAGATTGTGGGTCGTCTGTACATGTGGCGTTGCTCTAACACCTGACGGAGTGTGAAGATGTGGTCAATGCAGCCTCTACCCGGTCGAAATCCCGCTTGATTCTCACGAGTCAAGGTTTCGCGTGCCATCGTAAGACGACGAAGAATCAATGACGCCAGAAGCCTTGTCACAACAGGAGTCAAACTAACACCTCTGTGGTTGCTACATTCACTGCGAGTACCCTTTTTGAAAATGGGCACTACTATCGATTCACCCCAGTTGTCTGGGACGGTCTCTTTCTCCCAGATAGACCCAAATAGTCTAGACAGGCACTGGCTGAGGAGCCCACCGCCATCCTTGAAAAGAGCAGGTGGAAGGTCGTCAGGACCAGCAGCACGATGACGCTTGAGTAGGGAAATACACTCGGACACTTCTGAGACCGAAGGCGACTCCATATTTACGGTCCAGCTTTCTGTTGAAGGCCAGGATTCTGGATTGGAGGTAGCAGGTGGCCAGCTGAATTGCTGTTCAAAGTACTGTGCCCAGCGGTCCAGACGTTCTGCTTTATTGCATATCAGGGAGCCATTTTGGTCTCTGATTGTTTCGCTGACAAGAGGTTTTCGAGGACCAGTCGAACGAATCAAATGGAACAGCCTGCGCACATTTCCAGCATTCTTTGCATCTTCCATTTCTTCGGCCTTTCGGGTCCACCAAGCTTCTCGGTCTGCACGGACACTCAGTTTCACTTGGCGTCGGATGATGCGTCGGGTGGAGTTGTGGCGAGGGGGAATCTGTCGCCGGGTCTCCAGCAAAGACACGGTCCTATCAGAGATCCAGTGTTTGATGAGGTTGGCTGGGTTGTACCGCAAACAGACGTTCCGACCTTGAGTAGCGCTTTGGATATCTTTTCCCAGTGGCCGTTTATATCCGACACCGTACCGTCCGGCAGGCATTCGACGAGCTGGTTTTGATAGTTTCGTTTGACTTCTGGATCCACTAGCTTCTCAATGGCTAAGCGAGGTGTGCGCGTTTTGCGTACACCTGAAAAGCGCAATGAAAAGCAGCAGCGTACAAGTGCATGGTCGGAGTCCACGCTGGTCCAGAAGGAGCGGCAAGCGGTGATCGACCCTCGCCACCGATAACTGACGGCGATGTGGTCTATTTGGGTTCGTCGCTGGTTTGTTGGTGGGCACCACGTTGTCAAGCGATTTCCGCTGTTCCGGAAATTCGTACTGCAAAGGAACAGTCTGTGATCGGCACACATCTGAAGTAAGCGGTCTCCGTTGTCCGTGCGTCTCGTGTCCAAACCAAGACGACCACCCAATCGGGCCTCAGCAGCGCTCAGTCTACCTACCTGGGCGTTCATATCACCAGCAACCACAACGATATCTGAGGTTTTAACCTGCTGTAGAAGGGCACCTAGAGCGTCATAGAAACTGTCCTTGGCAGATTCAGAGCTACAGTCAGTTGGGGCGTAAGCAGACACAATAAACAAGGTGCGATGGACCTCACTTCCTCTAGATTCTCTCACAGATGTTGCCAAACGAACCGCACAGAGGCGACTATCAACGGGTATCCAATCAAGCAGAGACGCTTCCGCTCGTTCGCTCAATACAATACCCACCCCAGCATATCCAGCTGCAGCGGCCTCTGCATCACCAGAGGTGCGCAGCCGGAACCTGGAAGAGAGCGAGGGGGCAGTCAGTTCGATCACGGTACTTGCGTCCTGCGTCCTTGTTTCTGACAGACAACATACATCAATGCTGAGGGAATCCAGCGTACGAGCAAGAGCCACCTGTTGACCTGCTTGCTTCAGTGAACGAACATTAAAGGTGGCTAAGTAGACAGGCTTTCGGGGTTTGAAAACAGACTTCGAAGTGTTTAGGGATGTATGAACTCGGACGTACACAATCTGCAGCTAAGTGTGATGCAGGGCGGGCAAAATCAGTCCCAGTCCTAAGCTGGGACCTGTGGGGGGAGGGTGGAAGACGGAAAACGTGAAAGTGTAAGAAGGAGGCGTCAGCAGTAGCATGTTTTCGCTTACCCGCCCTGCTGTATGCAGCAAGTAAGGCGACCCGGCTGATGGCACCACGCGACGGCCGATGTGGCATGAAAGTACTGTTAGTTGTGAATGTCATGGTTGTACGAGGGCTGGGATACTGCCAGGGCGCCCACACCTAGACAGGAGGACGATTAGGGTCCTCAACCAAAGCCTTTGGCTCAAAAGCCTAACCGCAAGGCAGCGGTGTTGGGCTGGAAATGCAAGTACATTACCATTTTTACGGAACACGTCGCCACACATGTTCCAACCCCCAACCTGGAGGGCCAGGAGACTGTGTTCGTCAGACCTCTACCCATGGACCAACCTGGTATGAGACTCTGTGAGTGTCACGCGGGCACCCCCAGTATAGCTCAATGGGTCGCCGAGGTACACAAACCGCCACACCACGGTAAGTCCAGTCTCTTCGTGGCGGAAAGTCGTTCAACTGTAACATTCTTTCGGTGCCCTGCTGCCATGCCACCCGAAGGTTGCACGAGGGCGGATACTGCCAAGGTTGCCCAAAGCCTAGACTGGAGAAGTCGAGGCAGATGTCGGTTTCGAACCACGGACCTTTTGGTCAGTAAATTCGGCTCTGGCACCACTTGGGCCATCTCGCCATTGGAAATGCCAATGCGTTGCACTTTTTAAAAAACAACAGTATGTTCCGATCTCCAACCTTGGGAAGAGACGGCCCAAGTGGTTGAGTTACTGACCGGAAGGTCCGTGGTTCGAACCCGACCTCTGCCTCTCGACTTCCCCTGTCTAGGCTTGGGCAACCTGACAGTATCCCAGCCCTCGTGCTTCCCTCGGGTGGCATGGCAGTTAGGCACCGAAAGGGTGCTATAGCTGAACGATCTCCAACCTAAAGGTCCAGAAGACTGTGTTACTGATTGCCCTAACTATCGATGCATCTCACTTGAGAGATTCTGTGCTTATCCCACGGATCCCTCCAGTGTAGCTCGGTAAGTCACAGAGGCACACACCTCGTCACAGCATGTTAAGGTCCGGTCTCATCGTGACGACCCGTTGCTATAGCGACGCCTTATATAAAAAGACAACCTGTGTCTCTTGACTTCAGGAGTGCGTTCGATTATGTCAGTCGGTCAGTGCTCCCAACTTACTTGCTCAACAGGGAATGCCTTAGTCGTCTGTGTACATAATCCGGGCATTATGTTCACATTTCCAGGTGTGTTGGAGTTTGTAAGGAACACTAAGTGCTTCACCACAAGAAGCGCTTTCCGGCAGGGATGCCCATCTTCGCTCTGGTTCAACCTGGTCATCGATGAAATACTGAGGTGAACAGTTGAGGTTCTTCAAAACGCTGGTGTTCAACTGGGGACGAGATGTTTCAGTGGTTAGAGCGTGAATTTACTGACCGGAAGGTCTGTGGTTCGAACCCGACCTCTGCCTCTCGACTTCCCCTGTCTAGGCTTGGGCAACCTGACAGTATCCCAGCCCTCGTGCTTCCCTCGGGTGGCATGGCAGTTAGACACCGAAAGGGTGCCACAGCTGAACGATTATGAACGACGGTGTTCAACTCATCATTGGTGGGAATCCTGTGGTTCTGGAGTGCGCAGACCACACCGTCCTAATGACAAAAAAACAAGTGCTTTTAGATAAACTGCCCTTCATCGTGTCATCTTTCGGCACGCTCCTTGCGCATACTAAGTACAAAGTCATGCTACAGGACGTACATTTTCCTAACATACTCCTTACAATTCAAGGAGATTCACTGGAGGATGTGGAGTATTTTACATACCTCGGTAGCCGTATTAGCGCTGACCGCAGTACGTCCGATTAGGTTAGTGTCCGGATCTGGAAGACCGGCAACGTGTTTGCAAATTTGCACATATCTCCGGGTCTCCAGGGTAGTGTGGGCCATGCTACAGTAAGGATTCTTGTTGTTTGGTTGCGGGGCATGGTCCTTGTGGACAAATGATGCTAGGGCATTTGACCACCGATGTTTCAGAAGCCTTGCTAGTGGCGGACGAAGTTGACGAAATCCAGACGAAGTAATTAGGAAATGTGCCATGTAATTTAGTAGCGGAAATGATCCAGCCCCATTAACTGCGGTGGCTTGAGAGCTCGAGACAGCCCACTGTCTAAGACGCGAACTTGATGACCGGAACTACCGTGTTTCAAACCCAGCTTCGGCATGTTAATAACTTCTGTCTAGGCTTGATCACTCTGGCAATATCTCAACCGTGGTGCTTCCCCCCGATTGCATCACAGCTAAATACCGGAAGGCTATTACAGCTGAACGTTTATTTCTTGTTTATTCATTACTTCGGTGATTTGACCATATGCTACGCATGGCGAAACATTGTCTGTCGAGAGGTGCGTTGTTCTGCTTGCTTCCTTCAGATGGTCGGAAAAGGCATAAGGGTGTGGAAGGCCTTACATAGATTTCGAGTAATTTTGAATAGGGATGGTGCGGCCTATTTCGATATTGCTCTGTAGGACGAAATGCATGTTGGAAACTTCAGCGTACTCTTAGCTGCCCATAATAGGTTAGGATTACCGATATGCAACTTTCATAGTTGACTCGCAAGCCGTCTGCTTTGGGTGACGCATCCAAAATCCATCTGACGGATGTACATATTGCTAGCTTCATAGTTACACGTTTTCTCCTTTTCCAAGCTGTTCTGCTTTATTTCTAGAATTATTCCTTGTTGACGCGTTGTCGGACGAGATGCAATTGACAGCTTGATCTGGACATGGTATCTGTAAGTTTTGAACCACTAGTGTCTTACTCTACTCCCATGTCCAGCAAGCGAAACGCACGCCACGAAATGTACTACACTGGACTGTTGAAGATGTGGGCAAATGGATGCGCAAGTACGCTGGCCCCGAGGGCGAAAAGTACGCTCCTTTGTTTGAGGAAAATGCCATAAATGGTATGTCGAGAGGTTTTCTGTTCGTTTCCGAACCTGCTAACAGGCATCTGTTTGCGAATGATGACTGACGAGTGGGCCATCAGGATTGGAGTCACTGATCAGGCCGACCGGTAAGTCTATTTCTTCATTCGTTTCACACTTCCTGTTTGCTCTCTCTCCAGTGTGGCACTTATGGGTCACGTCTATCGAATGCGATTGCGCTACGACCGAGAGGATATTGGCAACCTGTTCAAAAATGCTTGAATTCCCTCTGTACACTGCCAACACGCTCTCACTGCTTTGTGAATACATACCCTTCCTAAAATCAGTTTATTTTCTATCTGGTTACATACGTAGAGCTCCAGGTAACTGTTATCCACACGCTCTCTCGTCCAGCCAAAATATGTCTTACGGCGCAGCAGCTCGCAAAGACCCTGTTTATCAGCTTGGAAACAAATGTCTCGCCATTCCGATGGAGCTTCATCGAAAGAATAGACAGCGTTTATGCGCGAGGCTACGTGAACAATGGTCTAAATTAGTCGCAGATAAACAAGCCCCAGTTCACGATCTGAAGGGTGTGTTCGTTCTACTTCAAGGTGGTACCGACACTTATCGCGGAGATTCCGACGCGACTACAGCATTTCGGCAGGTGAGTAGTCTTTCATGTGATGTGTTTGTTCAAACTCGGAATTTTTGGGCGATGGAGGAGCATCTTCGAAATATGCTTTCTGTGAGCTTTTTCAGTGCAGTGTTATGTGCTTAGTGGGGTAATATGGGCTTCGTGTCTGTTAGTTTTTCCGGTCTGAGTTACTGGGCCCTGACATTCTGTTAGGGAAACCACATGGAGGGAGCACATTTGTCCACCTTTAGGCGGGTGACTTGTGAAATCGCACAGTTTGTTGCGGACCTAAACCAAGCTGAGAATAACTTTGCGCATCCTTAACGTGATATTTCAGTGATCTGTATCTATATCATCATCATCATGGACAGCATGTGTTGAACACTGATGCTTTTTTGCCGTACAGCAGCAAGTGTTTTGTGGAGAAGAACCGAATCCCTCAAGTGAACTGATCTCTAAATCATGAGTCGGACTCAACTTTGGAGTGTTCTTTGAGTGTACCGATAACAGGCTCCGGATGTACTAAGAGAATAACAATATATGGACGTATGTTGTTCATACACATCGATGTAGATACGTGTAGAAATCTGAACTCGAAACGGATGGAAAGTGGTGAAATTACTGTGGACAAGGCTGTGTGCAGACGATTAGTAATATTAGCTAAGACCGTTGCAAACCCCACATTTTTTCGCATGATAAAAATTCCTAGTAGACTTACCACATCCGGCTCAAAATGTGAAGTACCGCACAATGTCCGAGTCTGAGTGAATAAAGAGATTCCCGGTTAAGATCATTCTGATGTCCGAGTCTGAGTGAATAAAGAGATTCTCGGTTAAAATCATTCTCAACGTGCTTAGACTTAGGAGTTTGTGTGTCGAACTAACACTGTGGTATGTTAAAGAGAATGACTTTCAGGTCGTTTGTTCTGTAGCAGAAAAGCTGCGGAAATCACTAAGCATAGACTGATGGCGTGTCACCGTAGATGGAAGTTCAAAAGATTCCATGACTTCCAAGTCAATGGAATGGGAGTCCTGCTAGTTTAGCAGTTGCTTAAAGACTTCTTCGGGAGAGAGGAATCCGAACCGGATGGAAAGGAGCCTAGCATAAAGTTTCTCGTTTGTTTGCAGCAGTGGTGGTTGATAAATAACGGAAGGTTCATATTATATAGGAGATGGCCCAAGTGGTTAGAACGCGAATTTACTGACCGAAAGGTCCGTGGTTCGACCCAGACCTCTATTTCACTTCCCCTATCTAGGCTTGGGCAAACTGACAGTATCCCAGCCCTCGTGCAACCTTCTGGTGGCATTGCGGTTAGGCACTGAAAGTGTGCTACAGCTGAACGATATAGGAAAAAGAGAGGGGCGCCTCGAAGAAGAATATCGGAGTTCGTCGTAGGAAATTATCATATCTGGCCATTGTATGTCATCAGTTGTGTAGCATGTTCTCTTCATCGGGGTCTATCTCGGGGATGCTTATAGCTACGTCTGACTTGGAACTTGTGCAGAGCCACATCAAACCAGGGTCAATATCGGGAGGACAATCTGGGACTGGAAACGCTGACGTTTGTTTTCAGCGGTTTGTACACTGGTACAGCCGTTTTGAGTTCAGTCACCTGGTTACAATCACACGAATCAGGTGCCAATATAATCGCTACTCCGTTTCTTTAGTACTTACTCGGTCGCGATTATTTTGCTGGTCACGGCTACTTGTTTTCGTTATGAGGTTTAAACGGCTAGCGATTTGCATGAGTTTGGATGTCAGAGCAGCCCGGAATTCTGCGAAACCGAAACAACCCTTTATGATCAAATTTGGTGTGCAACTGAATGCACTTCCTGTACTTCTGTACGCGTTTTTCTCAATTTCAGCCTTGCTCGCTTCCCGATTAGTACATTCTATGATTGCCTCGTTGGCATGGAGACTCATTACTTCGAAAACCTACGGCCCGAGTCGACTGGATTTTCGTTTGGATACGACTCAGTTGGCAGTGTCCTAACCCTTTTACTCTGTAGTGGTGACGTGGCGTCGGTGCCCCGAAATAAGCACCGCAGCTGAGTTTTCGAAATAGGACTTGCGTGATGACATGCACGCGCTGAAAAAAAATCAACGAAGTCGATCATGGTTGCCTGACCACGTCACAGGTCGATTTCCCACGGAGCAGTGGAACTAAGGTAACCTGTTGTTGATGGTCCTGTGTCATTAGGGGTAATATCACGTAGTAGAAAAACGAAATGAGGCGAAACCACTCAGCTGCAACACCCTTTCGGTGCCTAGCTGCCATGTCATACGAAGGAAGCACAAGGGCCGAGATGCTGCCAGGTTCCCCAAGCCTAGACAGGAGCGGTCGAGATGCAGTGATTGGGTTTGAACCACGGACCTTCCGGCCAGTAAGTTTGCGCATTAACCACTCAGTCATCTCGAGCATAGGAGAAGGGTACTAGAGCTGTCTTACCGCAAGTGCTGCCCCTTGAATTTCCCCAATATTTTTTGTTTCACTTCGAAGGAGATACGACTCAAGAACCGGACTTCTTGAACACAACCCATCTTGCTCCACACTTCTCCCAACTGATTTCAGACTTCGAGTGTCCAAACCGGCGTACTACATCCATATATCGTTCAAAGGGCAGCTGGTTTGCTCGCTACGGGTGTTACACTCCGTACTGTTCCCCGTCCGCACACGGTCAGCTGTTAGAGCTTTCCTGCCAGGATCAAAAGGACGCGACCAGTTACTCTTGAACTGTTTTGAAAACCACGCGCCTTTCTAGTTATGGCCACCATAATCTATAATAAGAGACCTTTCGTTACAAACTAGACCCCGTCACTGATTTAATCAAATTTCGCTTGGCGGTGATGTTTTGAAATACAGGTGTTCTCCTTGGTTGTCGGTCTGTTCGCTGAGCTTGGTAGTTGGATTGCAAACGCTTCACCACGAATCGAGGTGACTTTGTTACTGACGATCAGCACTGATGATGTCACTTCGATTGGTGACGGAATACAGTTGCCAAGCTAGTCGACCGGACCCATAACCAAATTTTGCTTGGATCAAGAAACGAGCTAAGTGTTCCATGAAACGCCAAGATGTATACCCGAACTGCGATTTATTCAGGTACCTGAACAGTAAAACTGCACTTCGGAATTGAGCACCACTGACAACGTACAACGTTCTCACGTTTAAGGTTTCTTAGCCCGGAAGAAAACGGTAGAACACAACCCATGTTGGTAGGAGAAATCCCCTCAAGAGCGATGGCCTGATTCTTACCATCGTTTTCTGTAGACTACTCCGTATCCCATCCGTTTTTCAGCAAACTTGTGGTCCTTATGTTATTTCGACCCTTCGATGCTGATTTCAAAACAGTCTGACACTGCAGCAGCCGTTCGACACGTGCCTGTTGTATACTCTCATCCTTAAATCAGGAATGAACGAGATTATATGCTGTGGTATGCTAACATCTGTTTCACTATCTCTATTTGCACAAGATGGTCCAGTGGTTAGAGCGCAGAAGGTTCGTGGTTCGAACCGAACCTTTGCATTTCGACTGCTCCTATCTAGAATTGGACAACCTGGAAGCGTCTTGGCCCTTGTGCTTCCTTCTGGTGACATGGCAGCTAGGCACCGGAAGGGTGTTACAGCTGAATTAGTCGCAAACTTAAAACGTGTGGGTGGTGTATATTAAAGGTTAGAAACTTCAGTGCGTGGACAAGTGCTGATTGCGCGACTAGCCGTATAATTCGCTAGAGCCTCGGTGTTCAGCTTGTGTAACAGTATCCAACCTGTGCTACAGTTTGTTTGCTTGTAATGTCGAGCACCCCATAAAACCACCACCCTACCTACTACAGTCGTATGGCCGTTTCGGAGGTGGCATCGTTATGGGAGCATGAAACTGGATAGCTACACATTGACGGCATTAGTTTTAATGTGCGTTGCCACTGAATTCGTGATTGAGCCATGCCGCTAACCATTGATGAGTTGAGTCCCAGTGAGGGGGTGGGCGGCAGTTGTCAACCTGACTGAGTCTACTGGTTATTGTTTTCATAATTCGTTGTCAAGTCACAGACTTCCACCTCTTGGTCGTCTTCACGCAACACGGCTTGGCGAAAACAGATCTGTGAGGCAGACGGTCCTAGGCATCCGAAGCACGTGTTCTAAGCCACGTCACCACTCGCTATCGCTTTCCGGTGACTCAAACTGTAGTAGCTAGGGCCAACGTACCTTTGGTACATGGTTAATAGCTGGCAAACCGAATTGCTAGGGAGGCTTGTTAGGCCTAATCGAAGCATAACATGAAGTTGACAACATGATTATTCAGCGAATTAGGTTTATCTTTATTCCGAATTTGAAATACCTGCCTCCAGATTGAGAGGGCTGAGATAATGAACAACAGGGCTCACAACGATTTCACGCATCATCTGTCCTTCCAAGTACGACGACACTCAGACGGTGCCTGCTACCTAGGACATTTCCTCTTCTCTGGAATGTACTATGTGACCAGATCTTCTCAAGAAAAAACCAGATTCGCAACACAGTTTTATACCACTTATCAGCACATCTAGCAACTAGCCTTTTCTGGGTAAATTGACCTACAGGAGGCTGTTCTTTCATCAATCTCTTATGCATTTTTCTCCCACAGGAGTCCTTCTTTCATTGGGCTTTCGGCGGTCTGGAACCAGATTGGTTCGGTGCGATTGAAGTTCAAACCGGTCGATCCATTTTGTTCACCTACCATCTCCCTGATGATGTGGCGGTCTACGATGGTATGCCGGATACACCTGGAGCAATGGCCATCAAGTATGCGGTGGAGGAAGCACACTATTCCGAAGAGGTATTGTTTTTTGTTCAATGCTCATTGACAGCATGTTTGTGGAGCGTTGCATACGAAAAAGTTTGCATCCTATAGTCATGTTTCCGGAACGAACCTGGATTGGGAACTCGTTCCAACTATGGTGTCACTCAGTTGACACGCAAATTATAGAGGCACAAAACCAACATGATTGCTAGTGGAGGGACGCAATAACTCATCCTTGTACGAAGTGGAGGTTGCAAGAATTTATGACAAACGATCGATAATAAAAGTCGCTCAGCTGTAACAACTCTTCAGTACCTAGCTGGCACGTCACCTGGAGGAAGCACACTGGCTGAGATACTGCCTGGTTGCTCAAACCTAGACAGGAGCAGTCGGGTTCGAACCACGGACCTTCCGGTCAGTAAGTTCACGCCTTCACTACTGAGGTATCTCGAGTTCTGCAGCTCATAGAGGTTCTTGAAATAAATGGGACTGAATACAGGAGCCTAGCTACATGGAGCCACGAGTAGATTCTTCTTGCTCGTGTCAGAAACATTACGTTAACCACCGAGCTATCTTGAGCTCAGTTTGCGAACATTGAATGGAGTCGGGAGTTCCAGAATCGGACTGTTCTGAGGAGTTCAGTTTGTCAGCTGTGATGTATTTTCGACCCTTTCCCTCCAAAAACGAGATACCAGACAGCGGAGCAGTCAAGCATTGAATGTAATGGTTCACTTAATTGAGATTGTATTGTCCTAGTTGTCTGATAAGCGGGAAACTGGATAGCTGCGCCCTGAAGATGATTGCTTTGCTGCAGAAGTGCCGTGGAAAGAAGTAAATGGGAACAGGTTGGTTTTGCAATGGAGGATCACAACTTAAACAGCCGGGTTGTGCGGTTAAAATATCAAAGTCGAAAAGCGCAATAGATTAGTTCCAGTGAACGTGTGACCTGGGAACAACGATAAATCAAGGCAGGAGAATCAGCGTCTCAACGACAAAACAGTTCTTAGCAGTTTGTTGGTCAGCGTTGGCGTGAGAGTCAATGTATTCAAATGGACAAGTGCAAGACGAGGAAGCACCTCAGACATGACAACAATATTTCTGAGCAAGCTTAAAAAGATGTTGAGCAGATCTGAAGAAGATCCCGTTAGAAACACGAACCAACAGTCTCAAAGATGCGGCTCTTGACGTCAGCTAGTTAGGCAAGGTTATTCGTAAGCGTGAGTTTTAGCATGTTGGATTATGGACAGTCAGGGTTAGCAGTGGGTCGAGTCGAAAAACCAAAGGTTGAGCAGATAACGACAGTGTCAACAACAATCGTTCATCTGCATCGCCGTTTTGGTTCCTAGCCGTCATACCACCTAAAGGAAATACGAGGGCTGAGATACTGCCTGGTTGCCAGGTTGGGAGATGCCGAGGTTGGGTGTGGACCACAGACCCTCCGGTTAGCAAGGTCTCTCCTTAACCACTGACCTATCTCGAGCCTCCTTATAACGGCACGCGTCGATGTGAGGATACCAAGATAACGGATTGGACAAACAAACAAGCCTATCCTTTAGCTTAGCAATGAATTCACCACTCAAGATAGGAGATGGGTGGGCCTCTTCTAAATATGGCTGAAGGTGGTCGTCTTCACCAATTACGTAGGTCCAATAAAACATCAAAGCAGTGAAGAGATGCGTCAGTGGAGAAAGACATAATGTCACGAACCTCCGAAGAATACCATAAACACCAATGAAACAAGAGGGAATCCAAATTCACTAATATGGTACATTCCCCATATTACGATCCATTGCAGAAGCTCCAATTCAACGACTGAACAAAAGATGTTTGCCTCTCCGAACTGCTGCCAACGCTAATAGCGGGGAAGTTGCTTAGTTTTCCTGTGGTGCTGTATCGAGCTACCAAAAAAAACAGTTGAAATTCATTAACTGATCGATAGGACTATTTCCAGGCTTTTTATTACTGTTCAGCAATAAGTTCAACTGCTGTGGCCAAGACGAGGAACGATATGCCTTCATTATCAATATATAGATCAACCCAATTGTCCCCATCTCACACACCTATTTCTGGTCCCTCCTAGAGCATCCCTCCTATGAGGATGCCGTTGTTGGTCACAACTATCTCGTTATCAACTTCCCCAACCCTCTCATAGGATTAAAAAATAAATAAATCGTTCAGCTGTATCACCCTTTCCGTGCCTCGCCTCCATGCCAACGAAAAGAGGCACGAGGACTGGGATATTGCCAGGTTGCCCAAGCCTAGAGGGGAGCAGTCGAGATGTAGAGGCTGGGTTCGAATCACGCACTTTCCGGTCCGCAAGCTGACGCTTCAATCAATGAGCCGTCTCAGAGGATTAACTGGCGTCTACATCCACACGGTGAACTGGCCTTTGTTTCCCTGTCCGCCCGTCAAATCGAATCGATGGACCCCTGAGCACAATAGACTACCGCATGCTGTGAGCTACATCTACAACCAGCTGGTGGTTTCATACCCGGTCTAAATGCGACTGAATAGGACCGAAGCGGGAATAAGAGAGGGGGTAACGTTCTAAAGCTGTCAGTATGCTCAACTGGTGGCCCACAGTTACCAAGGCGATCAGCCGAGAAGTTGGGACTCGCAGTATAAACGAAGAATAACCCAGTGGTCCGGGTCATTCATGGGACGCGCCCCAAGCATACTATCCTTGTCCTTTCTACGTGGAAATTACTGGGGCACCGTCTTTCGACAATGTAAAATGTATACATTTGGAGTGGAGGGACATGTGAAAATGTGATTAGCTCTGGTCGCCAGATAACACTGCATTGAGTACTCTGGAAGTATTATCGAATAGAACAAATTCAGCGAGATTGGTTGCTGAGCCCAACAACCGATAGAGTAACTACCACGACTCGCCACACGACCATTTGGACCCAGAAACAGTCAAAATTCATTCTCTTGTTAATAAGTGTGTAGTGAGTGCTCCTCTACCAGGGTGAATACTCACTGCTTCTCCTGGAAACACCCTCCTTCGAGCGGAGACGCTTCATACCTTGTAGCACAAAATAGCTCAGTGGTTAGGGCGCGAATTTACTGATCGTAAGGTTCGTGGTTCGAACCCGACCTCTGCCTCTCGACTTCCCCTGTCTAGGCTTGGGCAACCTGACAGTATCCCAACCCCCATGCTTCCTTCTGGTGGCGTGGCAGTTAGGCGCCGAAAGGGTGCTACAGCTGAACGATTTTGTAAAGACAAGTTTTTGGCTATGAAATTCGATTTGCCACAGCCGCATAACGTCGAATCAGTTGTTGCAGGCCGCCAAAATAAACCTACTTTTTGCATTCTTTTCTCGCGGTCCTCATTCGAGACCCAACTGGACAGTTTTTACCCACTCTGGGCTGTTTTAGATACAGTTTCAGTCCCACAACTCAATCGCTAGCCTGTCTCTTGGTAATCGTCCACGTAATCTTGGTCTTTGTGACCTTTTAGTATACAAATGACAAACTCTTGGCAGATAAGCAGTTTTGCTGTGAAATCGTAACTCTCCACAGATTCTACTGTTGTTGTGGTATGAAATGTGTTTTGTCATCGCACCTAATCTTTCAGTAGTCATTCTCATATGAAGATTTATGTAAGTCAGCAAACAATTCAACCATTGGTCCTATCTGTTTTGAATGCTACCTGATTTCTGCCTGCAATCATGAATGAAACATCTAATTGCAATCTATTTGGCTAACCAAAGCAAGTTGCGCAAGTTTTGACGGCCTCGCTCACCCCTCGCACTTCCTTGAAGTACCTTATCTGATCACCATCTTCGTTTTTGATAGCAACGCAACTATCCTTGGCTTATATGCATAACCGCAGAGTGTCATTGGTTAGCATTGGACTACTGACCTACTGCAGCTGGTCATCATCCTCGACAGCATAACATCAGTGCCCAACAATGATGCCTTGCTGCTCCGTGCTAGCCTCCCATCATTATTCCAAGGTCTCGGAACCGGTCACACATTCATTCAGGAAATCCGGATAGAGACACGCTACAAGAACTTCACTGACATCGATCGGCAGCCATATCTTACAGCGTCTCTAACCAAGTGCAGTAGGAATTACGCGGTCCCCTTCCTGACAGCACTCAAACGTTTCGTAATCTTTTTCATACCTGTCTGCCAGATCAATGGTTGGCCACCTCTCTGCTTCCACCACTCTGAATTGGGCATGGAAAACAGCACTCTCTTCGGCAAACGATGGTTCGGCATACGCAATACATGGCCTAACCAACGCAGCTTCTGGTGCTATACATATGCTTCGATGGATGTTCGCGTTGTGTTCAATCGAACACTAGCTTTCGAATTGTCGCATTACGGATTCATCAACACCAACCCAAATGAGCTATGGTTCTGAGGCAACAATGGTTTGGGGCCTGAAGACGCCTCAGTTACGCTGCTCGAACAGGCCATGTTTCACAGCTGTACGACACAACAGTCCGTACTGTAGCCTGATACACATGTCCCTTGAGATTCTTGGATATACTAACGGTTTGACGCCATGTGTCTCAAATTAACAAACGCGACCCAGGCCTTGCAGGTTCGTGCATTGACCTCATCCGTCACAATACAATCAGAACTAACACAACTTCCAAGGTACATAAAAGGCTCCACACCGAGTGCCTCTCTCTGGATTATACATTACGTGCCCAGTGACTGAGTGTCCATCGGTATGATGTCACACTTTCTGTTTGCAAAGCTCATGCCAACGGACGGGATGAATATAGTCAGTTCATCCAGAAACGCCTGCGGCTTCTCCTCTTCGCAGATGAGAACAATGCCATTTCACGTATTCCATACTAACAAGGTTTTCGTCAACAGCTGAGCTGATCCCCTTACCTCGTCCTTTCTGTTTGTTCTATCCGTAACAAGCGAAGAACGGTTGCATCTTGAACCACTGCTTCTCCTGGTTTGCTGGTTTGGGGTTTTGAGTCACAAAGTGTACACCCCCAAAATGCGGTCACCCACAGGCGGAAGCGTCTCTTCGTTTATCCTCCAGTGAAAGGTCAGAGGATCACCAGGAGACGGTGTTGTGGACCCGTTCCCTCAGGAAGAACGGTCCGTCCTTGGGGTGGACGCCCCCCCTGGGACAGTTACTGTAGTCATAACGCGGTTTGTCTGACAGTCCAGAGGTGTAACAGCAGTTACTTTCTAATCGTTCAGTTGTAACACCCTTTAGTGCCTAGCTGCCATGCCACACGAGGGCTGGGATACTGCCAGATTGTCCAAGCCTAGACAGGGGAAGTCTAGAGGCAGAGGTCGGGTTCGAGCCACGGACTTTCAGGTCAGTAAATTCGCGCTCTAACCACTTTAACTATCTCGCCCCCAGTAACTTTCTGTACATGGCTTTATGTCCCTTTTTCAACTTTATTCTGGCGCAATCGATCTACATGTAAATTGTGCATATCATATGATGCTGGCTATTCGATAACAATCAACTTCGTAAAAGAATGTTGAGCAACCCATAGATTATTGGTTTCATACTACATTCTAATACGTGTAACCAGGTAATGTTGCTCATTCTCCAACCAACTAACCTGCCTATTTGTTCATCTTACTACTCGACAGATGACAGAACGCTTTCAGCAATGGGAAACCACTTTGATTCTCACCTTGGTAAGCTCGAAATCTCGACTGGAGACAACAAAATTTTATGTTTTCATCGGTTTCACTTTGGTTCTATTGATTATTGTGAGTCAAAATCGGTTGAATCTGACTCCCCGACTGCGGTTTACTTCCAGCGTGGAACCAACACAGACAGTGGTCGGTATACCCTTGAAGCCTCTTTCCCAGGCATTGAAAAGTGAGTGTGTGGTTTGTTTTTTCTTCTAGCACAAATGTAGTTCACCTATCCGCCCGTGGTGTCTGTGTTAATCGACGTCAACCTACGCTGGAAAACTGGGAACCACTCTAGAGCTGGTTTCCATCATGAGGAATTATCTGTATCGCGCATCTCACGAATCCACACGAACCCATTAGCCACCTAACAAGAAAATGAATTCCAAATTTGTAACCGTACCCGTGAAATGGGCTAATTTGAGCCAAATCTCCCATCGGCTTATGGCGCCTTTTGACTGATGAGTTCTTTATTCTTTTCTAACATATCCATAACAGTGTTTCTCCCTCGAAAGAGATGTCCTGTACCACCAGTGATGGCCTCTCTTCTCGTCTCCTGCGAATGATGAGTGTCTTGTGCTGTCATTCAAAGCGTATCACAGCCTAGCCTTATGTGGTTCACCGCCTCCGCATCGGATTACCGCTGTTTTCTCCACGCGACCACATGAAATCGACGTGGAAGAATGATTTCACGTCAAAGGCACTTCGATTATGCACGGCTGTACTTGTCGTCCGTTGATGAAACGGCAGCGTTAAGAACAATTGAAAGATGTTTTGGACCGACTGAGTATTCGTGGTTTCAGATTTATTGCTGGGCAACGTTTCACTTTTGACATAAAAGCTTTGTTAGGCCAAGTGAATAAGCTACCAGGTCGACTGAGTTTTAAGGCAGTCAGAGAACCAGTCGTTGAGATTTCATATGACTCGCGGATGTGATCAGTGCTGAGTGTCAGTCTGAGGTTTATTGGCTGTTGATCAGGTGGCTGTTGATCTGTTCGCCGAGCTTGGCAATTGGCTTGCAAACGTTTCGTCACCATACGAGGAGAATTAACCGGCGGACGCAGGGACACTGACCGCTACAGTAGAGAAAATAGGGCGGTGCAAGCAACCAATCAAGCTCGAGACCAAGTCAGACCACAACGCAATGCCAATCAAGGCCAGAGAACGAACTACTAAAAATAGAAGGTCTTGGAATAACCAATCAACACAAAGGAACGCAGACCACAACGCAACAAAGATCACAAACGGATCAATAGACTCAGGAGAATCGTTAACCCAAGTTGCCAATCAGGTCAGAAGATACCAAATGGTCTTCAAATGCTATATAAACGCACGCAGGCAAGGAAGAAGTACCCATCCAACTGCGCACTGATGATGTCTCCTCGTATGGTGACGAAACGTTTGCAAGCCAATTGCCAAGCTTGGCGAACAGATCAATAGCCACCTGATCAACAACCAATGAACTCACCCGAACTAACAATATTCCAACGCAGTCTGAGGTTTCTGTTTGTTGGCTAGCGTGGATTACTAACACTCATGATAGGTTGGTTTTGGGGAATTGTTTTCAAGTTGAAACCGGATTTTGGAGCCTTGCTTTCCCGATCTGGACTACTCCTCAGCGGAATATTCTTCTTGGGTGTCGTTCAAAAAATTTCTTGGTCTCTTTTCTTTAAGGGGTGCTAGTACAATTAGATTGGGGTTGAGGGAAACTTACTATGCTTGGTTTTTTTGTACTTTTAGATCCAGATCGCCTCACTCTAAAATGTTAAGAACAGTTTTATTGCTACGTGACAGACAACTCACAGTCTGTTCGGTTTCACTCCTACTCAATGCCGTGTCACGGATTGATACACAGGATCGAGGCTTTCGCCCAAGTTTCTTGGGTCGGTTGTGTTCTTGTCGTTCAGCGGCTGTCGTTCACCTGAAAGGCACAAGTGAAAAAGGGTGTAGCACTGCTCTTTAAGTTCTCAGCACGGGGCAGTATGCTTGCCAGCGCGAGGAGTCGCGTAAATAAGTGTCTAACAGTGTTTTGAACTGAATTCTAGAGGGAGCGTGGACAACCGTCGGAGGAAGGTTATTCCACGCAGCTACTACCCTAAATGGGAAGAAATTTTGTCTAATGAAAGTGTGGGCTCTGAGTTTGTGTGTTTGTTGGATCAATAGTAAAAAAACTGTTGACCAAGCCTTGTTCAAACAGGGCATAAGTAAGAATCAGGTCCCCTCGGAGGCGACGATACTCCAGGGGAAAGAGGTCGAGCACCGCGAGACGCGTTTCGTCGTCCACAGATTTGAGGCCGGCAACCATTTTCGTAGCAGCTCGCTGGACACGCTCAATGAGGATTACGTCATTCGTGCGTCCTGAGTAGACAACCGGGTTGGTATATTCAAGGAGTGGTCTGACATAGGCCCCATAGAGTACTTGGAAGTCCGTGCGAGTAATACGAGAGAAGGTGCGCCGAATCATCCGTAGAGCAGCGAATGCTTTCTGGGCCGATTTCTCAAGGTGCAGTGAGAAGGACATGTTTGGAGCATCTATCCTCGTGATGTCTTCTGGTCCTTTCTCACCATGCATGACAAAGGCGTTCTCTGAATCAATAGCCAATGACATGTGGACGATGTTATGTCGATTTTATCAATTTCAGTAGTACGCGTCTCACTGTACTATGCGTACGTATTACATGGTTTTCCTGACGCTGTGGCTCAACGTCTATAGTTCCACAACGTGTATCGGAACTCTACTGGGTCGGTGAATTTCAAGCGCTTTGATGATGTACAACCTGCAGCTCATTCTCAGTGTTCTTGTCGGACGGGATTCTTTGATTTGGTCCATTAGCCTGATTTTTTGGCCTGGGTGTAGATTTGGAAATTTCGTTGTGTTTGTATGACTGGCGAACCTCATGCAGTGGGGTCTGTTGAGAAGTATAATTTCTCGTAGCTATGGAAGACGAGGTGAAAAGCTTTAGCTCCGTCTGACTTTCACGCCCTTTCTGGTCCAAAGTGTGAATGCTGTTGGTATTATTCGCCTTCCAGGCTTGTGCCCATGTAACGTCTCCCTCCCGTGTGTTTAGCCGGAGACAGTGAAAGATATAGCAACTAATCGAATTCAGTGGCGTTCATACTGTTTGTTTCTATCCATCTTGTCTGACGGTGTTGCATCTCCGTCGCCAGTATTCTATGTTCAAAATTGTATAGAAAACGGATGTACTGTGTACATATGGCCAAACAGATCAGCTTTGTAAAGGTTAGTGTAAAGCTCTGATCACCTGTTCAGGCATCACACAACAGTTCGCTGATGGATTGACGAACGGACACGCACGCGTACAAACTCTCGGACGCATCCAATCAGCTGCTACAGTGATAGGCTGTTCCTAGGTCTCCCTCCTTGTCTATTAGGGGGTTTTATTCAAATGGGCTGATATGATTGCACAGCAGTGAAACACCAGTGTTCTTCGCTGGTTATACTTGAGTGATGCTTGTTCAATTAGGACGCCTTGCCCTCTGCGTTGCCAGAAGAAGTGCTCGCCTTTTAAACGATGGATCAATCGATGGGGACGACTGTGTGGACGGGAGACCTTTTTCAACTCCGAATGGTTGCCCCGAGATGATCAGTGTCACAAACGTCATTTGTTAAGAAAACTATTAACTTTTGCAGATGGTTGTCGAACATGTAGAATTCACGTACACATCACTCTGGTTTGACTAGTCCTCCTCCTGTTTCGGCGTAGTTATTCTCGTGAGTCCACATCAAACGGCAGAGCACTGGACTCGTGTTTCGCTGTCAATAAAGGTCATCATCAGTGCACATCCTTGGCCGTGCCAGGGTTTGGACCCCGGACGTCTGACATGCGAGAAGAGCGTGTTACCACTACTCCACCAGTGCACGTTGGACGCGTCTCACGCCTGAGTGGGCGAACGTGTTCACGCTTGAATGCTGTGGTTGGTTAGTCCAACGACTGAAACGACGACCCAGTACATGTCCTGGTTGCGTCGATGATTGGTCCGCCTGTTAGGTCTTCCCAATCAGTTAACTCCACGGATGCTTGAAACCTACTGTAATTGTACTTGTCAATTCATCAGTTATCACGTCATGATTCCTCTGTGATTGTCTCAGTTAACGCCGATTTGGTTTTGCCCCGCCTTCGATGGTTCCACTCCCTTAGAAGGTCCAAAGGTACTCAGCAGTAGTTAGTTTTTTTAATTTCGTTTCTCGGTTAAACGCGGCGTGTTTTTACAAAGTTTCGCATAAAACACGTTCAGCTACACGTATAGGTTTGTTACGACTTTGAACCCTAACTGTTGCTAACACATTTCACCACTTGAGCTTGATCGATATGTGTGCAGGTTTTCTCACTGCTCTGATGTTCAGTTCTCTGACGAGCATTACTTGTTTTTGTCTGTGTGTGTCCGAGGCCGTTTACTTTGGATTGTGTACAAATTTCTATGAGTTTCACCAGCCGAGCCACTTATCGTGATAGTGGGATAGGAGAGCAAAACTGTTCGCTACAGTTTGCTACAGTTTCTGTGACGCTCGGGAGGATTTCTGGAAATCTTGTCGTGTTCAAGGCGAGATGGCTCAAGTTAGAGCGCGAATTTACTGACCGGAACGTCCGTGGTTCGAACGCGACCTCTGCCTCTCGACTTCCCCTGTCTAGACTTGGGCAACCTGGGAGTATCCTGGCCCTCGTGCCTCCTTCGGGCGGCATGTCAGTTAGGCACCGAAAGGGTGCTACAGCTGAACGACACCATACATATAGCATACTCCGCTCTGAATATGGAATTATTCTGGTTACCCTGATGTCATTCCTCTTCATTTTTCAGGTTCTTGGTGAACAACACTATCCTTCACCCCGTGATTGTCGAATGGTAAGCTCGCTTTCGTTTGACCCTGTTTCTGACAATAAACTTATCTGGTTTGGTGCTCGTGTTTACAGCATGGTGCAAGTCAACATCTCCCGGACCAGAACGTTCCCAAGAATGTTCTTTCCGTTCACAGTAAATCACAGCGTCCAAACTTTTACTCTACCTCAGGTCACTATCAAGTAGCTTGATTTTGTCGTACTGGTCTACCCACCGTTGTTTCTTTTCCCTCTATAAAACGGAATTTCAATTACTTGCTTGCGTCTTAAACTGATCGCTAACCGCTCTACTTATGTCTGTTCACTACCGCTCATGTCTCTCCTTTTTGTGGCTGAGTTTCACTCTAAGCTGGACTTGGTTTTACCTGGAGTCAAACGTGGACTGTCAGGCCGCTACTCACTGACCACGAGTCAAGGTCACTTCATTCAACACGTGTCCTAATCGTTCTATCCTGGACGTGTCCAGCCAGGGCCGTTCCACTCTACATGTAGACCCTGTCGGCGCGTATCTCTGTGTTTGCTGCACTGGAGCTCGGACACACTATAGATGTGAGGGTGCGCGATAAGGTGTACAGTGGGAACTGTGGCGTTTTGCGACCTATTGCTGACCACCCGTTATCTGTAACCTTGCTGTCTGTCTGGCGTGTATACATTCATTCGCAACCGTTTCCTCTCTCCATTTCACCTCAATATCGTTATGTTTGTTCCATAAGTTCGTTCAGACGTACTTATCCATTGACTGGCTAAATAACAATATATAGTAATCGCTCAGCTGTTACACCCTTCCGGTGCCTAGCTCCCTTGCCACCCGAAGGAAGCACGAGGGTTGGGATACTGTCAGGTTACCCAAGCCCAGACAGGAGCAGTCGAGATACCGAGGTTGGATTCAGACCACGAACCTTCCGGTCAGTAAGTTCAGGCTTCAATCACTGAGCTATTTCGAGCCTGGGTTCCCACACAGACACCGGCACAGTGGCTGTCATAGTTGCCCCTAACATTCCTCTCTATTACTGATCGTTTGTTCGTATTTGTGCTGTGCCTGAACTAACATGTTGTAAGACTTGACCCCGGGATTAGGATGCACTCATTTTCACATCAATTCGGTTTTCACGGGAGACCCAACTGAATCTCTTGTTCATGATGATGATGCAATAAGGCCTCCTCGTGCTTCAGTTGGTACGATATTCAAGATATCACGGTATGTTTTCAATAAGGAAACTACTCAGAAGGTTGCCGAAAACTCTTCAACAGCCTCGACCGGTTTCACCTTGGAGATAATCAGCTGGCCGCAGTCCCCGAGTTCATGTTAACCTTATGTGACGTTTAACACTAGCTTATTGTGATATCCCGAATGTTGAACCAGTTGAGACATGAAGCGGCCTGGTGCAGCGCATCCAATTGATTACGGATACCATAGACGAGGAATTCAGCTGGGTTCCAGATGCTTCTCCCGTCAAAACCTAATTGGTATGTAGGTTAAGTCGAATTTCGTGCAGTTTGGGTTCAAGTCGAGCATAAGGTTGACAGCGCCTACCTGATGAGTCCCAAGGACGGTGAAACCGGTCGTGAGTTGTCGAAAAGTTCTCAGCAACCTTGTGAGTAGTGTGTTGCGTCTACATACATCCGTGGTTCTTACTAACTCCTGCGCTGTTTGCCACAGTCCTGTGCGAACACTGATCTATCCGCTGCCCAATGTCCTAAGTACAGCTGTCCCTACCGATATTCCTTCTAACTTCAATTGTACGCATAGCAGCGAACCTGGGCTTTATATATCAAGGTTTGCTGGTTATGTGAGGAGGTCTGGGAATTTTCAATTGGGATTCCATCCTGTCAGTGAATCCAATCTATGCTGAGAAACCAGGGAGCACTGTACAGTTGTTTCGCCCCCTAATGTGAATCGTCGGCAGCGTACTCCAAACAGTTTTGAACACGCGACCTTCCTCCAACCAGTAGTTGAATACTTAACCGTCCGGCCACTAGTGGCTGAACAGCATTGTGTTCAGCTGTTTCTTAGACAGGATATATCTCAAGATTTGTTGAACCAGTTACCTTCCATCAATTTACACGGCAGCACTTTGGGTATCTCCGATGCCTGGCGCATTGGTAGGAACGCAAAAGGGAGCTGACATCTGTCCTTTGGTGATTCACTGGGCGATGGTGTGTCACATGACGGGTAAAGTTCAATTTATAAGTGTAATAACTGTTCCAGCTATTAGGACATTCGTCCGTTGCGCTGGAAGTTGGTGCTTCCAGTCCAGTCCCAGATTATTTCTCCTCGTTCGTACTGCATGCGCTTGAGCAAAAGCGGATAGGAGTTGCCACGAACTAGAATCTGGACAGTCACAAAGGTGTCAAAATGTTTGGTTGGCTGAGTACGGCTCGTTGTTAGCTTATGATGTTCGTCGTCGATTTGGGGCACCCTGTTTCGTCCGAATCTCATTGCTATTTGTGACCGCTCACGGCAAAGCTGCCGATCAGTTAGACTACCCAGGTTTGATGTTGCCGAGTTCGTCACGAATTCGGTTCCCCACTTGCCTACTAAGAATCTCCCAACTTGTTGTTTCAATACTGAAAAGCTGTGTACTCGCTTATCCTGTTTTTGCAAACCCTCCGGTTATCAACATGCTCATTTTTATCTGTTCGATATTTCCAGTCGCCTGTACAAAACTCCCGAGGAACTGGACGTACTTCGTTATTCGAATCGCATCAGCAGTGCCGCCCATCGTCATCTGATGCGATGTGTCAGACCGGGAATGCACGAGTTCGAAGCTGAAAGCATCTTCCTGCACTACTGCTACTTCCATGGTGGAATGCGTCATGTGGCCTACACGTGCATCGGAGCTTCGTAAGTCTTCGGTTGCTCTGTTGTTTTTCCTCATCCATTGCCCTTCCAATCGATTCTTTCTGTGATTTGTTCAACAGCTCCTTGTCACGTCCGTGCTTGCTTCCCTGTTTTGTGTGATTCGCACACGCGTCTCCCTCACCGATCACATCTGGTCTTGTCAATAATGCATGCTGTTGTTTCCGGAGCTAGTCTCCATTCAGAATGTCTGATTGTAATAACGGTGATGCTTCAGCTCACTTGTCGGTCCGAACCTTTTTATTCGACCTAGGGACCATCAAAGGTACATAACGCGTATTAAACGCCCAGAACCTGTACAGCACATCGTACTCAAAGTTTGTAACGCGATAACATTCAGCCGACGCATGGAAGCGCCTTTCGGCGGATAATGAATCATGATTGACTGCTGGGGCGAGCTGGCTCAGTGGTCAGAGCTCGAATTTACTGACCGGAAGGTCTGTGCTTCGAACCCGACCTCTGCCTGTCGACTTCCCCTGTCTAGGCTTGGGCAACCTGGCAGTATCCCAGCCCCCGTGGTTCCTTCTGGTGACATGGCAGTTAAGTGCCGAAACGTTGCTACAGCTGAACGTTGGATCCACATTTTCGGCCAATCAGGACTTTCCCCGATGCCGTACCGGCAAGCGGCCCGATCTTCTGGCCAATCGCGTACGGGTTAGTCTTTTGACCGTAGAAGCGTTGTGGGCGGTACAGGGGTTTTGGCGCGTGAGTTCGATAAACACTTATAGTTGGCGTTTATGAGCTGTTGAACTTATTGCCTACTTTGAGTGTGATTGTACTTATCCACGGTTGCTGACCTTCCTGTTCCCGTTAACTGGTCTTAACCACTCCCACAATCTGAATTATGGGTGCTTTTTTGAAACGCTCAGACTTGAATCGCATTCTCATTGGCTGTGACAGCGCGTCAAAACCCTTTCCAAGGTCACTTTCAAATTACCCAATCAGCAACCGACATCAGATGCCTATGGATCACCCCAAACCAGGGAAAATTCGTTCGGATAAGTCAGTTGGTTGTATCTCATGCGGCCTTGAAATAAATATTTTCGTGAACCAGCTGCTTCTGTGTTTCCTTGTCCAACTTCAGTATCATGGAATTAGTCTACTGTTTTGTGTTCATATGCATGGTGAAATTGTCAGGCTTTTAGACTTGATGGGCCGCCTTGTGGCCAACAACACATTGATAATCTTCCGCATAGTGCACAGTACACAGGATGTCTCAAGATTCCACTGCGGAGATATTCAGTGAAGCTTTGTTGTTTCTGAATTAAGTAGTATGCGACGAATGCCTAAAATCTGCGAACTAGGCCTACCTGATAGGCCTCAAACTTGGCGAAATCTGTGGGAGACTGTTTGGGGATTTCGACCAGACCCCCCTCATACTGTTTCATTCAAGAATAAAGCTTAATCGTTTCGTTTGAAGCCAAACATATAAGTATAATACCGGTTTAGATAACGAGGGGGGTTGCATCCGTTTTCGGATTGACCTGATAACAGAAGGCACCTGTTTCAAGTCTCCGATCACAAGTTCTTACAAGTCAAGCTCCAATTCTCAATTACCCATGCTGTCGTATCCGGTCTCAGCCGGAGATATCACCCTTTTTGTATGTTTCACGTCCGTCTGTTTGTCTCGTGACCTCTGTGGAGTTGACTTACATCCGAACAATCGTCTTCCAAAGGATGAGGATTTTGTCTGTATGACAAGTTGCTATGCAGTGTCCAGAACTGTAACTACAGAAGCCCCGTTGCTAATGAATCGAACCCCCACGCGCGCAAAACAGCTGTTTTCGACTCCCGCGATCACCCTTTGTAAAGCCTCGCTTCCTCTGGGTTGCATGGTAGTACCCATGACCCCAAAGGACTCCGTGTTGTTGTTGTTGTTTGTGTTCTGTTCGGAATCGAATTTTTAGCTTGCGTTTGTTTTAGTCGGTGTCCTGCCGCTTACCACTTTCACCTAGGCGCCGCAACGACCAATAAACCCAAGCCAAAAGTGATTGGAAGATGGGGACCCTGCCGGTCCAGCATCGAGGTGAGCTCTCATTGGTCAACCCGACAGCCCATCATTTTTCAGTATCCGCTGAACACCGGTTGTCACTGGGACGTACAAAGAGCGCACAAATTTCCGCTGGAAACGCTAGTTTCAGGGGACTAGACCGAGGACTGAGCTGAGGCATTTCCGTTGTTACAGTATGCCGGTGGACATTTATTCCTGGGCTGTGCACCTGATACTTTTCAGTCTCTCCTGAGGAGGGTTGCTCTAACTTCTCCAAACATTTTTTCGCAGGGCTTCCTCCACAGATAATTGAGGAAGCCGAGCAGAAGATCCTTGTTTCCACGTCCACAAGGGTTCCACTTTGTCTCCCTCCACTTTTTTTGAACACTTCTAAGCATTGTACTGCCCGCTGGAGTGTGCCATACATATGTTGGTTGGTTTTTTTCCCATTTCTTCCCCGTCAACTTCCAGCGGACACAACTGTGCCACTCTGCACTATGGCCACGCGGGTTCGCCAAACGAGCGGTTGATTCAAAATGGAGATATGTGTCTGTTTGATATGGGCGGAGAGTACTACTGCTATGCGTCGGACATCACCTGTTCATACCCGGTCAACGGCCGTTTCACGGACGACCAGAAAATTGTTTACGAAGCCGTGCTATCCGCATCACGGTAAGCTACTTCGGTTGAATCGATCACGTTCTGTTATTGTGCACTATTCATGGGACTCGAATCTATACCCCGTCCCTAGTTTCTCCAGTCTGTTTCTTGTCCAAGTACGATTATTCTAGCTAGTCTGCCGTGGGAGCACTGGACTCGAGTTCTACTCCTACTGGAGCTTAGAATGAGCTTGTATCCTTGATTGTACCAGAGTTTGAACCAAACCCTTCAGCCACGAGCTGCTGGTCACCATCGAAAGTTCCCAAATCTCCTCACGCTACCACGAAACTCTGGGTCGCTCAGAAGGAAGTATTATTCGCACGATGAGTGTACCTTCTACCCGAAAAGTCGTCACTCGAGGAGCAAGTCACTACGTGACCACGTGATGTGTATTCTGTGATTGACGAATGATTGGTGTCATATCCTGTCTAACGGTGATCTACTCACACTGTTGATCAATCGGTCGTGCTCGAGAGGGTGCGAGTTCACGAACCCCCCTCTCGGAAACAGCTCTACACTGCTTCTAGGTTTTCTGGCACAAGTAGACTTGAATGATAGAAAAAAGCTCAACTGAAAACCTCATACCATGTGATACCATTCTTGCCTTCATGTATTTCAAATACGGTAAAGTTTGAAAATATTTTCTGACACGACTAAAAAGACCTGTTCACATTTCAGACACTCGTAATCTGGTTAGAACTGACCGTCGTTCACTGCATTTGTCGATGGGGGGTTTGGAGTCAAACTCATGGAATCTACCAGGACACCTTTCAAGCAAATTTCCTTGCTATAGGCCTTGTGTTCAATCTGGCCATAGTTTTCCCACCCCTCAGTCCTCATGACTATGGTCTAATTGACTCAAGCGAGTTATTGTTCCATTTGCATAGGTTCTCACCACGTCTAAGTAGTGTTTTCACGATTTTGAGGCATCCGTCTTGGAATCAGGTCCAGTTTGAGGATCGGTAGTTGATTGTGTGTCGCCTCCATGGTGTTCGTGCGGAATTCATATCGGTCATGTGTTCTACGGACTACGGCCCGATATGCAAGGAAGGGTATTCGAGGTTGTGGATGGTTTTACCTATCCTGGGAGTTGTATTCTGATTGTTTTTTTACAGATAAGGTCAATGCACGTCGCGGTTACTAATTTGAGACACCTATGGCGTCAAAGCGGTATATCCCTGATCATTAAGGGATATGAGGCGAGATGGCTCAAGTGGTTAGAGCACGAATTTACTGACCGAAAGTCGCGTGGTTCGAACCCGACCTCTGCCTCTCGACTTCTCGTGTCTAGGTTTGGGCAACCTGGCAGTATCCCAGCCCTCGTGCAACCTTCGGGTGGCATGGCAGCTAGGCACCGGAGGGGTGTTACAGCTGAACGGTTTTTAAGAGTTATGTGTATCAGGCCATAGTACAGGCTGTTTTGTTGTATGGTTGTGAGACTTGGCCTGTTCGAGCAGCGGAACTGAGACGTCTTCAGGTCTTCGCACCCGTTGTTCCAGAACCATAGCTCGTGTGGGTTGGTGTCGCCGTATCCGTAGTGTTGCAGTTAACAAGCGGGTGTTCGGTTGGGCAACGGGAACTTCCATCGAAGCGTGTGTTCAGCACCAGAAGGTGCACTGGTTAGGACATGTATTGCACATGGCGAACACAGTGCTGTTTTCCGTGTCCAATTCAGCAGAAAGGTAATCAACCCTTGACCTGCAGGACAGGTGTAAAGTGGATTACGAAAAGCCTGGGTGTTGTCGTAGCGACTCACCTTCCACTATTGGGACCGCGTGACTCTCACTGTGCAAGATATGACCGCTAATCACTGTCAGTAGCGTTCTTCTTGTCATTTTCTATCCAAATTGCCTGAATGAGTGTTCGGAGGTGTGGGCACCGGGGAATGATTGTGTTTGGGCTAGCACTAAGTTCCTCCCCTGTCCACTTTTATTCTTTTCTTCACAATCAGGATTTCAAATAATTTATAATTGAGATGAATCGGTGTTTGCTTACTGATGTGCTGTCGGTGTTGATGATGATGATGATGACCCCCGTGCTTCTTTTCTCCCAGTTAACCCACTCATCATTTAATAGATTGTTTCCAGCAATCTGTTGGTCCACGTTGAGTTACGCGCAAAACCCCAAAAGCCAAAGCGTTCAAATGGAGGTTTATCTACAAATGCGGTACTGTAAATACAATAATAAAAATAATAAGGCTTTACAAATCTCAAATCTTGGGACTACGCCGGCTTCTATACACCGGTTTAGGAACTGCTAATTCCTAAAGGATCCCAAAGTCCACACCGACTCAAAGGCACGTGTCAACAAGACAACAAACCACGTGATGACTTAAACAACACGTGCAATGACAAGGTCAAAGAACGGTTTACGTTCAGGTCAAAAACAAGAAAGTTGGTCTAGGCGCAAAGGCGGAATAAGAAAAACTGGGAATACCGTTGTACAAAATAAGGCTAGAAGAAAAGAATCAACACATTTCGACGCATGACCATCTGTTCTCCTGACTTAGTAGTGCTCTGGAAAATTTGAATTTATCTGACACGAAAAATCGGAAGTTTAAGCAACCCTCACATGTCTGCCGGTCTACTCTTTCTTGTCCTCTCACGGTACAATTTTTTTCCTTGTGAGTTTCTTAAGTAACCGAAAACCGTAAAAGCCGTCTGTTACGATTCCAGGGCTGTTTTGGCTGCACTCAAACCGGGAGCTTGTTGGGTCGAATTACATCGGCTAGCTGAACGCCAGATTCTCAACCACCTGTTGATGCACGGTCTTTTGCGTGGCAACCTGGACGATATGATGAAGGCCAGACTGGGCGCGATTTTCATGCCCCACGGTCTCGGACATTTGATGGGCTGTGACGTACACGACGTTGGCGGATACAGTCCAGTAAGTGTATTATTTCTGCGAACTGTCATTTGGCTTGCTCTATTTTATAGTATTATTAGGGGCGAGATGACCCAAGTGGTTAGAGCGCGAATTTACTGACCGGAAGGTCCGTGGTTCAAAGCCGACCTCTGCCTCTCGACTTCTCCTGTCTACGTTTGGCCCACCTGGCAGTATCCCAGCCCTTGTGCTTTCTTCGGGCGACATGATATGATATGATATGATAGCCGCCACTGTATTTAACCGGTATCAACCACTGTAGATCACATTTTCGGGCACAAATTATCGCGGACAAGTTGAGTTAGGTCACTGCTTGTCCCTTTCCTCTAAGCTTTTTTTCTAGAAACCACTGGCCCAGTACGCTAAATCCGGAACGAGGCATTCTAAACAAGCGTTCTGTAACTATTGTGATGTGCATGAGCCTAGTATTTGGGTGGTTGTCTTTGTTTGGTAGATACCCTGACCAATTGGTAGGTGATGGTGTAAAGGCGGATACTACTGATGTGGCGTGCGAGTAGTGTGATCTCGAAACTCCGCCCCGCGTTTTATGGGAAGCGAGGTTTATTACGGAACTTTTGGAACTGCCTTACAGTGTTTGTTTATAATTACGTGATGGTCAATGAATATCCCTGAAAGTTCGAGAAAACGCGTGAGAATGCTCAGTTTTTTTGTAACTGAACCTGACTCATCCATAGTATCCGCCGTTACAGTGGTAGCGGCAGGTGATTCCAGTCAACTGCGGGAGAACAAAGGAGAGAGTATGCGCTTGTATCTAACACGAAGGCATTGAATAAACTGATTCTGGAGACTAGCTAACGAGTATGGCATATCGTGTCCACGATTTGCTATCCCCAAAGTTCGAGCATTATGGTAGATCGAGGCAGAATTTTCGTAAGCTAGTTTGCCACCGTACTGGAGATTTCGTCCTGTAAGAGAGATTAGTATATTCTGGAAAACAGAGAATCCCTCTACACCTGTTTCATCCTTGTTGGGAATCACCAGAGGTGTGCATCTAACGAAACTTAAGGGAGTTTCGAACCAGCCACACTTCCCGACTGGTAGTTTGAACGCTTAACCGCTCGGCCCCAAGCTGCTGATCAGCACTGTGCTTACCTCCACTTGGACGAAGTTCGAGACTCCCCGGATTTTCCTGAGCTGCGCACTGTTGATGATTCCCAGTAAGGATGAAGTAGACGTTGATTGCTTCTCAGCTTTTACCGTAGATCGGCTTCTGCTACAGGGAAAAAAATCTCACTTGAAAATTACGAAATCTTGCGCTGTCAACAATTTTATTCACGATGCCCACACTCCGAATAGAGGTCGCTGAGGTGAAGAGCACAGCTATCCTTCTGCAAGATGAGCCGTTTTTTAGGGAACCGCGCGTTTGTTTTTGGTTGACTGAGACTGTTCTTGTGGCTTCTGTCCGTGCGATTGGCTTCCCTTCTTAGTGAAGGAGGTTGTGAATACAGTGAATTTCTTGATAGGTTCTAATGTGCACTCCACGCAGTCTTTTCACACATCTGAGTGGCAACTTGTCGCACCAACAAGGTTTGTTTGTATTCCGGATAAGTCAAAAGACCAACTTGAGTTTCAGCTGAGCTACGTCAATGTATAGTTTCATACAAATATATTTTTGACTTTCCTTGACTCGTCTACACCTGGCTACGTCCCTCATTGTCCTCTCCTGCCCCTGGATGTACTGCTGTGATGCAGACACAACTAATTTGTACTTTCAGACACTTTCAAAATTTTTCGATCGACTTGCTTATTTCATCTCTTTTCTAGGATGCTCCTCCACGACCCGAAGCCCGCGGTTTGCGCAACTTACGTACCGCGCGACGCCTCGAACCCAACTTTGTCATCACTGTTGAGCCTGGTTGTTACTTCATCGATCGGTTTTTAGACGAGGCCCTTGCTTCGGATGAGCTCAAACAGTTTCTAGTCCCACAAGTGCTCAACAGATTTCGGAACTTTGGTGGCGTAAGCATTGAACGTTCTTTTTTCTTGTTTCTGCTTCCATCGTATGGTTTCGTCAAAGACCTCGCGGGTGTTGAAGTAAAATCACAAAGTCGTCAACTTCCACTAGAATTGGTCGCTGGACGCATCCACAGGAAATTTAGTGACTTGGTTTGTTCTGATAGTCTTGACAAATTCGTTTATACCTTGAATCCAACGTCAAACTTAACTACCGGTTTTCAGAGAGTACATCCTGCTAGGCCCCCCTGCTGCCGAAACAGACCGAAGTTTTATCGGCTAGCCCTATTGGGACATTTTTTTGTAAGTCAGTACCGAACCGATGTTAGCAAGGTTGTTCCTAGGCTCAGAAACATAACACTGGCCAAGCTTCCGCTGTCGCCCCGCATTGTCGCGCTCCCACTGGTGGTGTAGCAGGGTAGCTTGTATGCAACTTATTGATCAGTTGCGGAGTACCCTCTGTTCTGTTGTTCGGACGAGTCGTTCCGGTTCGGATGCCCAGGCTAGGTGCGCCGTGACCGAAACTGTAGCAGCTGGAGGCAGCTGGATGAATGAACTGAACTGAACTGACAGCCCAAAACGCAGGTCTAGATACAGTCTACTTGTCTACGAAAGTTCCGTGTCGAGCTTGGTCGCAAATCGGATGCAGGAGCGCCGCCGGTTACGCAATTCACTCCTATCTCGTCGAGCTAAACTTTTTCCACTCGGCACGTGGCTCGTCAAAATAGAGTGTACGGATCAGATGGTCCTCCGATGGGACGAATGAGGTTTGGTCGCTCCGTGGTTGTAGAATGTATGTGTTCTTCAATCGCAGGGAGGCAACAGTGCAGTTGGTTACATGGGGGGATTTGTTTAACCGGTTGTTTCATCCAGGATGGCAGGAACATATCCTGTGCGAGTCATAACATTAATCTGATGAGCGCACTCGCTAAACAGAGATGGTCGATGAAGTGGGGCACGCTATAAGCAGGTGGCGTTTCCAGTGCGCTTTATTGCTTTGCTCAGTCGTATCACAGTAGAATTGAACCCAAGAAAGTTGACAAGCACCGATCGGTTCAGTGTCACCCGGATGGTATTGGGACCATGGGGCGACCGAACTGTGCTCTCTCTCTCTCTCTCTATAGTGGATGTTGGGGCTTTTATAGTCACATGTCGGTACACGATTTCAGTAGTAAACTTGGCGAAAATTCTCACACCTAGGTTGGGATTGACTCTAGATGTTTACTACGTCTTCTCGCTTCGTGAGTACCTGTGAGTTTCATTTAGCAACAAGATCCACCGTCTTCTCGACCATCCAATCTATTATTCAGCGTAAGTAATCACTGATCCTATTTCGTGCACTTCTCTACAGGTTCGTATCGAAGACAATGTGGTCATCACGGAGACAGGTTATGAGCTCCTGACCGATGTTCCACGAACCGTTCAGGAAATCGAGGAATGGATGGCTGCTCCTCCTAATAAAGACCTCCGGTTCTGATCTTCCTGCTTTTTTATCGTTCATCCCCCCCCCTCGATCTTCTAAATTTGCCAAGGCTTTCAACGACGATTCTACGTTGCTTTTTGATGCATTTTCAATGGTCAACTATTGATTTTTTTTCGGTCAGTTTGATCAGTCAGTCAGTCAGTTCAATGGGATTTTATGATTGATTGTTACTGTTTTCGCCCACATCCAAGAGTACTACCAGACTAGATACTCTGTTGATGGCAAGCACTCATGTTTGTGAGACGTATTTTACCTGTGGCAATTTCTTTGGCTGTCGTCTGATGAGTGAGGGCTGCGTGATGCTGAAAATATACACCGTCCGTTCAGCATGGATGTGTATTTTCTGTACTGAAGCAAGTGGGGCATTTGAATCTCGAATCCTCACCGTTCGAATTCGGGCTGATTCGGACATTAACAATCAATCGGTAGGCCTGTTGTTCGAATAGGCCCCTCCGGTTATCCGTCTGCGTCAAGGTGTGGACGGTCTGGCAGTATGTCGTGCCGTAGGTGACGTCAGTCTGTGTTGAATAGCCGAGAAGCCAGTTGCTTGACTTTTCAGCACACACAGACCTCAATGAAACGAGTAAACCTCAATTAGTGAAAATAGGAATCTAGATTTGACTTCCTCCAAATGATTTGATTAAGTTTTGAGCAGTTGGGAAACCATTGTTGCTTTGGATTGTACCCATTCAAAAATTTTACCCTGCCCCCGAATAACGCTTTTGGCTATGTAGATCACGGAGTTCACGGTCCGAGTTAAGATTGGCCCCCCGAGGAACCAACTGGTGGTTGAGAAGTTGAGTACTCGTGAGATAAGAAATCCTATAGAGATCTAGCGAATGCCCGCCGTGAGCTTTCTCGGAATGGGTTGTAGTGTTGATCATATTCATTTGTTGAGACAAAAACATGACCAATCCACGTGTATCCGACACCACTTGGGCTTGTTTTTCTACGCCAGATGGGGATGCATGAGTGAAAGAGCTTTTTGGCTAGATCTTGGTATGTCCTTTTTCTTCTGGATGAGACTGGCGTTGTGATTCCCTAGAATCTTTAAAGTTGTGGTGTCCTCTCCTGATTAACCGTGGGAGCAACATTTAGTCTCCAAGACCTCGGCAGTCTCCGAGACCCCCGTTGCAGCAGTCGCCACGCCAACTAGTCAACATACTAACACAAGACGTCGGACATGAGTGAATTCAATTTTCTTTTCAGCTTCCTCTATTCCGCTTAAACAGGTAGGCCGCACAACGTCAGTTGTTGCCCTCAGACCAGTTAAGACGAGAACTCTTTGACGGGGTACGCTAGCGCGATGGTTCCTAGCTTAAGGTCAAACAGCATTTCTTCCCCTCGAAGACTTATCATGTTATTGATTAACCTAACGTCATTTTCATCGTGGTGGTGTTTAACTATCATACGGTCACGGAGGAAAAAGGTACTGGTAAAAGGGAAGGGTAGGGAAGCTGTCCCGAACAGCCAAGTGTAAGGTACATAAACCTCCCAAAACTACTGAAATAAACATCTCAATAGCATGTTTAGGCGCAAAGCCGGCTTACGGCGACAGACTACTCTTTGCCGACCAGTCCGGCTAAGTAGTTAGCAAACCACTGGAATCGACTACGTTCCATTTCTTTTTGGGTTTCTAAGCATTTACAGGGAATTCCGGTACCCCATTCAGGAGGGCGCGGACACCCCATAGTAACCGCTTTCATTTCATGATGCCAAATCGTGGCCTTCCTCTGGGAACCTTTGGCTAACAAACTCTTGGACTGGGAAACATTAATTCTCTTGGTAGGTCGTGGTCGAACGAATCTGACTTACTACCTGCTAGTTGCTTTTGGAACGCTTCATCACCTGCGTGATGCAGTCAGTCAACGCCTACTAAACTACGGAGGCATCGGTGATCAAACGTTTTTAGAGGTTTGAAATCTTCAAATCGTAGAGGCGAACCTTCAGAGTCATAGAATAGGTATGCTTTCACAGTGTTTTTGTAAACATCTGAGTGACCTTCGTTTCTGAGGCGGAAGTTGGTGAACACTGTCTTGATAATGCCTGAATTAGCTCCATCCGTCACAATACAGTTCCGACTAATACAGCTGCCATGATGAGTAAACGCATCGGCAAACAGGCTCGTTCTGAGGTCTCGAAGGGGTACATGGTAGTTGGAAATCCTGATTTAAGACTTCGCACTTTGAAGGTACAAAACAGGGAACCACTTTCGGTATTTCACTTAGAGTAGTCTGTGCGGATACGTGATCGTGAATAAGCAGAACAATGTCATGCGCAACCTTGCGGATACGTGATCGTGAATAAGCAGAACGATGTCATCCGCAACCATGCAGTCTCACTTCAGGTATGATTCCGACACCCAGATTCGCGGTACCTTGGGTAGTGCACTTCATGATGGTGTTGGTGACAAAAATGAGGTCAGATGTCATTGTTGGGGAACTTCACTAGTTTCGGGAACACTTCTTGACACCTCGTTGTAAACCCTTACGCGATTGAATTCGTTTAAACAACCTGGTCAAAGCAAAACACAGAGACTCATAGCCAATTTTGGGTAACGCCGGTGGGAGTCCATGTGACCATGAGCTTTGCTAAATCTTCAAGGCAGAAAGGCATACCGGTTCATCAGAAACAGGTCAAGACTCGAGTTGAGCAGATCGAATCAAAGGCACGAGTACCATAAGATAATCAAGCTTCGACAACCCACGACCGGTTTCGCCCTTCTTGGGCCTCATCAGGTAGGCGCAGTCCCCGAGTTTCCGTCAACCTTATGTTCTACTTGAACCCAAATTGGACTGTTTTTCGAGAAATACACTCATTTGCAAATCAATTTAGTTTTGCGAGAGACTCACCTGGAACCCAGCTGAATCTCCCGTTTTTGACGCTTCCAGGCAGCTGAATGTGTTGCACCAGGCCGTCTCATGTTCCAGTTGGTACGTTATTCGGGATATCGCGGTACATGTATATACGTAATGCACTACTCATAAGGTTGCTGAAAATTCTTCGATAGCCCACGACCGGTTTCGCTCTTCTTGGGGCTCATCAGGTAGGCGCAGTCCCCGAGTTTCTGTCAACCTTATGTTCTACTTGAAACCAAATTGCCTGGAAACATCACAAACGAGAGATTCAGCTAGATTCCAGGTGGGTCTCTCGCAAAACCAAATTGATTTGCAAATTAGTGTATTTCTCGAATAATCAAGCTTATCTTGATTTGTTCAGCCCTTCCCAGAACAGCCTATCTTGGATGGTCTTTTAAGGACCGCTTTCCTATATATTGACCTGACCAGATTCCTGCGCATGACAGATGAACCAAGCGTATGTCTGTTCCTAGTTGTCATCCGTAGACTGTTGTTGGATGGTACACACAAGAGATTTGTTTGTGTGCACGTATGTGGTTACTTCTCTAAACTGTAAGATTTTACATCAAAAACGAAGTGTGGAAACTCAAAGCGCCGAATGAAATGGACATCGTGGTCTTGGCCTACAAGTCCACGTTTGGTTTTATCCTCAGAGCTCGAGATGGCTCAGTGTTTAAGGCGCGAACCGGAAGGTCCGTGATTCAAATCCGACCCCGTTAGTTCGACCATTATTGGGCAAGCTGACAGTGCCCCAGTCCTCTTGCTTCCTTCGGGTATCTATTCACCGGAAAGGTGCTACAACTAAACGATTTATATCCTCAACCGGTACGTTCACTTGCCTGGCTGGTGAATTGTCGTAAGACCGCTCAGCCCGTCCCACTCGTGCGTTCTCTAGTATACGGTGTCTGTCAGTTTGATTGATTTATATGTAAGTGTTGATGATGTGCAGCCTTGCTCATGGGCTTTCTTTCTGTTTTCCATCCACAGATATTGTTGTGAACCCCCCATCCCTACCTTCGGAGAATCACCGTCTCCTGGTGCTTCCCTAGCGTGCATATGTCACATCGGACTCACAAATTATTAGTGTACAATTGATGATAGTCATAATATAACTCAGAAGGTATATGCACAAATGACAGTTTTCACTATGAGAGATGGTAGTTTACAGTTACTAGTTGCTCCATGATAAAATGAATGCAGTACGAACAGTGGAATAAGTCAAAAGGTGAGTTATCGTTTGTGGATAACTCGTGAGAGTTTCTGGGTGAAAGTCCGGAGGGCGGAAACGTGTTAACTCCGCAATATAGTTGCTACACGTGTTCCGTAATTGTCCGTGGACTTGTGAACTTTGGTCGAATTCCTGCTCCCTGCGTGCGCTCGCGCGCGAGTATGTGCGTGGTGACTGTGTTGTGTCTTCCTATATATAGGCAGGTTTGACGTGTGTATAGTACATCGAATCGTACCGACGCGTACAAGAAAGGAACTGGTCTATGTTGCGAGCGGGACAGGGCTTTGTCACGTGATTTGTGCGTTTGCGGGACAAAGGAGTCGCGTGATCTAGTGAGCATGGGTGTACTAGACAAATTAAGCGAATTTGGTTAAAGGAACAAGGAAGTGATCGTTACAGTTCCTTGTCCTCTCAACTTTTCACTGTCCTCTTTCTATTACACAGGTACTGCATCTTTCCACAAGAATCGAGTTGAATCATCTTGTCAGCTTGTTTGTCGGAACTTGTTCAACCCAGCAATAACCGACAGATTAGAGGTAATGGCTAGTGAGCTACAAAAGATTGTTTGAGATGCACCCAGAGTACTGGTGTTTTTCACCTCCTCGATTCCACAATTGGCATATTACGTAGTACTGAAAAGGGCTGCAAACTGGGCACATTGGAAACGGCAGACGTGTTGCTCCGAGAGATCGTTTTCCAAGCATTATTGACGAGGTGGCTGTTCCGTTTCTTTGCACACTTCCAGGGAGTGCCTCGATGGTGAATGTAGACTTGTTACCGAGGCTATTCTCAAAGACATGGTTGCCTCACTGGGGATGAAGCGGTCCTCCCGCCGGAAGTCCGGGAAAACAGAGCCAGACGGAAGGCTATGATAACCGTTGTACTGATGTGCGGAATGCCGTTAGAACTGTCCCATATTTCTCGGATATCCAAACAGCTTTTCAGCCCTCGTTCATCTAATTAGGAGTAGATTACGCATAACACGAAGTACCTGTTTCTACGTTCCAATGTCTGATTCAGTGGACATGCAGAACAGCATTTGTGTAACACGAAACGCGAATGAAGCGCCCTACTGTGAAAAATGAAAACAGTACCGGTTGAAAAGGTCTGTAAGTTCTGGTTTTGACGGTTGAGTCAACTGAATCTCAGATGAATCTCTTGTGTATGTTGGACCGCTTCAACTGAATATGCTGCACCAGGCCAACTTACGTTTCAATTGGTGCGATGTCCGGGGTACCGCAGTACGTTATTGTTTGGGCGTAACACACTGCCCATGAGGCTGCTGAGCAATCTTCAATAGCGCACGACTGGTTTCGCCGCTCTTGAGGTTCCAAGATTCCCAAGACGCCATCCTGTCACCTTTTTCCATCATAAACGGAAGATTCAGCTGGATCCATTTCAAAAGCAGATTCGTATGCAACTGAGAACAGATGATAAGCCCCGAGAGGAGCGAAACCCTAGTAGCGTGTTACGCGCAAACAACGACTATAAGTGTTATCCGTTTAAACGTCCATACAGCATTAAAGAACACCTTCCAAGTTTTTAGAACTAAGGGGTTCCTTTCTCTCTCTTGATTGCAATATGGCTAGGTTGAGGTTAACAACGACGTGAGATATCAAGTCTCTTCTTGGTGGCTACAAGTTAAGCGTTTTGATTTTCTGGAACTGTGAGTAGCGAAGCAACGCGTCGGTAACTGATATAAGCCGGAAAGACGTTCAGTTTTCCAGGTGGACAAGACCAATTGAAGAGTAATCGTACTGGAATGTCAGAAATCCAGTTCGTTATCCAGGTATACAGGCTAGCGAAGAATGTTTACCGTACGGCCAATCCATGTTAACCGCATCGTTATAGTTTCCTGATCACATGTGTACTTACACAACATTGCCTGTCGTGACAACAAGGGGTTTCCGGACCCTTAACAGTCTTACAGGTATTCGGTCCTTAGAAACACATCCAAAATTTCTCGAAACCCGTTGGGTTCAGTGTTCAGACTTATAAACAGCAATATATTTGCTGACCCTTTTACAAAGACCCAAGATTTCCCTAAAATGTCACCGTTTTCTTGATATGTGTTTGAATCGTTTGTCTTAGCGCGCACTTGAAATCCAGTTGCGCATATCCTGTGTCATAGCCGAGCTGGTTGTTCGCTCACCTAGTGGTGTTGCAATATGAAATTTTTAATCAATTTCTGCCATATTCCAAGCGATTTTTCCTAAATAAGTCCGGTCATTAGATGCCTCTTTTGTCTTTCAGGTGTCTGTATAACCTCGGTAAGTAGAGTGTCACTGGGTTTTCAGTCTCTGCTCCGAAAACTCGGTACCTTGTGCCGAAACCAATCTAATGACATCAGTGAACGAGACTCATTTTCAGAAAATCGCCGCTGACTTCAAACTACTTATGGTATATCAGTAACTGAACGAATGAATTAAATTGTTCATTTGTTGCTGGACGCGATGTCTGCCATTCCTGATTCACTCACATTTTCAGATTCATGGCAGGGTTTTTTCAGCAATGTAATTTTAAAAAAAAACGGAAACAATGCACATTCGTGTTACCAAATTTCTTCGAATGACAGCGATCAAATATCGCGCCCTCTGAGTGAGCTGCGAATTTCCGTCGCTCTCCAACGCTGCACACCTTAGTTCGAAATTGGTTTGTCTTTCAAGTACGTGAAGAGTTGATTTGTTTTTGTGTGTGCATATGTGCTAAGAAACCAGTTCATTCCCAAGCTTTCCTAATTGCTGTTGTAGGTGTCAATGTGCTTTGTGCTTTGTGTCCTGATAATCAGCATGCTGGGTTTCATGCGCACGACCATCATCATGTCATCAGGTTACAGTGCTCTGTTGACGCTCTGATCATTTCATCACTCCGGGCGCCCTGAAGGATAGATGCTACCTTGTCTCAGTCTAGCAAACCAAGATAATTTACTCATAGGTAAAGCGAACTAAAGATATTTTTCGTATAAACGTTGAGGCACCACTGTCGTTTTTTCCACACATAGCTACCAGGTTTCTGGAAGTTTCTTGTGCCACAGAAAGTTGACTGACTATAAATCTACATGCAGAGATTTCCAGGTAAGCATCCACAGTTAGTAATTTACGGATGATGGCTTATTATTGGCAATAAACTGCCTATAATTATTTCTGCGCTTTTTAAAAAAAATTGCATGGCAAGCAATCGTTACTCGACAAGCCGAGTTTGAATGGAAACGGGGAGGCAATCAGTGGTGTTCCTCCCAACTAGCTGAATTAACCAGTGCTTACAATCAATCAGAAGTCCATAAAATACACTCATTTACAAACGAATCTGATTTCAACTTGAAACACGACTGGGTTCCAGCTGAATCACTCCTTTATGGTAATCTCCGAATAAAAGTGACGCAAAAAAATCCGCCTGGTGTAGAACAGGAGATTGACCAGAACTCGGGGACTTCGCCTACTTGATGAGCCCCAAGGACAGTCAAAGTGATGGTGGAGTTTTCAGCAACCTGATGCTTTGCGTTTGGGCAGAAGTTCATGTTTTTTAGTTGGTATGGATGGCCATCATCGGATGCAACGCCCGAATAGAGTGAAGTTCACCTATTTTCTCCGACCGCAACCTAGCCTTTTCTAAACAACACAAACCGACAAAATTCGTTAATGCCACCCAAGCAGAATATTCCACTACAGGGCCATAAAACGGAAGGGCGAAGTACGACAATCTGATTCAACCTGAGGCTGATCTCACCTAAGCCCGTTTGTCACAAGTGCTGGTCCTACATAATGACCAATGACTAAACGCGACACACTACTCATAAGGTTGCTGAAAACGCTTTGATGGCAGCTTCATGTTTGTACTGTGATCTATTGATTTTCGTATCAACCGTAACATGAGGTGGCCTTTTGCAACCTATTGAAGAAAATAGTCATTACCAAGAATTGCGTTGGTGTCAGTTGAGTCCCCCCTGGAAGCGAAATTCGTACGCAACTGATCAAATGTAAGCACTGATCAAGTCGGTCAGTTGAAAGAGACCTCAATGTTTGGTTCTCCGTCTGGCTTAAAACTCGGTCAATCTGGTCACCTACTCACTTCACTTTCCGAAGCTTTTGTGTCGAAAGTTAAACGCTGCCTTACTATAAAACCACTGATTATTTGCGAAACTTTCTCCAATTTGTCGAAAACATTGCAATGTTTTATTTTTCGTAGTTTTCATATGGTGGAGAAAATTGAACCTAGTAACGAGTTTCCGATCCCAAGCATTTTGTGGACGCCGAATTTCGCACACCCTGAAAAACCACTGTGAACAAGAATCCACTGAAATAACTGGACTTGTAAAGCTCCGGACGTCGAGAACTCCACAGTCTCGGAGATTTGAGCCGGGCGATACCAGGTATGTCCCAGGTCGTTTTTAAATACAAACACGTTTAAGCGAGCAGTGTCAATCTAAGGGTTTACGGACTTTGGTCGAAACAGCCTGTACGTGCGGCGACGTAGGTGGTTTAATTTTTCGGGTGACCTCAACCCAATTTCCATCAGTCTACCTTGCAAGGGGCAAATTTACAATTATCCCTGATGGTGATCCGTCAAGATGGTCTGGATTACACCTGTATACTACACAAGGAACATTTCCTTGGCCGCACCACAGTTGTGTTCAATTCGTTTTGTGTGCTTCCTAATTGAGCTGGTCACGACCACCCTCACTGTGAGCAGCATACTGACACCGGTGAAAAAAATAGGAACAAGCAAGTCATGGATGCACAGGGAGAAACGAGGAGGTAAGAAATTTATAGCTTAGTGGAACGTTTGTGCAGGTTCTTTGTAGTAGTGACATGCAAAAACTGTCAGGCCAAACCTTGACTAGGGTTTGTTCGATGCTTTAGTTAGTGAGAGTCTGTAGCGCTAGACTTCACTTGACTTTACGTACTTCACTTTACAACGCAGAAATACAATAAACCTGTGGTTTTGGCTTCTTGCGTACAACTCCAATGATGGTGAGGAAACTTTTGTATACCTTCAGTTATCTGGCTGGTAGTGGCCTTCGACAACAGGAAACCCTCGGAAAACTCTTTCAGTTCAGACTAGCCAACATCGGTTGATATTCTGGTTGACGCTTCAGAGTAACCTCGGATGTTCCGCAGGGGCATCTTCAAATTGACTGTTGGTCCTTTTCGTGAAAACTGTATACACATGTGGTTTCATCGGAAAAGGATGAAACAAGATATTTTATTGGTATAACACCCGTTTCATCATTTTATTGCAAGATGTTCGATACCCTATCATCGGTTTCGCTTTTCTTGTGACTCATGTTGGACCCGAGTTTTGAGCAACCTTATGTTCTATTTCAGTAGTGTCTCTTGTCTTTGTCGAATATCCTGGTCTTTGCGCAGCATATTCATTTGCAAAATACCGTAAATTTGACAACCAGCTGGGATTCAGTTAAGTTCGCTGTGACATTGCAAATGAGTGTATTTTATCCCCCCAAAAGATACTCTACGAATGTTAGTTTAAGAGCACGTGCTTTGATTTTAGCGTCCCCCAGTATCTGTTTCTGTTCCGTGTCTGTTGCCACGCCATCGTTGAAGTAAACACCGCCCGTTTGTCCGCAAATACCATCGAAGAGGCCTCGCACCCACGAACTCGTAGTTCGATGCTTTCATTTCAAGTAGACCTCGTAAGAATACAGTGGTTCGAAGAGCCAATAGGGATGCGAATAAATCACAGCTGAAAGTTCGGACTAATGAGGATACTGTTAGTTCCGCTTGACTTGGCCCGCCGTTTATACCAACATATTCATGGCAAAAAACCGGGTCATTCCCAACCAACTTATCTAGTCTCCTGTTCATATCGGTCAGCGGCGGAGAAAGAGGCAGTTAAAAATCCCCTGAAAATGTGATCAGTTATTTCCTTTGTTCGGTGAACTGTTCTGATGATACTCATAGGGATGTGTCTTCGTGGCCGGTGGGAGAATAGGAATCTGTTGTAAACTCTTTCACTATATGATAAAGGAAATTCAATTTCATCTGATCTCTTTTGAATCACTCCCGTGAGTTCCTACCAGTGTCGGTCGTTTGCCTGCAGCGAAAACACCAATCTTAGCTATCAGTGACCTGGACACACCTGACTTGTATGATGATCACCACTGAGCGGGTGGTTACTTTGTCCCCGGTTTCCACTCAATAAAAGAACTAGGAAACACGAGAACTGAAAACGCAGATACGTTTTATTCTACCCGGAAATCGGTGAGTCAGTCAGTTCGTCCTGTAATACAGGTTTCTCGCCTCGATCTGCATCTCAACTGCGATATGTTTCAAATCATCGTGTTTTATCGACCAGGTCCAGGCGAGTTCAGTCGAGGAGACCCTTTTGATGTGGCTGAAAACTATCCAACTCTGCCAGTTTGTCAGTCGTTCTGTTAAGTGGCATGACACCCTTACACTGGTCCTTCCGTCAGTCAGTCAGTTAAGAGTTTGTCTTCTCAAAGAATCGCCATTCCTCGATATGCTGATTTTCTGAGCGATGGAAGCGTTCCGTCTTGAAGGTCGTCATCGGGCACTACATTTAAACTAAGAGGGTCAGTCGTGTGCAAGATGGGTGTACAGAGACTATGATCTAGTTCATACTCATTTTCGAGGGCCATCCGACATGAATATTGTGGTCAGAGAAACCCTGACTTCACAGGGAAGACGGTGTTATGATACAGTTCCCATCGATCGATCAATAAGTACTCACTTGATCCACTGAATTTCCTCAGTTGGATTTTTACTCTCTTGACCTGGATGAATGTGCTCAACATAGGATGGGAGCTGCAGGCGATAAATTCACACTGTGCTGTGCAGAAAAATGCAGTCGAGTGCGCTGAAACTAAAGTATATGTTTTCAAAGTTCTCGTTTTTTTTCAGCGAACTTTGGTCACACGTCGTCGGATTAAGCCACGTAGGGCTGGCTATATTTCAAACAGACACATGCTTTCGTTTGACAGAAAATCTGTACAAAGTATCTTCACATCTGGACCAAATCGATTAATTACTGAACAATTTGCAACAGGATGACTCATCACCAAACGGTTCACTTTAGTCTCGTGAGTTGACCCCAGCAGATGTTCTGCACACTGTCAATAAAAAGACTGACTCTTCTATGAATCGGACATTTTATCAACTAGTTGGGCATTGTTGTTTGAAAATCCATCTGCGCAGTTGTTTTGCATGACGCGTGAATTTTTGGCATACCGTGTGAAAAGTGAGAGGGGCGAGAAAATCAGTGGAACCGCCAGAGGTGTGGGATGTGTCAGGTGAGACACGTTCATCTGAGAATTAACATGGTATCGGAAGGCATACGCGTGCGTACCTCAATTCAGTATTCAGTTGACAAGGCCGTTAGGGAAATACCGTCCCTCACAAAGAGTACCGTCCTTACAGAACCGTCGTTTTCTGGGAATGGACTTATACTTGATTTATCTTCAAGTAGGTTCACGTGACTTAAAATCACAAATATTAGGAGGTATGATGTGATCCATACGAGAACAATGCCCAGTTCCTTTAGGTAAACCTAGCCATGCGACTTGCGATTTAACTCTGGACTATGTCTTCAGTTGAACTCAAGATGACACCGGTACTTTATCCCATATGGCTTGTATTGCTTCTCCTCAGATAAATAGTCTAAGAAACGAAACAGTGCAAACGGTCAAACTGGAGCACCGGTTACGCTGTCCAGATTGCGTCCCAAGGTCGTTCTGTCGATGACCTTGGCTATGCGGATCAGCTAAGTGTTGTTAAGTTGCCCTGGTTTGTCTATTTTGACTGTTTTATTCGGCTTACTTCGAATAACGCGACTGAGGAAAAGTTTTCAAAATCAAATATTCGTCTATCGGTTAAACTCCACATTAGTTTGCGTTTCATCACGATGATGAGTGTCAAACAGGCCTGCAGAAAAGGATCGAAAGGGTGAGTTTTCTTGACGTTGTGACCAGTTTACAGTCAATTCGGCAATTACTGGCATTGCATCAATTTTAGAGATCTCTCGATCTGCCCGAAGCTATTAAGGCCCCCTGCTCCCTTTTGGAAGTGTGCTTCAGACGCGAATCCTGCTTGACATTCGCCGATAACCGACACACAACGGTTTTATGGCTGCCCGTTTTCCCTGTCCGAAAAAACACCCAGAAGTGAGGTGATCCTTACGGCTTGCCGCAACCAATTAGGCAAATCATACAAGGTCACGTGGGCGTGACAATTACGCGCGATGTCATTGGTTCAGCTCTGTTGCCCGGCCAATTCAGCCAGTGAATTGTGAGTTGACAGTGTCCCGCAGTCACGCGTGTCCGATGTAGGGTGCAGGCTGATGCAGAGTTAACTCGTGGACGCTGATCGATACAACATTAGACGTACCTTAATGGTGGCAAACGCATGCGAACCGATTGCCAAACTCGGTGGGCAGATCAACTACCACCTGGTCAGCAGCCAGCAAGTACGGAAGCCAATAAACTCAATCGGGTTGGCAACTGCCTCGTCCTTGGGCTCGAGACCCTGGAACTCAATTCATCAATGCTTAATGACACTGGTAGACATGGATCAAGCACGAAGCCACTGGCGCTTGTGCACCGAAGCTATCGCGTTCACCGCGTAATTGCCAAATTTCACGAACTAACTGATCATGCCATCGCCTCCAATGCTTGGCTATATCCTCCACGCTTTCTTAATTCCGGGGACCGAAACTGAAGCGGTTGGAACCAACGTACTCTTGCTAAATGGCTTACCACTGAGGAATTGACCAACTGACTGAAAGACCTTAATTCATGGTGCAGTATATTGACCCATCAAATCTAATCTTTACCCGTTTTGATACATGAATGAATTTAGAAATTTTGCCATCTTATGCATATCTTGAAAGGAAAAGCCGGCAAACCTGGAGATCAGAACCGCAGATCGTTTTGTCAGGTGGCCGAACCTCTTCACAGATCTCGACAGTTGGAACACGTTTTTGAGGGTTTACCACGAAATAGGCAACTTCTGGAAAAGCTCTTGAGTAGTTTTACCTCGGCGGTTACCGTTCCACGTCGTCTTTGGAGATCCGCACAAATATTTTGAATTTTATTAAACATCACAACATAAATCAACGAGGCAGAGAAATTCTAGCTCAGTGTTTTCTTTCAAATAATGTGGCGAAAATACTTTTTAAAAACGGTATAACAGGTTGGTTTAGGAAAGCATTTACTGGTGTTTTGGCTGAGTCTGGAAACCACGTCTCCATACAAACGTGTGTGGATTCGGGTGTGTCAGTTGATCAGTTGTTCTCTGTTGTGGGGCGGGGGGGAGTCCTAACGAAGTGAGTGTTCCGGGATATGTCTCAACGTGTTTCAGGGACCTGTAGTGACAAAAAAGAACTCAGTGTGAGTGCAAGTTGAGTAGTATCTGACAGAGCACGTCTGCCTGATGACTGGCAATCAACAGAATAACAATAAGAACAGTATAAATAACCAATAAATAAACAAATATTGTAAAAGAACAAAATAACTAATAACAAACAGTGTAGTACAAATAAACAAACGAAGAAACAATGGACGCCTTGGGGTCGGATCAATGAAGGTCACAAGCCGGAACTCGGAAGGGTCAAGAGCAGAGATCACTCCAGCATCGATCAGAGTACGAAGCTAGACTCAGAGGTCACGTGGTCGTCGACCAATCAGGACACAGGATAACAGCGCAACCAATGGAACCGCCCCAGCGAACAACTAATTGTGGTCAAAGGTCAGCCCCAGCTAGCAGCATGTGTATTAACAAACACACAGCACTACTCAACGCACAACCACCAACCCATCACTACGCACCACTAAGCTCCCTAACAGCGCATTGATGATGTCACCTCGATTGGTGATGAAACGTCTGCAAGCAGCTCAGCGGACAAGCCAACGACCATCTACGCTAACTGAGCTACCAACATTTTCCTCCATAGAAAATAAGGATAAATTAGGAGAAGTGGTGTCATGATTATGCAGTATTCGGAGATGTCCATCTCAACTCTCTTCCCATTTGGAAGCGACAAACGTGTTATCCATCTGACCCGTCAGCTTGATTTTAAAGATACTTTAGATGGTCCACTGGTCAAAGCGCGATCTTACCAGCCAGTAAGTCCGTGGTTCGATTCCACCTTCGCTCCCTGGACCACTCCTGTCTAGACTTGGAGAACCTGACAGTATCTTAGCCCTAGTGCTTCCTTCGAGTGGCAGGGTAGTTAGTCACCGAAACGGTCTTACGGCTGATCGATTATTTACTTATTGTAATTTGATTTGAATTTTTTATTAGTTCGTTGTATATGTCCTACTCGATGTGGATTCCAGTGCTCGGATCCCATGGAAAGAACACGGAATCATTTCCCAGGAAATGACGGGAAATGGGTCACGCCTCGATCAAACCTCGTCGGAGAGGGCCTCGAAAAAGGGGGGACACAAAGTGTTGATAGTGTGAGCAGATTTGAGAAGCTTCGGTGGAGATTTCGTCCTGTATTAGCAGCCAGTTCATGCTGAATAGTCGAGAAGCAACATCCGTCATCTCACTATACTACTTAAATGGATACGAGCAGCGACTCCCATAGATAGCACACATGCTGTATTCTTTAAAGAGATTTTCCGGACCCTAGTTTAACAACAAACCTATGGTAGGTATGAACAATAACAGATCCAATAACAAGCTAGGATCAAGCTGCTTGGACATCGACCAGAAAATGATTTTAACACCTCATGAACGATGTCAAAAAATAACGGCAGTCCAGTAGAATGACTATCTCTACCGTTTAAACATTACAGAGCGCCGTTAACCAAAAGAATGCTTGGTGAGTCTTATTTTCTGCACATAGGCATCTAGTCAATTAAAAAATCGAGAATTTTACGCGCACAAGCATACAGTTGCTTGTCACTCAACTGGAGATCGAACGGATGCGTACCCATAGGGTGAGATCTATCCCGGGCCCATACGTTTTATTAACCGGCCAGCTTTTCTACAAATCTATAGTTATGCGATAACGTTAGTTAGGTTGTTTTTTAGCACAGAGCATTGCTTTTTTAGGCATGCTAGGTAAACGATTAGATGAGATGAAGTTTACCACAAGCTTTGCCAACATGTGCGCGTGAAACAGCCCGTTTAACCGAGGCCATTGTTGTTGTTCGTTGCCTGGGTGATTTGATGACGGCTGGATAACCAATCTACGAGAAATTTTGGAATGGTTCAGGAACTCGGACATCGCGTGCGCGGAGCGCAACAAGGCAAGAGCATACATTTTATCTGCGGATCACATCACACGAACACGTCCGACTGGACAGCAAAAAACACGGATGGAGCCAACCAGCGCGTCGGTGAAGTCTGTGACCCCAACCGCCCACGCACACCAGGTGACGCAGGCGGAACCGCAGGAGTAAATAAAAACGTGAGGGGGATGAGGCCATAACAGCAACTGAGTACCGAAATGTGTGACGGAGTTCGTTTGACAGGTCCGAGACACAGCAGCCCGTAGCTTTTTGATTCTCTCGTTGTTCGGTCGAGGATTCTGGCGAAATATGCCATTTTGGACATTCAAAGACAAACTTGTTCCATCACACGCCATTGGCAGTCTAATATGACTGACGCGCACGAGTTATCTTTCAAAAAACCTTCGTCACTTTTGACAAGTGGCAAGGTTTTGCCTTTTTGATAGATACGCTCGTGTCAAAACAAATCAATAGTGGGATGCCAACAGCCGGTAAAAAAACGTCGGCGATAGCGTGCTAGTAAACACCATTCAAAGAGTTTCATCAGCTTTTATTTGGAATGAAATGACTGGTTGCTCCTTAGAACCGATTGAAGGAGCGAGTAGTAGAAATTGTGGTATTCCCTATTGAAAAGAAATTTTTTGGCATAATGGTCTGAACAGAAACACTGGATCTTTCACTCGCAAACAGGTCTGACAAGGTGAGCTGTTCGCTTTTTCAGTCTGCGTTAATCGCATGTTTACATTGAGAGGGTATTTCACTAAACGGTCACCACAAGGCGGACGAGAGTCTGGATCGACGTTAATGACTTTCTTTTAAGCTCGTATGCATGACGAACTTGTTGGGGCTAAAGACTCACTGGAGTCTGTCGCAGTCAATAGTACATTTATTTTTACATAAGTAATGCACTACTCATTAGGTTGTTCAAAATTCTTCGACAGCCCACGACCGGTTTCGCCCTTCTTGGGGTTCATCAGGTAGGCGTAGTCCCCGAGTTTCCGTCAACCCTATGTTCTACTTGAAACCAATTTGCATGGAATTAGCGAAATATACTCATTTGTAAACGAGAGATTTAGCTGGGTCCCAGGTGAGTCTCTCGCAAAACCAAATTTGTTTGCAAATGAGTGTATTTATCGAAATCAGTTCGATTTGGTTTCAAGTAGAACATAAGGTTGACGGAAACTCGGGGGCTGCGCCTACCTGATGATTCCCAAGAAGGGCGAAAGCGGTCGTGGGCTCTCGAATAATCTTCAGCAACCTTATGAGTAGTGCATCACGTCTGTACATGTATCGCGATATCTCGATTATCGTAGCAACTGGAACATGAGGCGGCCTGGTGCAGCACATTCAGTTTCCTGGACACATCACAAACGGGAGATTTAGCTGGTTTCCAAGTGAGTCCCTCGCAAAAAACAAATTGATTCGCATTTATTTTACATTTATTTTCTTCCGCATATTGTGCAGGACAAGCTGTCTGGTGGGTCGAGATGGCTCAAGTGGTTAGAGCGCGAAGTTACTGACCGGAAGATCCGTGGTTCGAACGCGACCTCCGTCTCTCGACTTCCCCTGTCTAGGCTTGAGCAACCTGGCCGTATCTCAGCCCTCGTGCTTCCTTCGGGTGGCATGGTAGCTAGGCTCCGAAAGGGTGTTACAGCTGAACGATTTTAAAAAAAATTTTTGTCTCGTGGATATTCACGTGATATCCCTATTGGGGACTGACTGTCGCAGCTTCCGGGAACTACGCCCACCCGACGTGTCTCAAACAGGGTAAGGTCCGCAGTGGGCTATCTGCGGATTTTAAGCAAACCTCCATACCAGTTAATTCGGACACAAAAGGAACTTCGGTGAATGTCCTTAGGGCGGAACATCGAGCGGGCCTGTGTGCTGGACACTATGTGAGAGAATATTTATGGGCCACAAGAGACTCCATCGAGTATCTAACTCCAGCAGTTTCAACATTCATATGGGCTGAAAATGTTTTTCAAATCACTGGTTGATTATCTCAGTTTCGAGGACTACGCCGACCTGATGAGTCCAAAACAGTGCAAAACCGGTGGGGTGGGCTGACTGCGGTAGTCCCACACGGCGTCTGGGGGTGCTGTTGTCCAAATTTTTGCTGTCTGGTACTTATGCCTATGGTTCTACCTATCTGGATTGTTCTGTGGCGGTAGAGGGAGAACCTCCGGTGTGAGCTTCTAATGCAAAGATTTTCGTGTAAAACCCAAATTGTCCATTTGTCGCTTCCGAAGTGAACATTTTCATTCCACATTCTAGAGGTTCTGTTCGTCTGGTAGTTGATTCAACCGAACGCCTCTTGCAACTGGTTACGTATTGTGCATAGCATGGATACAGAGCTTACTGGTTGATCCTTCAACCTTTATAAGCCGCCCATATGCCTGAAATCCCTGTACGCTTTGTTTCTTGAAAAAGATCTTGGGAGTGCGGAATTTATTCATACTTGTTTAGGTTTTGGGTTCAGTGAATCAGTATGTCCCGAAAAAAAACATTCAGAGTGAAAAAAATGGTATATAATGATTGTGGAAAAGTTGAGTTTATCCACACATTTACGTATATCCTGTCTTTGTGCATGAGGTCGCACAGAACACCGCTACCCCCCAACAGGCTTGGTGCTCTGGTTGAGAGGTTAATTTGGAATAAAAGGGTCATCTCTCTGAATTTTTTAAGCCAGGCGACTCTTTCTAAACGCTCTTTTTGGTGTTTTGCGTTGAGCGACAAACGTCTCATGTGCAGATGCTTGAACCTGATTTCATCTGCCCGGTTATTGGAAGTCGATAGACCTCATCCCTTATTCAGGTCAGAATGACACAAGATCAAGGAACTTCACAAAAGACCACCTGAGCACGTCTTTTTCATCATAGGTTCGAAACGTAATACACGGCAACAAATCGTCGGATTATAATTTACTCTGTCGATACGAATACAAGTATCGAATCACCTACAAAAATGCGACCGTTAAACTAACATACTGAGTGTGTGATTTACTTGTCAGGTCGAATCTGGGTAAGCTGGTTTGTGTGAGATCACAAAACACGGTTACTGGTGAGCATAAAACTATGTGCAAGTCATCTATCTACATTAGCGTGTCCCCCTAGCTGTCGAAGCTTTCGCGTTAGGACCAACTATTCAAACTCAAGCTTTCTACAGGGACACAACTCACAAGTGGATGAAATCCAGTGCAAAATAGAGCTGATTGTGTGTCTGATTCAGACCTTACAAACAACAAACAGCCCAGTAACACTGAGCAACTGTGACAGACTCATCTTTAGAAGTGCTCGTCCTCTTAAAAGCGAACAACGATTCCAGGTCTATCGAGATGATAGTTTATCTGTCTGGCAGGTTCATAGGAACCCAACCAGCGAATTGTTCAGACGAATCACATGTTAATCACAAGTTAGTTTAGCTTCACTGTAAGTATTACATTGTCGCGCGCTTTTTGAGTTGGGTCATTTACAAAGCGCCGAAAGGGAACGAGTGGCCTGGCACACACATCCCGGAAAACAAAGTTTTGTTTTTCACACTTATTGGTATCGTCCTTTGGAAATAGTGCTTCACCAGTTAACCAAATGTATCCCTAGAAAATGCATCGTTTTTTGTAGAAAACACCTTACAGTTTTGTCCCGAACTATCGGACAACATTCATCTTTGGCGGTAAGAGCTAAGTCCAACGTAGGCGTCTTTTATGCAGATATGTCGGAATCCACGTGTCCATCACGTGTGGGACGGTCGCGTGATCGATTGCCTCAAGGTCACCCAGCTGGGCTTGGTACCTGGATGGACAGAAAAAAATCTGACGCTAGGGTGTAATTATTGATCAGATCGATTCGTGGAATTTTCTCGGAATTTTTCTTATCCAGATTTTCGTTACCCTGCTAGAGATTTCAGATAAAACACCACTGTTTTGCTGACGAAGCAAGATGAGACATGCTTGGGTATCCCGACTCAAAGTGCCGATTTCTGATTAGAAGTTGGCACGAGTGTGTTACGATAATCGAGTAGACGGACGGGTGCACTGTTGTTCCAAAAGTTACATAGGTTTTCTTTCGCCGTGATGTCATTCAGACTGGTGTCCTCAGAAAAAAGGATCTCAACTTTGAATCCCCTGGCTCCATACTCTTTTTGATTGTTCTGTCCTAAACACATAAAAATACAAGTTTACCGGTCGATTCCAAACCAAATCTACCTCAATGTAGTGAGCTCAATGTGAATGTCCTGCAGGATGTAGTTTTGGAATGGGAATTTCGAGTATACAAAGAAACATGCAAGAAAATAATAAACCGCGGGGGTCGATTTGAACCGCTTAGGTTCCACTCGTCAGAGAACGCCCTACTTGGTGTACTTCCGAAGTACACTTGCCTTCCGTCACTCCGATGATTCCCCGCCGCTCAGCAAGCCTTTCATCAAGACGATGACTACAAGTTTCAACCGAATTTCAACCCTCTCGTCCTAGTGCGTCGTTGATGAAAATAAAATGAACCCACTAAGGGACACAACATCTCTACCCAAAAATACGTCAGATGAACATCCAAATCGTGTGAGATGACTCACTTGATCGAACATTCACAGAAAACGCCGAATTCCGGCCAGATCCTCCAGAATGGAACAAGATATAGAATGTGTTCGATTTGGACGTAACCGCTGCCGGTAAAGTGTGACCACATTTCTTCCACATCAGGTTTCCATCCGGACTGTGTCCCTCGCCAATTTCCACATAGTCCCCAGAGCAGATGGCTGTATCCTCAATCTGTTTGGGAGGTAAAGCCAACGATTACCAGACAAACTCGGTTCACGTAGATCAAGCAGACGGATTCATTTATCAATGAAATTTTTGGAAGGATATTTCCATGTCACTATGAATGGTAACGTAACTGAGTACACCAGTTATTCTAGAGAGAGACTTATGAGAGCCACTTGAGTGACTTAGAAGAGGCTTACTTCAAAAGTGACTTGTGCGTCCCTGATTTCGACAAATAAGTAGTCTCTTTTTCCCATAAGTTTGTACTCTAATAAGAACGAAACTTGAGTCCAGTGCTTCTCCCTTTAGTCTGGACCCACCAGACTGATTGCGCCAGGACAGAAGGTGGACTGTTCACACGAGACTGATGTGAAAGGTGAATTCTACGCCGCCTACGACAAATAAGATGTTCCGTTTAAAATTCACAATTGAGCATTGTGACTGGACAGGATGCATAGCATCCATGACTAGCTCTCCTGCTGCGGATACCCCTGGAATCATCTCATTCTACGGTAATATGCTGCATGGGATACTGGAGCGCTGCTGACCTATTACACGCGACAGAACAACGACACATCCGTGGCATCAAGCGATGTGGTACCGATGTTAAAGAGTTGAACTCGATATAAACTTATATCGAGACGGGATTCAGAGAATCCCACTTCTATTTTCAGCTGAGTTGATCAGCGTGTGGGGCCTTGCCCAAAGTTGACATCAGTTCTGATCGCCCACCATCCATTGAGAGGGGAGTGAAGCGCGTAGTTAGGCACTTTCGAGCGGGATTTTGGTGTTTGTTACCTGTTGGAATTTGCCAATCGTCAACGGGTAGGTAGGTAGCCACACGTTTGCTATCCCTGCTGGTGATGAACTGTCTGCCAGGAATTTTCGACGTGGATGCTTCTCAAAACAAAAAATTGAATCGCTCACTTGTAACTCCCTTTCGGTATCTAGCTACCATGCCACCAGAAGGAAGCACAAGTGCTGAGATACCTTACATTCAAGCTCGGACAGGAAACGCTGTTCCAGTTTATACTGGTGGTGTGACCTAGTTAGGCAGGTGAAAACAGTGCCCACGGATGATAGTTTTTGACTACAGACGTTCAGCGTGGGGCATCTGAAGGTGTATGACCTTCTTCGCGGTTTAGGAATCATCAGGGTATTATTCGTTATATTCCTTCAGGCTCATAGCATTCTGGGTGCTTGGAAAGTCGCCTGATGCTCTGTATTTTAGCAGTGGGTTTATGGAAGTGTTCCTAAACGTCGATAAAAACCCTTCCTGGAACGCAAGACTGGGCACTGGAGGATACAGAGAAACAGATGCTTCTCCTGATGACCATGGCTGTGTGCCTCCAAGTCATGAGGTCACCTCTCAGGTCTCTCAGTCCTAAGACCCCTGGACTAGATGTGCTGTTACTTAGAGCAGTGCTCCAAGGCACAGGCCCGTGGCATCGACCCCTGGTAATTCGGAGTTTTCGGGCATCTCGCCAAAGTTTCCATCTGTCTTCCTCAGGTTCGAGTACTTCTCCACATTGTTTACTAGACGCGGATAGTTTTAGCTCAACCAATTAAACGTGTCGCCCATTTTCACGATGAACATCATCATCGTCATGACCTATTTATCCAGGACCTCCTCGTTGACGTTGCGTGCTTGGATAGTGCCTTGTTCACTCCGAACTTGAAATGGTCATTCTGAATAAAGCTCTTATTTTATCTACATTAGAGATAGAAAACCGGTATTCTCCTAGGAAAGTAAATGGAACGATGTGATCTACGTGTTCAAGCGCCCCACTTAGATCCGTGTGTAGTAGATAGGTTTGAGTCTACTCAACAACCTCTCTTGCGCTCTCTTATTGAGGCAAGAGCCTTATGGTGGTCTGCCAGCCGTTGCTGGTGAATCCAGGCTATTGCTGATTAAAAGTCTCATTGGTCTTCCAGTGAGCGAGGAGGCGTTTTTCATTCATCTTTCTTGGTCACCCCAGCAAGCTGGTCTGACTCGTCAGACAACGGTTGGTTCAGATGAGTTTAGTTCCCTTTTTATGAATCACCGTTCATATTCACACCACTGTCGTTTGAACGGTCGTCCTCCTGTTCTGGTGTAATTAGTCTGTTGGGTCCACACCAAAGCGGGGGTCACTGGACTCAAGTTTCGCCCTTATTAGAGCTCATCAGCAGTGCATATCCAATGGCCGTGCCGGGATTTGAACTCCGGACATCTGACATGCTAGGCGAGCGTGTTACCACTGCGCTACCGACGCACGCTGGACGTATCCGAATTTTCACGTCTGAAAAGGCGAACGTGCTCACGCTTGAGCGATGTGATTGGTGTGCCCGACTTATCCAACGACGACCCAGTGACTGCCCTGGTCGTGACGATCGATTGACCCGCCAGTCAGGACGTCCCAGTCAGGTAGCGTCACACACGCTTGAAACCCACTGGACAACATTTTGGTTTTCTGTTGGGGTTTTACGGAATGGTTATTTTGTGCAAATTCATATACATATTCATATTCATATTGATTCATATTGTTTGAAAATGTTGACCGCTGACTGGAATCAAACTTCATGTCTAATTGATATTCCTCGACTCTGTAAGTGGGTGGTGTGTTCAAGATCCTGTGCGGAACAGCCTGAAATCGTTAGCCTGAATAGTTAAGTCATCATCAAATCAAAATTGGCGTTGCCGGCTGTTTACCAGCGAAGAACCCCTGGAAGGATAAAATTACTTACGTTGAACATTGTGAAGTCCACTGAGATTACTTTGCCTTGGTCTGCAGTTAGTAAATAGAGTCTGTCTTCGTTTGTCGCACCGTTTTGTCCACCCTCATCAAACCTGATGGTTGTTGGAACTGTTGTCACCTTAATATTCTCCGTTTTCTGCGTCGCAAAAACTTTGGAGAAGGGAGAGAATGAACATTGGTTAAGTGTTTACAATGCTGAACAAAGATGATGGAGAAGCTGTGGTTTTTAGCGCCTCATTCGGACTTGTTAGAACGACTTTGAATCGAACAGATTGCAGAAAAGTAAGAAGCACACTTTGCCCAGCTATTTAAACGAAATGTACAGGCTTCGATAAATACACTCATTTGCAAATCAACTTGGTTTTTGCGAGAGACTCACCTGGAACCCAGCTGAATCTCCCGTTTTGGATGTTTCCAGGCGATTGAATGTGCTGCACCAGGCCGCCTCATGTTCCAGTTGCTACGATATTCGAGATCTCGCGATACATGTATATAAGTAATGCACTACTCATAAGGTTGCTGAAAATTCTTCGACAGCCCACGACCGGTTCCGCCCTTCTTGGGGTCTGGAAACATCCAAAACGGGAGATTCAGCTGGGTTCCAGGTGAGTCTCTCGCAAAAACCAAGTTGATTTGCAAATGAGTGTATTTATCGAAATCAGTCCAATTTGAGTTCAAGTAGAACATAAGGTTGATGGAAACTCGGGCACTGCGCCTACCTGATGAGTCCCAAGAAGGGCGAAACCGGTCGTGGGCTGTCGAGGAATTTTCAGCAACTTTATGAGTAGTGCATTACGTATAGACATGTACAGGTATTACAGCTGGATATCGTCGAAAGACCGGAGTCTCTTTAGATCCATATCTCCTGGATGCTACGAATGGACGGAGTTGGGAAGTGTCATGTCCGTGACCTTAATACTAACCCTACGAGGGCTCCCACCCTCGTAATGTACATACAACTTTTTGTTATAAGCGCATAGTACATGCAAAAAAATTGGTTAAATGTTCTTGTTTGTCCTCTTGTTGCAACTCACTTTGACGTTATGTCTATGATATAGTTTTTGATGGCTGAGCAATACATCAACACCTCGCCGCACCTACAGGACTGATTTATCGATCAGTTCTACATGTGAAGAAGCTTTTCACCTCCCCTACCTGACTGAGAGGTAAGAGGCTCATTACAGAGATTGGTTGTCTGAAAATCAACTTGGACATGCAGAGCAAAATGATCCATGCTGTGTGCTTCCAGGTTATGGGAACGCGGCCCCACATCATCTTCGAAAGTACCTTCACAGATCAGCCTGTATTACGTTATTCGCCTTCATTTTCCCGACCATGGTAATCTAAACTGGTAGATCAACGTCTTCTTGACTGAACTAAGTTATTTTTATCTCGCCCTTGAGGGACAGTGACGTAGTACTCCTCATGATGCAATCGTCTAGGGACATGAGCGTCATTCTGCTCAATTATCAACCACTAGGCTTTCTCCAAGTGCGGGTTCTCACGATTGACTGTTCCACACACACTAGCCAAAGGATCATTTTCCTATCGGTAAACCTCAGTTGTCAGGTTCACCAGGCAATAACATGAGGTGGTATTCCCGTTATATCATACACTCTAACAGGACGTTTCCAGAGAGTCCTGTCGGATCACAAATCTTACCATGAGTAACCGACTAAAGCAGGGAGGAAATGTCTGACTCGAACAACTGTTTGGTAGCGACACCATAGTTGAGCACAAAGAAACAGTCGCTTGGACCAGTTATCGATCACTTGATATGTGTTTTCGGGTCACCGCTAAGGAGTATCATTTTTCAGGTGGGAGTTTGTAGAAGACGTCACAGTGCTGAAGATTTGCCATTGGTCTGGAACTCGGACCTTGGATGATGATCTGCTTACCGGTCATCCGGCCTTTGGTGTACTGGACCGTTTGAAGACCCTCCTCTCGAATATCGTACCAGCTGAAACCTGAAGCGGCCTGGTGCAGCACATTCAGTTGCTTAGAAACATCATAACCGAGAGATTCAGCTGGGTTGCAGGTGAGTCGCTCGCAAAACCGAATTTGTTTGCAAATGAGTGTATTTCGCTAATTTTGAGCAATTTGGGTTCAAGCAGAACATAAGGTTTACGGAAACTCGGGGACCGAGCCTACCTGATGATTCCCAAGAAGGGCGAAACCGGTAGTGGGCTGTCGAAGAATTTTCAGCAACCTTATGAGTAGTGTATTACACCCTTACTAGAACTTTCTTTCTGTGTGCTGTTTGGCAACTAAGAACCAGCGTTTGCATGTCCTATATCGCTTTCCACTAACAGGATTTTCGTGACGAGACACATATCGTATCAGTGGGAGGAGTGGGATCACACTGGTTCATTGAAATGGTTGGAACTATTGATCTGTCGCCTGAAAGATCAATCAGTGTATTGCAGCTGACCGGAGGGCTTCTCTGGCATGACGAGAACCTCTAAGGTGCAGCAACTTGTAACTTGTCGGTGGAATGTGACGTCGCAAACAATTGTGGCGGTCATTGACAGCATGACATCAGTGATCAACGCCGATGCTTCATTGCCTTGAAAACCTTAGTGTACAGAAAAGAATAAAGGTGGATGGGGAAGGGATTTGGTGCTAGCTCACCACGATCAATCCGAGGTGCCTACATCTCCAAACATTCACTCAGGCAATCTGGATAGAAACCGACAACAAGAACGCCACTGACATCGGTTGGCAGCCTTATCTTGTAGTGTCTCCAACCAGGCGCAGTGGGGATCACGCGCTCCCCATCCTGGAAGGCGAGTAGCACCGACAACATTCAAACGCTTCGTGATTTCTTCCATACCCCTCTGCCAGTTCAAAGGTTGGGCACCCCTCTGCTTACGCCACTCTGAATTGGGCAAACGATGGTTGGGCATACGCAACACATGTTCCAACCAACGCAGCTTCTGGTGCTGGACACACATTGTGGCGACATTTTGCAGCTAGGCTAGTTCATCAATTTGACAGTGATAGAAATGTGCCTCAATGCCTGGGAGGAAGGTCACTTGGACAGATCCATCTGCAGCAAAAAACCCCTGTGTTTTTGTTTAAAACTTAGTTACGTGTGGCAAGGTAGATGAGATCAGAAAAGATTCCCTTCAATCAACCGGCTGCACTGTCCTTGCTCACGACTGTTCATTATCAGTCATTGTGACAGTTGCTGGTTTATCTGTCTTGCCATCTTCCGTTACGGCATCGGTGATGACCTTGTCATACACTTTGTCTTGCTTTGAAATGCTCCTCACTTCGCCGCCACCGGCATGGTGTTTCAAACGTACGCATGTGTACAAAATTACGGAGCAAGCTGGACGGTGCACACAAAAAGCGCACACAATCAATGCGTATGAGCCTTCAACTTATACGAATCGTCACCCAAACTGTTGGTCTGATGAACACAGATTCACCGACTCGTTGACAAGCCGAATCACAGTCATCCGCACTGGAGAGAGTTTCACTTTTTACAACGTTTTTTTTATTGAGTAACTTTGGTTCTGAGCCGTGGTGATAACAGAATACCTTGAACACACCCTTCTCTGTTTCGAGACGCATTGACGCGGTACTCACAGTTGGTCCGCGGCTCAAACATGTTTAACGCATTGTTTGTTTACTTATGAATACTTTCACATTTAGACAGTTTTGAAAAAAAGTGTCACCTACAAACGCAACAATTGTACGTGATGTTTGATGGATTACTGAACGATGTGACACGATACGACATACGACGATAGGAGATGCGCAGTAAGGATGAAACAGCGTACAGTGCTTCTCGGCTGTTCAGCACAGATTGGCTTCACTTACGAGACGAAATCTCCACAGAATTCTCAAAGCTCATCACACTACTAACAAGTTATAAGTAGCTCAGTGGAAGAGTAAATTTCACCCGATGAATGGAACTTCCATGTGAGAAGCCGTTGCTCGAGGAGTCAGTCAACACGTGTGACCGCGTGAGGTGGATCCCCCGATTGAAGGATGAGCTATATCCTGTCGAAGTGCGAGTTGATCACACTGCTGATCAGCCGCTCGTGACCGAACGGTAAAGTGCTCAAACTACTAGCCAGGAGGTCGTGGGTTCGAGACTCTCCGAAGTTTCGTGAGATGCGCACTGCTGATGATTCCCGCCAAGGATGAAACAGCTGTACAGTGCAGCTCGGCTTCTCAGCATAGGTTGGCTTCACTTACAGAACGAAACCTCAAAAAAAATTCCCAAATTTCCTCACAGTACACATTATTACTAATAGTATTACTATTATTGATAACCCAACCCCATTCATGAAAACACATCACTTTAATCCGCTTTAAAACATCTTGCAACCAAGCATGTGTTTACGTTTTTATACAACCCTGGACTCTGGCCGTCGTTCAAAGAAGAATAGCTCTGGGGTAAGCAGAAGCAGTGGATGCAGCGAACCCTCCCAACAGAGCTCCCTCCAAACAGCAATTACCCCTACCAAGAGCTGCTAAATATCCTTCTGAATCGGTTTGTTTTCTGAGGATGATCATCAGCATGGTGAAACACTGCACAGTCAGTTGAGATTTCATTCTGTTAGTGAGTCTAGTCCATGATGCTGAAACTTCGAGAAGAAATGTACAGCCGTTTCATCGCTATGAGAAATCATCAGCTGTGTGAATCTCATGAAATCCAGGGTGTTTTAAAACAGCCAGCTTCCAGCCCGCGGTTGAAAACTCAAGTGCTGGACCATGGGTGGCTTAGAAGCAGGATGATTAGCTCCCATATGGACACATTCTTCAATCACACAGTGCTCTCTACCCATCTGTGACCGGACGGTTCCGCCACTGACCGGAAAGTGGCGGGTTCGAAACTCTCTGAATTTTGTGAGGTGTGCACTGCTGCTGATGATTCCCAGTAAGGATGAAACAGCTGTACAGTGCAGCTCGGCTTCTCAGCATAGGTTGGCTTCACTTACAGAACGAAACCTCAAAAAAAATTCCCAAATTTCCTCACAGTACACATTATTACTAATAGTATTACTATTATTGATAACCCAACCCCATTCATGAAAACACATCACTTTAATCCGCTTTAAAACATCTTGCAACCAAGCATGTGTTTACGTTTTTATACAACCCTGGACTCTGGCCGTCGTTCAAAGAAGAATAGCTCTGGGGTAAGCAGAAGCAGTGGATGCAGCGAACCCTCCCAACAGAGCTCCCTCCAAACAGCAATTACCCCTACCAAGAGCTGCTAAATATCCTTCTGAATCGGTTTGTTTTCTGAGGATGATCATCAGCATGGTGAAACACTGCACAGTCAGTTGAGATTTCATTCTGTTAGTGAGTCTAGTCCATGATGCTGAAACTTCGAGAAGAAATGTACAGCCGTTTCATCGCTATGAGAAATCATCAGCTGTGTGAATCTCATGAAATCCAGGGTGTTTTAAAACAGCCAGCTTCCAGCCCGCGGTTGAAAACTCAAGTGCTGGACCATGGGTGGCTTAGAAGCAGGATGATTAGCTCCCATATGGACACATTCTTCAATCACACAGTGCTCTCTACCCATCTGTGACCGGACGGTTCCGCCACTGACCGGAAAGTGGCGGGTTCGAAACTCTCTGAATTTTGTGAGATGTGCACTGCTGCTGATGATTCCCAGTAAGGATGAAACAGCTGTACAATGATTCTCGGCTTTTCATCACACTAACGCCAAGGTCACGTGACTTCATGTTTCGCTGCCTAGACAGGGTCCGTTTCCCACGCACAAGCCTGATTTACATTAATTTACTCGACTAATTCTAGAAGTAATAATGTATTATTTTGAGGACTGGTGGAAAACCTTCCAAGAACAATATCAGACGTGTTGTTTTTCCGTGTTCTCCTCAGAATGTCCACATCACACTTATTTAGGTCGGCAGGAATGCTGGATGCCAGACCTCTCCGCACTATCAGTATGCTGATCGATTGACCCGACGACTAGCTATTGAGCCACGGTGAATTGCGGAAACCATCCACCGCCTTATGAAGTCGAAATATCACGTGTCGTTGAAATCTCTCATTCACCATTGTTCACTGTATCTGTTCTACTTTCAGTTCAGGTCAAGTTCCGTCAAATCAAACCCAACGAAAGCTTTATGCTTTGTATATGTGAGTTGTTTTCCGAACTTCTGACGATCGATATCACACTTCAAGCTGATGTTCTCGTTTTTCACCCACTTTTGGGCAAAATTTGTCGAGAATGTTTCCGGTATATGTGGCGCTACCAGAGTAGGAGTTCCTGATAGGTGGGTCAACCGATCGACACAAGTAGGAGAGGTATTAGGTCAAGACACCGGACAGACCATTCATATCGCTCAAGCGTGAATACGTTCACCTGCTCAGATGGGATAATCCTGATGCCCTAATGGAACGGTGCGAACACGCTTGCTTCTGAAGCCAAATATCTAAGATTCAGATTTTGCTTCGGTCAAGGATGATGGTCTTGAATAGAAAATGAAACTCCATTCCAGTGCACCAGGACAGATGGAGGACTGTTCACAGGGGGGTGTAAACATGAACTGACAGAAACTGCTGACGTTGAATCATTACCGACGTCAGTTTCAATGTTCAGTTTGAATGCTGACACATATGTGCTCTTGGAGAAGGCCATACAGCAGATGAGTTGCAGATGTCCGCCGTTAACTGATGGACAGAAATGGCAAAAGCCTGTTATTTACATCCAGACCGTCCTCGATTCCCGAATGGCTGCACTGCCACCTCGTTCGTGAAGTCATGCTGCACGCCCTTAACTAACTTAGCATCCGAATCAGGAGAGAGATCAAGGGTGGATGTCACATTAAGGGGCGCAGAATGTTGGGAAGTGGCCCGCTGAATTGGCCAAGGGGGTATCAGCACCACAGTATCTCCTAAATCATCTGTAGCGTTTTTAACGTCCTATCTTGAGGATGGTAGGTGCTCTATGAGCAGGACCATGGTCGATTGAGACATGATCCACGAACCCATAGATAGAATTTCCACTACCATTTTGCGAAAAAGCTCTGCTTCGACCGACGTTTTGTTCTGACATTTGGTCAGCTGCACACAGACCCTTGGATAACCCGAGGGTGAAAATCATGGACTAATTTCAGCACACACTGGGCAAAATTTCAAGTTTTTTGTCTTCATCCTGTCATCCGTGCACGTGGGATTTGACAAAGAAACGTGCAACGAGGGAACCAGGAGTCATGGTGGCCTTTGTAGAGAGGCAACGCACTCTGGAGGGACTTCAAGGGAGTGGTAGATCACCATTGAGGTTGCTCTTTACGAAATCAAAAGGCAGTGTCATTAGTGTGGATGCGATCTTTATGAGAAATAGTCACTCTTGTGGACGAGTACCCTCGTACACTGGTGGAGGGTTTTACCGGAAAACCAGAAGTATTCAACTGCGCTGACGAACCCTGGATGACATACATGTTAAACTTGTATAGCTGTATGAAATCTCTCTCGGTTAACAACTTTTTGGCAAGTCATTTCAACTGTTGATGAATTTACCAAGTTTTTCATTATCATCGGAGTGGGAAGCTCGAAGGAAGAACTAAGTTCTCACAGCATGAAGCCGTAGGTGTACCATCGAGACAATCGCAGGTAACGAACACCAGCTGTTCATTGTGTTGGTAATGTGAGAAGACTTGGGTTTGTTGTGAAAGTTTTGTCCTTTAAGTGAAGCCAATCTATGCTGAAAAGCCAAGAAGAACTATACAGCTGTTTCATCCTTGTTGGAAATCATCAGCAGTGCGCATCATCTCATGAAACTCCGGAGAGTCTCGAACCCACGACCTCCTGGCTAGTAGTTTGAACACTTAACCGTTCGGTCACGAGCGGCTGCTCAGCAGTGTGATTAACTCGCACTTAGACAGGATTTAGCACCGCTCATCCTTAAATCACGTGGTCCACATCCCCTTCAGTGCGGATAGCTCTGACGTCAAATCCTGACCATCTGATCAAGTAACCGAGCTCAAGGTCAATTGGGAACTGTGTTAGTGCGGTGTAGTTAAAACCTAGCTTGATTGTGTTTGATACCTTGCACGGACCAACGGTTTGCAAGTGTGATTAGGAAACACAAAATAATCTGTGATCAAGTCGCCAGGGTCCAGGTTGGAAAGCTCCCTCTAGACAGGTTGTAGATGAAAACAAAACATCAAGTTTCTAGTTTCATTTTCAACAAGAGTTTATTCTGAAAATAGAGAGTCGGTCATTTCTAGCTGGTCAGTCAAAAATACACACAGTTCCGTGCTTATCTGATCAGTTTAGTTTAGGTTTAGACCGAAAATCGTGCGTAAAACTGCATCCAAGAGGCTGAGTGTTCACCTACGTTTTCCCGGGTTGGAGCTAAGGTCCTGTTACGAAAAAACCACGTGCATACCAGGGTAAATTCTAAGTCAACGCAATGTTTATACCCTGAAAACAGTCCATAAGGTTAAATTTTGAAACACAATGATTTGAATATTTTTTGTTTCTCAGCTGTGAGTTTGAAACTAAACTTTCAACGGACTTACCACACAATGAGCTGCCCAAGATGAACAAGCAGTGTTTCCAGTCCATACGGTTTCCACAACCGGTTCTCTTCAGACAAGAAAATTGTGACACGATCGTACAGCGAAGTAACTTAACAGGAAGATGTACGTGTGCGTGTGTGTGTGTGTGTGTGCCTGTCCGTTTGAGTGCAGTGCAACCTGATTGTCTCAGTTGCTTGGTTCACCATTCGTTATTGATATCGATCTGCCTGGTAGTTTAGTCGTCTAAAGAACACCTGGCACATATCTAATTTGACAATCCCAAAAATGGAGGTGTCAAACAGGTGGATTGTAGATATCTATTCCTTGACGATCGTAAAATTTATGTCATCTTAGAAGCCAGTCTTAGATTGATCGCGTATGAATGATCCATCTGTCAAGCAAGCCCGGAGGTGCTTCATGCAGGGGGGGGGGTGAATTCCAGAGGTATCTGAGTTGGAAAATCGTGTGAAATTATGAGACGGGAAAAAGAACACAAATATTTAACGTACGTGCAAGTGAAAAAATCGTTCAGTTGTAACACCCTTTCGGTGCCTAACTGCCATGCCACTCGAAGGAAGCATGAGGGCTGGGATACTGTCAGGCTGCCCAAGCCTAGACAGGGAAGTCGAGAGGCAGAGGTCTGGTTCGAACCACGAATCTCCCGGTCAGTAAATTCGCGCTCTAATCACTTGGGTCATCAGGTTAGAAGCCGTAGACCCGAGCTATCTATTGTAAAGATATCAAGCTAAGCGGAGAATGATGGTCTTTTGTCGGGTATCTGCTTTCCTGGACGCAAATATGACAAATACATCCCGTCATGCGCTGTAACATCCAGAAACATTCTTCGGGGATCGACTGATTTTAGCGGTTGACCTCCAGACAGACAAGTCATCTGGAGAATACAAAGCGGAACAATAAATTCAGCAAGGGGAAAAATAGGAGGGGGGCCAAATTTGGAATGAAGGTATGAGGGGTGTGTGCAGCATTCTGGATATTCGGCAAGACAGAGTTCAACATAAGGAGGCCACTGAAGGTTTCTGGAGGGGTCTTGCATTACAACATCCAATAAGAGTGGGATGAGGGTGGAAGTTTCTTGGTGATGTGACGTGGTTTGGCTATCTGGTTCGAAGGTTGCCGAGTAAGTCGTTGTATAACCTTTGTGGACGCTCCTGAATTCGGTAATTCTGTCCCAGCTTCTGTCTTTTTGCTGGTGCACCAAGTAGTCGTGGGTTGTCGAAGAATTTTCAGCAGCCTTATGAGTAGTGCATTACGTATATACCTGTGTCGTGATAGCTTGAATATCGTACCAACTGAAACCTGAGGCGGCCTGGTGCAGCACATTCAGTTACCTGGAAACAGCACAAACGAGAGATTCAGCTGGGTTCCAGGTGAGTCTGTCGCAAAACCAAATTGATATGCAAATGAGTGTATTTATCGATTTAGGTTTAAGTAGAGCATAAGGTTGAGGGAAACTCGGGGATAACGCCTACCTGATGAGCCCCAAGAAGGGCGAAACCGATCGTGGGCTATCGAAGAATTTTCAGCAACCTTATGAGTAGTGCAATGGGTAGATTTATTACGTTTCGCTTTTGACACAAGCTTCGTCGGACTTAGGGACTAGGTTACGAGGTTGATGGAGATTTAAGCCGGGAGGAGAACCAATCAGCGAAGTCAAACTAAATCTGTGTTATGTGTCGGCCAAGGGATTTTGTGTTAGGGTGGGTGACCATGTGTTAAGTCGATGGGGAAACCTACATGGATTTAGGTCCAGCTTAGGGTCTAGTCCTTCCGGTTCGCGGTTCACGTGATGATTCCTCTTGAACTTGTACTCTTGTACTTTTTGTCCGTCTGAGTTGATGAGCTAGTGCTACGTGAGTTGTGTAAGGGGGAGGGGTTCTGTGAACTTGGGATTTCCATCACCTTTTGTTTAAAGATTCTACGTATATGGACAACCTCACACCGTCAGGTGTAACTCGGATAATCTAAGATCACTTTCCATACGCTCGCCAGTTTCACACCCTCGATACTATTGGCGCTGTGATGCATGGTAATTTCCACCGCCCGGCTTTAAGCCGCTGTGGTGTGAATCATAATCGCCGTCTTAAAACTTCCACATTCTCCATATCTATTCTATGTCCTGTGTCTAACGCAGGTACCGCCATCTTTTACCGTTGTCTTTGACCAGCTCTTGGTATTCTTCCGAGTTCCTTGATGGTTTGTTCCGTCTTAAAACTTGCTCACCAATTCTGGTGTGCAATTCCCTGGCAGTTTGTCCCATGTAAACCCTGGTGCAGTCGTTGCAGTTACGTTTATACACACAGTCCCTTGTTCTTTCAATCGGGAGGGGCTCTTTCAATTCCACCAAAAATGAGCGTGGCATTTTTTCCTTCTAGAAAGCTACTCGAATGTTGGCCAAGTTAAGCAGTCTTGGAATAACCTCCGATGTTCCTGCTTTATATGGACTGACTGCTGTGCCAATCCATTACTTACTGGGTCTAGATACCGGAGCCAATGTCCTTCTTAGTTGATGCCTAATCAAACCCACTAGGTATCCTATTTCTTGAAGTCTGTTGGCAATCTCGATCAGTTTGGTCGATGTCTAACTCGACCAAACATCGATGAGACAATACTGGCGTACGCGGACTTCGAATGTCTGATGAGTAGTTAAAGACGGTTCCTGTGTCTGATGGTTTCTGTTAGATAGAGGTTTGCGATTTCCCACCACTCTTATGTGTTATACAGTCCAGGAAGGATAATGTTCCCGAGGTGGACTCTATCTCCATGCTGAAGTTCATGTAAGGATCTAAACTGCTAAGATTGTCGTGGAAGCTGTTTATATTATCTCGTTTGATAACAACAAAGGTATTGTCAACGTAAACGACTTTCAAGAGGGATAATCACGTGAAACGAGACGGAAGAATTAGACCCTAAGATGGACCTAATTCCATGTAGATTCCCCATCGGCTTAACACTTGATAACGCAGTCTAACACAAAACTCCCTGGCCGACACCTAACACAGATTTAGCTTGACTAAGCTGATTGATTCTCCTTCCGCGTTAAATCCCTACCATCCTCGTAACAGAGTCACTTGGTTTGACGAAGGTTATGTGTCAAAAGTGAAACGTCGCCTAGCAATAAATCTACCGATTGTTCCCAAAATTTTTCCGAAAACGATGACTACTCGTTCTGTTCCAAGTGTTTTTCAACTGGTTGAACAAAACCATCGATGTGTGCCCTTAGAACTCTGAAAATTTGGTAGCTCAGACCCGTAGCTAGGGTTTGGTTCGTGAAGCCGGACAATAATTGTCTCACCTGTAGAAATTACATTCAAACTGATGGCGAAAAAGTTTCGGTTTTAAATGCCAGTTTTCAAATTCTTCAAACTAAAAAGGACACTTTGTTGATGAATTAAAAAACAATATTTAAACTTTACTGCCGTGAACTCCTGGCCGGTTTGTTCCAGCACAACAACTGCGCAAATTAAACGTTTCCTGATCACAAACTTCCAGCAAATTTTGTGATGTGTGTAATGCTGATGCTTCCCAATAGCTGTTCTGTGCTTTTTGGCTTTTCAGCGTAGATCGATTTCACTTAAAGACCAATATCTCTATGGAACTATGAAGTCGCTCGATCTATCCAGATCGGCAATTCTTGAGTAACACCACCCAAAGAAATCCAGTGAGGCGGATAAAAAATTGTAAGTTGCTAGAGATGGGAAAGTTGGTAACAGCTGGGAATTTCGGCTTCTCTCAGACAATGTTCTTTGATTATTTGCTAAACCTTTCGATTTTTGCCAAGTTTTTGGTGCTTACCCCTTATTTCGTTTCGAATCGGAAGTAAGGGCGTCGCGCGGCTAGCTTAACCGTCGGGGAATACGAGGAATCGGTTTGGAGGTTCGCGGGCTATATTTTGATTCTTTCGTATCCACATGAATTACTTGTTGTCGAATAAAAAAGTAGTCAGAAAGACAACCGCTCATATCGTGAAGCACAGCATCGAAGCAGCGGCCACTGTCAGCGAAATGTAAGTTGCATTCATTTTCAACTACTTACGGTATTTAAGTAGCTAAACAGGACAGTTGAATTCAGTGAACCATATATTATATTGATGTGGTGCTTACGCTGATCTTTTCATTATTTTGTATTTCCCGACTTCTTTATGTGCCAAGGCAGGTCATCCCAACCACACAAAGAGAAGCCATTTTCATACTTCCCTGATCTTCCGATTGACACTGACCAACTTTAGCATCTCGATTGTTGAGCTGCCAACACCCGTCACCCTCTGTTTGTGCGCAACTATGCTCAACTTTGGGTCGTTAGTCAAGTATGGATGGTATGACATTTTCCTCCCTTGTGCCTCCGATAAGTAGCCCCTGTCTGTCCAGCTTTTTATTTTGCCGGCAGTGATCGTGATATGCTTCAGTGTCTTTGTATACCAGAGAATCGAGACTCAAGGGAACAAGTGTTGCGGTGTCATATGGATTCAGCGCTACGCTGAGGTGTTGAATGCAGTGACTCTTTGGATACAGTGAACAGCGCATATTCATTTGTCACTGTTTGGCGATGCGAAGGACAACTGCATTTGTTTGCTCAACTAAAGATCTTTTTGGTTAGATATCGAATATGGGGAATCATCCCGAAATTTTCCATGCTTTCCGCCCCGGACTCATTAGTTAATGCTCTGTAGGCCCTAAAAACCCCAGCCATGATATGCATTCGTAGCCACAAGTAAAGTGTGGTATCCAAGGATGGATTATTAACCGCAAATTTTCATGGAATTTTGTACATGTTTCAGTCATTTGACCACGCGCGGCTTGAACTTTGAACGTAATGAGCCATCACAAGCCGTCCTCTGTCACAGTGGAGGTAAGCAGCAACCACAAACACCAGCAGCACTGTGCGCCTGTCAAACAGCACAAGCAAGCAATTTGGTGCGATTAGTGAGATTGATGGATCCACGCATTCCGCTTAACTAGCGTCCGATTTGTATCTACTACCAGTGGAATCAAACTAAGTTTTCCCAGAGTTCAGTGTATGAGCTGTAAAAACGAAAATTAATTCTGCAGGAGGAGTTATGCTCCTAGACGCAAAGACTGCGATGACATGCTGCTGAGGGTAGTTTTGGAAAATCTGAAGCATACGGACCCTAAAACACCTAGTTTATATTCACTGGGGATGGAGTCCTCATCCTCGCGCAATGATGTCGACAAATACGAGGACATATTGTTGGGTTCAGTGGGATTCCGGCTCTTGGCGTGACCTGTCAATGGCCTTTACTGAGGTGGACATGAATCTGTCGTACTTTCTAAGACATCGCCCTTGTTCTCGGGCTTATTGCACGTTCAGTGGAATAGACCAGACAATGCAAAGGGTAGACAACAAGCTAAGCGCACATGGGACTGTGGAGCAGAGACCTCTCTAATCCCGACCGCCCTTTCATTATTCATCATTGGGAAGTCGGTTATCAAGATATCAAGGAACCCAGAAGAGGAGGTTCATTAAGTGCACCCCTAGGCTTCAAGGAGATTTATTAGTAAATAGTCTGCGCCGTGTCAGGAAGCGGAGAACGTGAACCCTTAGAAACATGTCTCAAAAATGCATGAGTGGAGATAACTACCACGATGGCGAAGATGAAAACTCGCAGATAGGCAGCAAAAACTCACCCGCGCTTTGTAGATTTGCGAGTAGTTCAGGGGAGACTCGAAGCAAAATGGCGACCTACTCTTTTTTCTTTACCTAAACTTCCACACCTTTTCCGTGGTTCCAACTGCTGCAGAAAAGTTTACAAAATGCGATTAATGAGCTTCATTTGTGGTAAACAGACTAGGGATCTCTTGCCAGTGGGAAAAATGGGATTGTCATTCCTCTAAATATGGTTTTCTCCGTCCTAACCGAGTAATATAGAACCAGGGGCAAAGTAACACTTTAATAAAGATAACTCCCCACGTCCTCGACGTATGTCAGCTGCACCATATGTGTGAGCTTTTTCCTTAAGCTTTTATTACACGCCGCCAACATCAGAGTTGTATGCCAATGGTTTTTGACGTACATCCTGTCTTATAGTGGAGGCTGGCCTACGTTTAATGACGGGCTGCCTATTCACATTTTGCACCCTTTAGTTTCGAAGTCAAGCTGGCATAACAAGTAGACCAACCGACGGAGCATCACTACACCAAAGCAGAGGATAACTTGGGTCTACTGATAACGCTTGAAGCCTATGATGTTAATACTTAAAAGGGAGAACACTTTTGAATGTTGCAACTGCAAATAAGGCAAGCTGAGAGCGACTGTCATGCTCCCAGAGACAATGGATACAGAATGGTGAAATTTCATTCGTGTGGCGAGCACTTGAGTTTAATGCAAGGGGCAGAGATGTTATTTTTCAGCTTTGGAACATCATGTGTGAGCGGAGAACATTAAGCAAGGTGTTTTTTTTGAGGAGTTTGGCAGGCGAACAACGGATACAGTGACTCATCTCACTCTTTACTCCAGAAAAGCCAAAGAGTGATGGCTGGAAATAGTGAAGACCAAGTCAGAAAAATATTTGCATAGGGATGAATCAGTGCTCAAAGGAAGTACTTTTTTAAGGTCCGTCACCATATTCACTCATATTAATGAGGAAGTTAGGTAAAAAGTCATTCAAAGTTCAAGATTCCGGTACTGGAATACCGTCGAAATTCCAAAAGGCTTCCGTAGAGATGGGCTAATAAAATTTAGGCATGGCCAAAGTTTTAGCTGACCAGGGGGAGCTACCAATCTCTACCTGATTTGGTGACAATAGGCATGAAGTCACCAGTCTGTATTTGTAGAAAGCTACCGGGAATTCGGAGTGATAAACAGGGATACACCAGTCACGGTGAGTCTCATTATTTAAAATACTGGAAGATGAGACCACTGAGAAACAATTTTAGTTGGTCTGGTGACATGCCCGAACAGGAGGCTAACTATTGAGCTGAATGTTGACGCCTCAGGTAATACAGATGGTCGTTTGCTTATCCACCGCGCTGAACATTTTGGTTGCAAACGCTTCATCCGTGAGGTGTTAAGGATTGCAGTGCGGCGTAACGATTGGTCAGAGGTTTGCTCATTGAGTAGCGATGCGTGTGTGTTGAATCGCACGCTACTAGCTGAAGCTTAACTTCGATCACGATTGGTTGTTCGGTCGGACGGTTTCAGTATTTGCTGCATGGTCCGTTGCTCTGAGTGATCGATGGCCACGCGACATTTGAGCCTTACCTCCTTGATCCTGTACTCCGGTGATTACTGACACGTCCAGACACATCTGATTTCCCGTTTGTGGCTTCTGTTGACTGACTTCAGAAGATTCCATTATTTGTCAATCGTATCTTTGACTCTCATTGAGCATTTCGGCTGACTTATTGGTCCTTCGTCATCAGTTGAGCATAAACTAGGTCTGATTCAATATGTCGCTTAGTGGAATCTGTCTTGGAGTACCATGCTTCTGGGAACCCTCCTCCGTGCCTCCTTTTACCATTCGCCAATATTTCTACGTTTTCCAGATCGGATTTGTGACCTCCTCGGTCTTCATATGTGTTAGAAATGACAAGGGGATGTCTCCTAAAGTACACATCGTGTTTATTTACATGTACGTACGATTTCCTCCCAGCATGTCAAATGTAGAGCTTGTCGCAATTATTTCAGTTGATTTGCTACATCATATTATTCCTCTCGATTGCTTCTTCGTTGTCCTTTGCTCTTAAGATCAACTTCTATAATGTGAACTTCCTCTTGCTAGCTACGAGGAACCCTTCTTGAGCTAATAATCTGGCCATGAGTTTGGTTATATTCTTGATGTAAGATAAAAAACTATCCGTCTGCCCAGTTGTTCTTGGCCTCGTTCCTGCTGAGAGGTTTTCTCCCTCAAGCTTACATTGATAAAACCCACTGGGTATCCACTCTTCCGTGATACTATTCACAGATGTTTTTCCTTCTTTTTTCTAATTCTTTGGTGCTGCAATGTGCCTCCTACCTCTGAAAGTTGGTTTGAAATCAGCTGTTCTCCTGGTTCAGCAGATGGTTGTTTTTATAGTTCATTATTTATTCTGATTGTGTCTTTTCACCAAATATGCATGTTTTTCAGTATCCCACCCACCTCTCTTTCCAATAAAACGCACGAAAAATGTTGATCGGTGGCTCCCCTCTAGTTGGATTGTAAATTTGAAATCTCCAAACAAGGTTTTGGGCAGTTCTTCCGCTTTGTGTACCGAACATCGTTTCGTGATGATTAAATTGTTGCCCACTTAGTGATTCCATAGCTTTTGATAAACGACTGGTCCTACTGCATGCGCTGACCTTTGGATTACCGCCTCAACAAAAAACAAGAACCAGATAAAAAGTGATTTTCAGCTATTTTGCCAAAATTTTGCGCAGAAGTTTGTCGAATAGGAGAGAGTTTTAACCTGCAGTCGCCGATCTGTTCAGTCCCGGCAAATTCACTTGGAAGAATAAATGTGTTGGACCCAAATGGTAGGAAATCACAGTGCAGCTTATGCATAAGGTAGTCATATAAACAAGAAAGAAGACTTATCATTAAACACCTCCTCAGCCTTACAGAGAATGGGTCAGAGCGATAGCTGTAAGGACAGTGATGAGTTCTGTCTTGAGGACTTTGGTGCACTATAGCTTCTTCCGAACCACACTGGAAATCCTAAGGAAAAATGGAGGAGACAGATAGTTTAAAGGAAAATACGGCAGGTAGCAAAATAACAGGGAGAAGGATAAAATAATGGGACAAGCAATAGTATTCGTTGAGAAACGTGGAAAATATCAAGGTACTAGTGTTTGTCCGGCCAAAAAGAGCGGCTGACAGTTTTGAAATGAATTTGATAACATGTCAACTGATCAGGAGGCGGTTGACCTCTTCTCCGAGCTTGGCGAGTGGCGTGTAATGTTTTGTCACCATGTGACTGGATATGGTCATTGAGGAGGTTATTGGGTAACCTGTCCACACCCGCCAACGTTTATAGGATTTTGCCCACAACGTGGGTTTTTCTGGAGAGCATCCAGTGCCCAATTCGATCTGTCCTTTCATGGTCAGAATAAAGATTTCGTCGCGTTTTCTTGCATCTCGTTGGTTTGTTGTGTGCCTCCATCTTCATAAGTTTGTTCGTTTGTTTTGATTTGTCTATTATGTTCATCTTGTATATCGCGTCACAACCGGCATTCTTTTTGCGCCTCGGAACAACAAGGGCTAGAGAAGAAACCTATAGAGGCTAAAGGGAGATAAACTATAGTTAGGATCGAGTCAGAACACCTAGAGGAATAACATACGGGGGTTAACCCTCACGGAGAGCCCAGCCATAAGCCGGCCAGAAGCCAGAACACAACAGAACAGACAAGCCGGTTAATAACGCTAAAGGAAAAGTTCCGAAAACAGAATCTGTTCGTTTGAACAGCCAAAGTACGGAGAGAAAACCAGTCACATTTTACTTATTACATACTATTTAGGAAAACGAAAATTTGTGAATCGCCCAAGTATTTTCCAACCGACCTTTTCCGTTTGTATGTTAACGAAACGCCTTCAAGTTAACCGCCAGACGGATCGACCTTCACCTGGCTGATAGCGAATAAACTCGTCCTTACCACAGACATTTAGACTCATTGTCAGGGGGTAATTATCTTCAGTGGTTAGTCTAACATGTTGGGAATAGTTAACTGGATGTATTCGCATAACTGCTTGTGATGGAAGCAAACAGACATGGTGATCCGCATTTTGGCGAAAGACAGCAGATTGGAATCTTTTTAGGATGTAAAGTGCGCGCATGGTTGGGAACCGCCCGCATGAGCGCCATTGAATTGGTGGACAGGATGGACGAGAATTACATCCGGATGCCAAGATAATTGAAACTGAATCAAAGTTGGTGGGTCGTTGCAGACAGTTCACACCCCGTGGTTTGGTTAAGTTCAGAGGTGCCTGCAATGGCGAGTGGTAAGCCCGGAGACGGAAGGCTGGGGGACGGAGACGTGCTATGAAGCTCGCAAGAAAGAAGTTGCAGGTGTGTCATCAGCTTGAGCATGACATGGTTGAGGCAGCATTGCACTGCCTTGCGTAACGAACCTTACGTTGAGCGATGCCGAAAGGGATGAGTGTACTGCAGTGGCCAGAGATCGCTAGGTCAAAAAATGAGGATAGTGCGCAAAACGTTGTGTCTGTTTTAGGTCATTTAAACATAGCCATAAAAAAACCCGGGCAATAGGTGTTTTAAGCAAGCTGGACATTTTGTGAAAACGTGGATTTGAGAAAGGGGCGAAAAGCACGGGGTCAATAGAACTTGCCAGGTAAGGTAGAGGTTCAAAAGCATGGGATACACGATGAAGAGTTAGGATTTAATGCATCCAAGTATATGATAGCCGACCTGCACAGAAATTTAAATGGGGTAAAATTCAATAAATAGGAAGCTGATTCACGTTGCCTGACATGGTTAAACTAGATGCCGCAAGCAAAAATATTAGTAACACATGACCTTCTAAACTAAACCAACGCTGACAGCTCTGTTTGCCAAGTGAGAATTTGTGTAATAAGTGGACGCTCAGAGCCTACCGGTTGATTCTATTCTTCTTCTATTTCTTCTGTTTCTTCTTCTTCTATTTCTTCTATTTCTTCTATTCTGCGACCTCATTCTTCATTTTGTTGATTCTGTTTTGCGCTCACGCCATCTTTTTTGTTTTCACCGAAACGTAAACCTCTCTTTAACCTTGTCCTCGTGCGTGTTGTTTAAATCAACTTATGCTTTTTGCTATCGCGCGGCCACCGTGCAACGAGTCTGTGTGGACTTGGGGAGCTATAACTGATCCAAGTGATCCCACTATTTGAGGTTTGCTCAATTCTATTATTCTATTATGGTACTCATAGTACCACATTTGTCGATAAGCCTACATTTGAAAGAGTTTACTTCTTAGGCGCTGCGCTTGACTCGGTGTATCACAACTGACTGCCGGACAGTCCATAACTTTAGTGCCACGCGTGGCATTTCTTGGCTGTCAGCCTGGCTCTGACCCTCTACCAATTGCCAGCAGTAAGTGCATGTGTGTGCTAGTCACAGTCCTTCACCAGTTTCTCCTCATTTTTCTCGCATTTTTGCGTGTTTAATCTTCGGCTTTTCAGGTTTCGAAGATACCTCTGGGAAAATTCCGATTAAACTCCATTTTACGTGCCTCACGCAGTGCCCATATTTCTGGGTCTACTGCGCGGTGATGCCACCCTTAACGCAGTCACTCAATCGTCGGGTAAGTCTGCGCTACTGCTGTGCTGTGAATTTTCGCCGGCCATTTACCTCCATAATTACCTGCATATGGCGGACACGCAGTAAAAAAATAGCACACTAGTAAGCTCAGCAATACGTAGCTGCTGGGCTCCTCTGGCGTGGTACCCATCCAAACAACCGTCTATTTATTCTCACACTAGCGCATGGGTAAATTAACGCAAGCGACCCTCGTAAAAACACCACCATTGAAATGCTTAGTCATCGCCTCAAGTAATATTAAACGCACCGCCGACCAGCGTGCTCCATCACCGCAGCTTTTGTCTTCAGAAGATCTCAGAAGCCCCAAAAGCCTTCTGCGCTTGGTCCTCTTGAATGAACTACCTAATCGATTCCACAGTATACTGCTTGGATGGATGCAGCCATTGATCAAGAATCTAAGGCCGCCAGGTAGTTGTTGTGATCCGTCGTTAGTGATGCAGTAGTCTCGCTTGCTGGAACTCAGTTCCTAGAATTTGAACCATGCCACGATAGTCAACGAAGAGTGAAGTGAAAATCAACAGAGAGTTCCCATATAGTAAGCACTGAATTAGAAAGCAGTCCGTAGGCAATGTCGCACCCCCTTCTTCGAAAATAATACGAAGGCAGTAAGGTGTTTTTTGAGCACCAAATATGTCCATATTTAGGCAGACGGCGGTGCTGCCCTCGTCGTAGGAAGATTGGGTTAGAAAGGGACAGCTCAAAGATCAGCTTACTTTGGTCGCCAGTGGTTGGCCGTGACTGTCGGCGCATTACTCGGTACTTTGGCACATTCATCATGATAAATCCCTTGATCACCTCCGCGGTCATGCGCCCTACTCACGCCTTGTTCCCCCGTAAACCTGGTACAATGTGTTGTTATATCTATCAAACACCAGGACTTGCACCAAAGTTCCCACTTTATTAATAATTTCTCTGGCCTAACTGACAAAAATATAAGATGGCAAGGCACTTTGAACTGCCAAAATGTTCTAGGCCTAAGCTTCGTCCGCGTTTTATCACAGGGGCTCTTGATCCAATCGTCTGCTTTCATACTGTAAAGACTTGAAATCTAATTTATTCGGTGCTGCTTTGTTGACCTAGTTCAGACTACGGTTGCCTGCTCTACGCTGGTATGATATGATGTGGTGTGATATGGTGTGATATGATTGCACTACCCCACCGGCCTTGTTTTTCGTTCAACCGGATAAAATGCTTGATAGTTGGGGTTCAGTAGTGCACAACCCAAAAATAATACTGCTAAATGGTCTTCCACATTGCAGACCTGGCGGCTCTTATGAGGCTAACAAAAGTGTGGTGGCTGGGTAGGTCTGGCATACAGAATCTTTCTGATGCTTTGCACCCAGGTGCACACGTATGTCCGCAATCCACCCAGTAGCGCACGCGATCCACTCAAGACAAGAGCCGTTAGCAGATGCATGTGCCACTGACTCAAGCCTGTCTTTGCTAAAGCACGTATCTCGTGAAATTTTCAAATAAATCCGGAGCATAAGTTATAGCAAAATGATGAGGGTTCCTCATGGGCAAGTCAACGGAAACTTGCTTAAGCCACGTAATGTGACGCCTCTGACCTAGTTCGTTCGGCATAGCCTGTAATCTTTTCCTAGGCTGTAACTGCGCCCTTTTTAGATCGCCTCATCTTTCAGAAATTCCACGCGACCAAATACCTTACTCCACCATCTTGTCCCTGCATGCCCTGGATCGATAACCCTCCTAGACTCCACCATATTCCAGTATCGGTTGGCGTCCATTCTTGCGCAGTACATAATATCAGGTAGCCACTATGGCCTCATTCTCTATGTTACTGTACTCCTTAGCCCTTAACTAATGGAGTGCCTTCATCTCATCCTCCCTCGTTCACTTTTTAATAACCTCTGTTGAGCCGTTTCCAAAACTGTCTACGATTAATTTTCAACCTACTTTCTACATCCTAGCACTATCCCTTATATAATAGATACGCCCTTTTAGCTGCCTGCCAGCTAAACATCAGTCCGCTTGAACTAGCTACAAAGACATATACGACTGAACCACGATATTAGACTCTGCTTCCTTACACTCATGTCCTTCGAACCCAGCTCCATGGACGACTGCACAACTAAGACTTCAACGCTGTACAATTTTTCCAGTGCGTCTCTCAAAATCACATGTGGATGAATCTGCTAACTTCGATCGCTCATCGCTATTCTTCACCATTTCCACCTGAATGTTGATTGGCATTTCTAAGATTGGTTATTATAAAGTCGCTAAGGCAGTTAGAATCTGTAACTTCTCCAAAATGCTTCCTGTTGTAGGCCGCAGTCCATTTAATATCCTGGTGCTCCCTAGTGACCCCTTTTTTCATTTTCGTTCCCAGGTCCAGATGCGAGTTCCTTCCTGTTTTGCGCCGTGCTCGTGATGAGACCCAGAAAATCCTTGCTGCAAAGTGATCTTACTACATCACAACCACTTGGCAACTCCTGACTTCCCTGATGAACTCATATGATTCACCCACGAGTCAAAGCATTACGTCACAATGACGGTACCTCGGCTGCCATGTCTATTCTGATAGCTCACTTGTAGTTTACCATATCTCTGCCATTTCCTAGTCCAAGCGATGGCAGCTCCATGTTTCCAAGGCGCACTGTTCCTTCAGTCCCTAATTCCCCATACCATTCCCATACTTACAGTTCTTCACCATCCATAAAGTTCACTGTGTTTAGATCGCACCAATTTTGACAAGCTTCTATTTGAATTTCAGTGCTCATCTCCAAAATGACTACGATATGCCACCAATTACTGAACATCCACAAATGAAGTCAGTCGTGCCTTTGTTTCGACTGTGTTATTAGGGTCACGCCTAATTGCGATCACCCTCAAGTTTGGAATAAACTCCATTAATGTTGCTTTCAAAAACTGAGTTTTTTGCTGCTCCGAAAATAGATTGAGTGCGCAGCCGCGTTAGGAGTCAGAAAATCATGCCTCATTCTCAGCTTCCTCAGCTAAATGCATCAGACCATTGACTCATCGGCTTCTGGAATGGTCTGCAAGAAAAATCCTGACAGTTGCTCCGTGAGCAAGGCTGTTGAGTCCAAGGCAAAGAAGAATGCTCTTGAACAAAACCTTACTTTTATACTGCCTTTTGCGTTATACATCTAAGTCAAAAACTCGTCGTAGGGCACATCAACAAGACTCTCTTCACTGGCCCGTAAAACCAAGCACTGTCACTCGCACTTGCATCTTCCCGTTCACACTCTTTCCCTCCCTAACTGTGGATTGTGCGCTGTGATCAACGGATCTGCCAGCCTCCCGATTGTTGTTTCATATGTAAACTTCAACTCAGAAAAATAAACGAAAATAACCACCTATTAAGCTTTAAAGGTTTTATCCACGCTGTGACATTCAATGTTCGTACACTCAACTAAACTAGGCAAGTGATAAACCCATAAAAAGTTTGATAGACCTTTCACGCCTCCACGGATGTGGACCCCAGGAACACCTACCCAATGGTTGGTGACAATTGTTGAAATCGCCCGATCGCACAGTTTGTTGGGCTCATGCATCAAACTATTCACTGGCGTGTCACTACTCAGTTCCTTAAAAAACACCGAATATGAGGGCGCTTCCGGCACTTGGACAAACCTCTCAAGCTCTCTTACATTCAAGTGGGAAAGACAGTAGCAGCTTGAAAGAACATGCCTTTGGTACATGGTTTTCAGATTACGAAGCGGACCGACCAAACGATGGAAGCAGATGCACCCACCTGTCATAATAGTAATAATAATAAGAATAATGTGGTATACCGTCACGGATGATCATACTGTTACGGTCAGAATAAAAGCATCACAGGCTGTGTTGAGTTCCCTTGTGAATTAACGATGAACAACGGTAATTTTCTCTGTGTTCTGACTACTGACGAGTGGCGTAATTTACGCCCGTTCATTATCATGCCGTTTTGTCTCCTTGGTGCTCGTTTTCACCCTTTCGCTCCCATTTAAGGTCTGCCTACTTTTCAGTAACCGATGTCAATATTTTGTCGCCCATCCGTCATTGCTTGCAAGTTCGTCTCCATTCTACCTATTTTCGAGCGTCCACTTTGATGGGCAAACGGACCGACCGGCTAGTGAACCCAGAGCTTCTCGGACGACAGGCGAACGTCTTGTCCACTACACAAACTGGGTCCTATTTTTGCATTAACTATATACCGCACCTGCCGGGGAGCTTGTGGTGAGATTCGTTTTAAACGGACCTAATCGCGCAATCTGATTTGTCATGTGACACGAGCTGCCGTATCGAGCCGGCAACCAAAGACAGCCCTCTATATTCCGAACGTATTGATTGTTTCTGCGCCGTTATCTCTCTATACAGCCAACTCACACTGACAGTCTGCCCGTATCTGTGTGTTTGTACATCGTTTGTTGCATACTAGCTGTTGCTTCTAGAAATCTCTGCTGCTTCAGTGACCATTTTCCGCTCCCGCCGATTGCGCCATTATTATTGTACGTTTGCTGAAATCACGATGCTTACTAGCCCGTTCGTCTATAGAACCAGCTCCTGTCATTTCTCGATGCATCATCTGCTGCCCTCGTCTGTCTACTCCTATTGTCTACTGGCTTGGAACTGCGTATAATCTGTTAGCCACAATCGTCCTGTGAGATCCGTAGCCGCCCGGATCATACAAGCGGTACTCGTGAGTAGTGGGTTATGCGCGGAAAATGGGCACTTTCTTATAAAGTTGACATTATACTATGTAAACTTAACGAGTATGAGTAAAAAACACAGTCATTAGAACTTCATCTTTCTTTTGGGAAGCATATCTGGCTGAGCGCAGATCAGAATGTTAGGATTTGAAGGTAGCAAGCAAAAGAAGACTAGAAAGGGCGAAACAGTGGGCATTCTGCCTGGCGCATGATAAAAACCTTCAAATTGCGAGGAACAAGAAACCAGAACAACCGATCTGGCACAACAGCGGAATCGTCACGATCTACCCGGTCAATTTAAACCAAAGACTAGAATCATCGGTGAGGTGCTTGCGACCTGGGACTGTTGAGCTTATGGGTCAGGTCACAAAAAAGCATGGAGGATGAAGCAGAGGAATTAGCAATACGAAAATATATTAGCAGGAATCTCAGAGTCACGAGGTACAGTAAAGCAGTAGGGACGCACCAGTGCACAGAATGAAAGTTACCGGGTTGCTTATCATTGAACGGTAGGTTAAGCGGATTAGAAGGAACGCGGTGCGGAGTCGGCTGGGGCCGAGTGAGGAGGTCGTTCGCAGTTGCAGGTAAAGGATCAAGTGGGCGAGACTGCGCCGTCAAAAGTAAGGTGCGCTACCAAACTGGGTATGGAACTGCCGTCCCATCATTGCATTGACATACTTCGGTTTCTGGAGAGCCCTGTGAGGGACGCCATGTTTGAGGTGATCAGGCCAAAATGTGCAATTTTGCGAGCAGCGTGAGTTTTTTAAGTTGTCCGAGGGAATCCTTAGAGATAAAACGGAGCCTGCGTAAAATCGCAGAAACTTTTCTGGTCTAGTTGAGGATTGATGTGGATACAGTTCACAGGCTGGGTGGAGCGGATAAGAGCCAAACAGGACGTCCAAACCAGGCCTTGGCGAAGGTCAAAGACGGGAGACGGGAGAGTGAGATGAGCTCGATAAGGCTTGCCATTTCTGAGGTGGCATCAGACAGGATAATGTGCATTAATATTGAGAAAAACATAACGTTCACCACAACTGGGGTAGTGACGAGAAGTGGTTAAATGAGAGATGGGGTAGGGGTGGATTTGTACTTAGTAGACTGGCGCTCAGCCAAGGGTTGAGTTTGTTGATATATGTTATTATATCACAAGAGATCTGGAGCAAACCGGTGTAAGCAAACAATGGAGTGGTGTGGTTGAGGAAATAAACGTATAAGGACTGACGGAAGTGGACTTCCGAAGTTATTAAGTGAGTTGGACAGTACCATAATCCAGAATGAAAGTGGATGTAAGAAAAGTGATCCCCGGTCCCCGAAGCACTGCTATCAGCTTCAATTAACAAGTGGTGCATGGCGAAGAAAGCCTTTAAGAGCTAGTCTTGTAGGCTGGTAGTAGAAGGCTAGGGATCTCATTGTATATGTACGTATATTTTTAATCGTATGTGTCCACTCCTGCGGCATTATGTAGACGCGTGCGTTTTGTTTGTTTGGCGAGGTGGCCTTTGATGCGGTTCAACCCCAGTAATTGCGAAGGCAGTTACAGCTATGCACGTGGGCATCGCAGGGTGTCTTCGGGCTAACCCATGTGTGTGTTTTTCCAACGAAGTTTCTAATGGACAAAAAATCAGGTTTGACCGTCTGTAGTCTATAGCGTAACCAGCTAAACGACACATCCGGGACGAGTCCGGTCCAGCAGAAACAAACAGAAAACAACGGCGATCTTTTATGGATTTCCGGAATTTAAGGCCATGCTCATAACCACCGACGGTGGGCGGGGCACTCGTGTTACCGGAGGAATGACGGGCATACGAGCGCACCATGGTACAACGCAACAGGGCGAAGCTCGCTGTAGGACGTACCGGCTGCCACGCAACTTTTCATCCTTCGTGCATGCTACCACATCTGCAAGGCGACATGCCACCAAGCATTCATAATTGCAGCTAGTGCATTATCAAAGAACTTCAGCTGCCAGATCTTTCATACGGTCGTGAAAAAGCCAGGCCAGTAAGCAGCTCAACCATTCCGAACAAGCAAACGGCAAACAGCCGCTGAAAAAGGCAGGACGCGAAGGAGACAAATTAGGCGGTTGCTACCATTGTGACAAGGAACAGAACGCAGATGCCAAGAGCTCGTAAACCATGGCTAAACGATGACGGAGTGTGAGCTAGCAAACCAAGCAGAAAAGTACCACAATGCTATGTGTGCGTGTGCTTAACGGGTTGTGTGGCGTATGAAACGTTCCCAGGTATGAGAAACCCTGACTTGTGTTCGGTTTATGTGAGTTAGGGTTGGGCAAGCAGAAGCACCGCTGATTAAACAGAGTGGATAGAGTACTTCAGGGCAAGGACTTAGCTGGAAGGAACCTGCTGTTAGTGGCCTCAAGGAGAAGCGGGGCCGGCAATAGAACACACTCTGACCATGCAGGCACTGCAAGTGACTGTTACTTCAGGGAAGTCAAAGAGGTAGCAAGGATTAGTAAGTGGGTGCTTTTATTTTCTAAATTATTTTTAAACTATTGTTTTCTTTTGCGTCTACTAACTGTACCCTCGTCAAGCTCAGCGGTGATCCGGCCCCGATTCATAAAGGAGATCGGGGATATTTGTGTATTAAGTAGGGCGGCTACAGCTTCACACGTAAGGAAGTTATCTACAGCCTGCAAAAACGTAGGTAGGTGTGTGGTATCTCGAAGCAGACTGGCGATACTGTTCTTGATGCGAATGTGGTAAGCCAGGAAGAAGTTTTGTTGTAGGTTTTTTCGTGCTGGAGTGGGGGCTCCTGGAAATTAAGAATTTATAGCGAGTAAACGACTTTACTTTGGCCTAGCCTCTGCTGTCAAAGCACTTCGGCACAACATAGTGTGGGAGAGTTAGATTTACCTTTACCCATCTGAGCCATAATGGCTCAAGGTCCAAGATTATGCAGCGGGAGCGGCAGGAGAGGGGGCTGGACCGTGGGAATAGCGATCAGAGCGAATGCACTATGGTTAAACGGTGAATGAGCGTTGGTGTGTGATACTGTGTCAAGCAGAGGCGCACCACGATGTTGTAAGTGAGTGTTTTGCGGACTGTGGAGCACACTATCAGACGAACTGTGTATGTATATCTGCATATAATGCGCTCCATGTTTGAAAAAACCGCTGACTTTAGTTTGGATTGTGTTAGATAGAGCTATGGCAAACGGAGCACCAGTCATTAGACCGAGCCAATAGAGTAATCCAGGGTATGAAATTTATTAATACGAGGTATATTTTGTCTGAGGAAAAGCAATCAGGCCAGTAACAACACAATCAGCTCAAGCATTTGACAGACTGCAGTGGCTTGAAGCAAGTCGAGGAAATAGCGGAATATAATAACGGGGTCTATTACTGGTCCACTAACTGCGCCGATGCTAGAAGCAAACGTGCATTGAACCCGATTCATAGAGGAGATCCGAGGGTAGTTCTGTACTAAGTAGGGCGGCAGCGGTCTCACAGGCGAGAAATTTATCTACGGAGTGCGAAAATTATTATGGTGCGTGTTGTTTTGCAGCTGCTTAGGAAGACTGTTTCAGCTGCGAGCAGAGTAAACTTAAACGTAGCAGTGGCGGGTGTTAGTGCAAGCTGGGAACACACAGAGACTGCCGGAGTTACAGAATCTGTAGGGGGAAGCGAAGTAATGTTTGGCTTGGCCTTTGCTATAAAGGCATTGCTGTGCAACATACGGTGTAGGAGAGCCAGAGTTTGCTTAAACTGCCCGAGCCATAGCAGTTCAAGGACCGAAAGTTGACAGGAGCGATAGGAGGGTGGGTTGGGCTGTGGAGACCAACTTTTCGAGAATGAGCGTTGGACGCTTGCAAGAGCTAGTCTACAATTTTGAGTATAGAAAAAGGAATACGAGGCAGAACTTCATGATTGGTCGCTCGCATAGCTTAAAAATTACCCTTTGTGCCTCCAAGGTGAAAGGAGCGCAGGATTAAAAAGCTGAGTCTCCGTGCTCGGGAAACCTGGAACTGCACCTGGTGGAAAAACCTGAGCTTACAAGAGTGTCTCAGGTAAAAATCTTTGAACTCTGTGGAGTTAGTGGCAGGATTCCCATCAATTGTGAGCGCATCAGCCGCGAGGGATCAGCGGCAGGAAGTCATTGGGGATTTGCGGAACAGAAATTTAGTCAGAGTTATTTGACCAGGGAGTCAGCGAGTCTTAGTCCTGTTAAACCTGGTGATGATAAGCGCTTGTGAGGAGCGAGGAAATGTGTGTGCGGTTTTTATGTCGTTTGCAATGAGAAAGGTCCTACCATGGGACACGGTGTCAAAGACGTCGTTTATATACAGTAGGAAGAGGATGGAGCATAGCATGCTCCCTTGAATGCCGCCACTGGCGATCAACGCCAACCCTGACACGTTTATGCAGCAGGGTTGCGTCGGGAACCTTGTCAAAAGCTTTTTGGATATCCAAGTGCACTAGTAAGGTGGAGAGTCCATCGTCAGAGGCCGCTGTGATAGTCTCAACGAAGTGGAGCCGGCAGTCATTGAGGGGCTTATGAGACAGGAGTCCGTGCTGCCGGTCATCTATGACATTTGTAGTTAAGAGGGACTTGGTTAGCCGGCCTTTGAACAGTCGTTTAAAGGTTCTCAATAAAAGGGAGGTATGGTGGATCCCCTGTGGTTTGAAGTAGTTTGTCTAGGGCCGGTTTTGATAAGCCGGCGGACTATTGATTGCTTCGATCGGGAGGGGGACTCAGCAAGCTGTCGTTTGAAACGGGCGTACCTGGGCTTCTATGCGCATGTGTTAAGTAATAGTAATAATTTTTATTCCCAACTTGTGGGTGGTTTGCGTATGGCTTGCATAGTTTTCCGGGGTGTTGGTTTCATGGGGAGTCAATTAAATCACATCCAGACTGGTGCACTTTGGTGAAGGGAAGAGAGATCCATTTGATGGTTAACAGTGGCCGGCTCCAGAAATTTGGGGAGTGAATTTTTGTAAGCTGCCTTTGCAGTTGAGTGCGAGCAGTTGTTGCCTTTACGGATTGGAATGTTTTGGTAGAGCGCAGAAGGACCCTGAATGTCAGCAGACGCATTGTATCGTTTCATCTCTGATTCACATTAATATTGGGCAACGCATAGATGGTTTCGACTTTCGCAGCCGTGGAGCTGTGTCATGCATGATACACGCTGTCAGGATATCAGCTTTTGTGCGCTCCAGCGGGATGGAATCAGGACCATTGTATATTAGGACTTCGTTATGGCGTTCTATACGCTGACTAAACTCGAGGCAAGTGTGGCGATATGGACGGACGCTTTTGCAAGATCTGATGGGTTGCAAATTGCATCAGGAGTTTGAAGGCGAGCAAGTGGTTATACGCTTTTGTAGGACGCTAGTTTCCTTTTCATCTTATGCACACGATTTCTGAGATATGCCAGGTTAGTGCGAAGCTGAGATTCTTCTTGTAAGGAACAGGGAAGACAGCTACTGAGTGGCGCAGGAAGGGCAATCTCGGTTAGTAGTACCGAGCAGTCTGGAGACACTTGGCGTGCTCAACCGGCCTAGAGAAGTGATCGGGTTGGGGACTGAGCCTTTCGGCTGCGAGGCGGTTCTTTGGACGCAGTGGGCGTAGGGATGATGGGGATTCGGGGTTCAACAACCATTTGGATGGAGACGGGAGCGGTGGTGTTATCGGTTACTTTGATTTAGGTAGTATTTAGCTGCGCTGGACTGGTGCTGGCAAGCTGATGACCCAAGAGAGAATAATCGAGGGGGAAAGAGCTAGAGAGTAGGTCGGGTGCGGTTATTGACGGCGTGTCCCAAATAGGTAATTGTTGGCTATACAAGAAGATGGGCTAGGGTCCAAAAATATTTTAACAACATCTGACCTGGCTGTCTGTCGGCGAATGAATTCTGAGTGCAACCAGCTATGGAGTGCTAGATGTTCATGTGCAGACGTTCCTGTCAAGTATTTCCCTCTTTTTCAGGGGTTCGCTGAAGGAGTAGCTCGTAGCTGAGTTTTGATGTATCCACAACATAAGCGCGGCCGTAACAACTCAGAGGGTTTCCTCGAGGATTGAACTTTCTGATGCTTAACCTTTTCGTGTGGTTTATTACATATATATTCCCGCATGTTATGAGCAAACTCCAAAAGGCTCCAGGATACTGTTGTCGAAATCGGTGTCGCAGTGTCATTAAACACCTGGGAAACCCCCGTTACTTCCTCGGCTTTCTGCCGGAAGCCTCTACCTGAAATTAAGTGGAGGCTAGATCTGTGCCTCTAAAATGCACCTAGTACAGTTCTGGTCCGTAAGAGTAGAGGTCCAGCATGTCGTGCTGCATTATTCCACCATGGTGGTAGCATCATCACTATACATTTTCACCTATCACTTGCATCAACAACAACGGGAACAGCCAGGGGGACAGATGACTGGATAGCCTTATTTCTGAAACGCCAGAAACGTATGCGGAGGATTCCAATATACGGAATGCCTGGATGTTTCATGCTTTAGTGGTATGGTTCTTTCCGAGTCATCTCTGTTACAGAAGTGGCACTAACTGAAAGTTAATACGTCCCAGCATCTAACTTGGGCTTAAAACTTGATTATTTACCCTCAGTAGGACTTCAAACTACTCCCCCGCAACTTTGGTCACTGTTGCGAGGATTGTGGTCCCTCTCTACCGCTTAGTTATTACGACTCTAAAGATGGCTGTCAGCCTACAGCACATGTAGTAAACTAATCAGTTCAGCCAGTCGGGTTCGTTGGTGTATCTAACCACCATTTTAGTGCCGACGATAGAACTGTGTTCACATATGGACGGTGAATGTTTTCTCTTTCTTATTTTTCAAAATTTCGCTGCTGAATCGACCAATCTGTCTGGGTGGCAGTCTTTCAGCTCCACTCAAACTGTGCCAGCAGCGAACTATATGAGCTTCAGGAGGCTCCCTAACTTATGGTGCGTGCACAACGCCTGTACTTCCGGCCACGAAAGGGTTTGCCGTAGAGGAATTTGAGAATTCAAGTAGATAATAGTTTACTGGGGCCGGCCACAATTATTAGTGCACAGTTGATGATGGCCATAATATGATTCAGAAGGTATACATGCACTAATAACGGTCTTTACTATCGTTGACAGTGGTGAGTTGCAACACGTATAAAAATAAATACAATGCGGAATGTGGAGCAAGACAAAAGGGGAACTTATCGGTTGTGAGAGTCCCTTGGTGAAAGTCCGGACGACGGTAACGTGTTTTCTCCGCAGCATAGTTGCTACACGTGTTCCATAATTGTCCGTGGACTTGTGGAGAGTGGTTGACGTCTTGCTCCCTGCGCGCGCGCGAGTCTGTGTGCCCTGACTATGCTCGGCTTTCCTATATGTAGGTGCGTTTGCGTGTATGTGGGTGTCAGCACATGACTTGTTGCTACGCTTACTGGCCGGTAGAGACAGTCAATATCAGATGAGTCACCCTTGTGTGTCGCGATTTGTAAGTGTAGGGCAAAAAGCGAGTCTCGTGATCTAGGGAGCGATTGAGCTGTGTAGTCAAGTGAGTCGCGATTGTGTAGCGTGGTTTGTGAGTGTAAATAAGGACAGATCTCGTGATCTAGTGAGTGGCGGTGGGCTGTGCAGTCACGTATGTTGGTAAAGGGGCCGCTACTCTATCTCCTCCAGATGTGACCATGCTATCTGTGCGCCGCTTGTGACATCGTATCCTCCCCCACATCCGGCGGCAGAACCAAAGTTATCGAAGCCCCTGGTTCCCGAGTGCCGTAGGAGGTCTTTAGACGCACATGTTGTATGAATGACTTCGGCTTCCGTTTTCCTAATGATCCTACTTTGGAAACAGCGATACCCGGTGGTGCTGGTGGATTAGAAGAAAAGTTCTGCCAAAGGGTCCGGTCGGGATCCCCCCGATGACGGTTCATCGAGCTTCCCTTGGCCAAGCCCCTGATGGGATAACAAAGATTCGTGAGTAACTACTTGAATTATAGATCTTTTACTACCTGCGGATGTGAGACTGCATTTGATTTCCCAGATGATTCCAAAATGTGTTTAGTAAGCAGCAGAGGCAGTTGGACTATTTTTCCGGAATTCTTTGCTAAAAACAGAGGTTCTTGTTGGAGGATTCTTCACCTGATACTCTCACAATCTCCCACCCAGAGCTTGCTTGATGAACCCTCAATAGACACGTTGGTCTGCCTCAACCAACGACAGGAATTTCCCCTCATCGCGAGGTTCCTAGCGGGTGGGAAATGTGTTTGGAGTCTTCAGGATTAATTTTTCTCGACTCTCCTCAAACTTTCTGCCTATCGCTTTGAATTATTCTCAGTCCGCTGAGTAACTCTTAGGAGCACTCCCGTACCCGGACGTGGCCGCCAAAATGCGAGGCAGTTTGTATGCACCTTTAAGAGTTCATGAAAAAATACGTGTAGGTCAGGTTGGGTATCGGATGTTCGCAGTTGCACCTGGGCAGATTGAATATGGTAAGGTCACTGAGGCAGAATGGTGGCGCGAATAGTGTCTCCTAAAGAGTCAGATGCCACTATTGGCTTACCCTTGGGCTCCCCATTCCTGTCCATCAAGGAGAAGCGCGTTGGCTTGTTCGTTCAAACCCACAAGCCCAGGGACCATTAAACCCTACCGTCACAGTTGGTTGTGCGCTGTTCATTTTCCTTCCTGTTTCAGATACGAAGTCCTAATCTGTGGCTTGAATCGATAAGCTACAGAGTCAAATTTACCGGCCTTTGAATTCCCACTTGAGTGCAAGCCAGTCGAACTTGTTGGACGGATTGAGAGGGCGCACAACTTGAAAGTGTGCGGCGCGGCGTCTTGATATGTTACTGAGTTACACGGTGAGGTGTCGGACAGCCCAATCACATCGTTTAAGTTTGAACATATTCTCATGTTCAAACGTGATAATCCAGGTCCTTCAAGTGTGCTCTGTTGGAATTGCCGTGGTACGCTCATATCGCACGTCAGATGTCCGGAGTGCAAACCCCGACACGGTCAAGGATATGCGCATCTGATTGGCTCTAACAAGAGCGAAGGTCAAGTCTATTGCCTCCCCCCTTTTTAGTGAACTCGCCGGAATAACTGCGCCCGGATAGGAGAAGAATCCCACGTATCTGTCAACCATCTACAACTTCAATATGATAATCGGTTAATCTTCCTCGTCACTATTGTGAGATTAAGTCGCATGCAGGTGGCGCTTCAGCGGGCTGCAGTCGGTAGTATAACGAGAATCACTGGTACGCTTGCAAGCAAAATGCCAGGATCCGTGAAGCAAGTGTCTGTCGTCCCTAGTGCTGCCAATGAGAAAAAGGATAAGATTTCGGATGACATGGACGCAACGGTATGATTCTTTCTTTTATTTACTGTTCACAGAGCTACCATGAATTGCGCAAATCGATGATATCCGACTTAGAAAAATCAAACAAAACGGCCTACCCTCACAAATTTCACGTTTCTATCTCTATCGGCAAATTCATAGAGAAGTATTCTTATTTGAATCCCGGTGAACATCTTGACGATGTGACCGTGAGCATTGCTGGTGAGAATTAATTCCTGTCCTTATACTTTTAGGAAGAATACATGCTAAGCGTGAGGCGGGGTCCAAACTGATATTTTACGATGTCATATCGGATGAAAAACGACTACAAATCATGGCGAACCTCAAAGATTACAAATCCCCAGAAGAATTTTATCAGGTGAACGACATGTTGCGAATGGGAGACATTGTTGGTTGTATAGGAAAGCCAGGTAAATGTTTCACTGATCCATGTTTATTTGCTGTAGGAAAGTCGAAGCTTGGAGAGCTAAGCATACTCCCTAAGGAACTGGTCCTTCTTGCGCCATGTCTTTACCAGCTGCCCCACCTACATTACGGTGTGAAAGATAAGGAAACGCGATACCGCCAACGCTATTTGGATTTGATGATGAACGAAGAAGTCAGACAGCGCTTCATTACCAGGTCGCGCATTATAAACTATGTGCGTTCCTTTCTTGACGATCTTGGCTTTCTTGAGGTGAGTGAGCCCTCATTTAAACCAAATGGTATTATGATGCGTTCTGTCACTGTTGATGGTCAGTCACTTATTGCGGGTAGTCCCCTGCATGCTACTTTACCCCCCGGTCGTCCATTTTGGAGGGGGGTATATACTGTGGTCTACAGTGTTGAAATGTGAGATGTTGTCAAGGTGACAACCGCTGATGGTCCTTGTCCAAGATTGCGAGTTCAGTGTCCCCTTGAATATCTTCGATTCGGCAGTTATTGGTTTCTGGAATTAATTACACCCGACGGTAGTATGATGGAGCGAGGTTCAACCAGGCGCCCTCACGTTTTGCTCCACGCAACTGCAGGGGAGTAACTCTGGTATTTATTCCTCGGCTCAACGTGTATTATTCCCCGCGTGTACATATAGTTCAATCCCTCCGTGTTCTCCGTATTTCGAAAGCCATCCACTACTTCGAACTGCTCTTTCAGGACACGTTTCAGCATCTTTGATTAGTTTCTGGTGACTGCGAAAGACGCCGGCTACTCAAACTCCTATATTAGTATGGCCTGAGAGACAAAATGGGCGTCGAACGTTTTCGAACTCGGTCAAGCGAACGATTCTTTGATGGATCCCGTGAACCTGGTGGCCACAACGGCCTTCCTTTGGAATTCCAGCACAGACTTCAGATCCGGTGTCATAATGACTGCTAAATCCTTTTCGAGCAATGCTTCTCATTAGATATTTTACAGTGTGTGAGGAACTCCGGGCACTTGCTAAGGGCTTATGTGGAGCACACTGTATATCTTTTGGTTTAATGGCAAATCATCCAGAGCCCCCAGGTCATCGAAAAAATAATAAAGCAGAAGAGGAGGATCTCTAGCGGAAGGTGGTTTATTCACACGGCCAAACAATTCTGACTCGAGCAGCGGCATGTGCACCACCTATGCACGCAACTGATCCTGGGTAGGGATCGTTGACCCGAATCTTTATTGTGATCCCGCAGATGAGTTCCTCGATCCCTCGTCATTCTAGACGGCAATATACCAGTAATGGCAATCGGTGCTAATCTGACAGCCATAATTGAAGAAGGCCTTGGTAAGGGGATGGAGATTTGTTATAAAAACCTGCCTCTTGGGGAACAATATTGTGTAGAATGCGAGAACCGAAGACGCTCTATTTGATTTGATTTCTTTGGACCGCCAGTAGTTTTGTAATCACTGACCAGTTTATCAAAATCTGCGCCTAACCGTCGGAAACACCGGATCTTTGTTATTTTGTCTGATTCACCAGCAGTGACACTGTACACGCTCTTGATGGCAGTGCACGAGTATCACTACGGTGACTGGTCACGTGGGCTCTGAATTGGGGAAACAAAGTGAATGTTGGTCACTTGGTTGCCAGCGTTTCGTAACCAGTTGGGGTAGCCGTGTGTTAGTGGCCAATGCAGTTGAAATAATGTCTTAACAAATCGAAGTAATTGGCTCCTGATCACAACTCCGGGTCGAGATAGGCGTCACTTATTGAATTCGAACCCATGTTGTCTCCTGCGATGTAAGAAAACTTTGGCTGACGACAAATAAGCAGTATAACGGTCAACACATGACAGTGTATTTCCAACAGCAGATTAAAATAAGGAAGAAATTGAAGTTTTGGAGGGAAACAAAACACCTGCTGGAGACTTTTTGCCTTATCTAAGAATAGAGGACGGTGGCTCTTTTTGCAGCTTGGTGCACAGCATTTGGAGAAGGGGCGAAGAATCCTCTGCGGGAAAGCACACACTATCGCCTTCATATTGAAAAGGACTTGGATCTGGATACGGGGATCGGAACACTGGTCGAAGTATTGATATCGATAATCACTTAGGTGCAGCACACTTCCGATGTATAGCTTCGGTGCAGCTCGAAGAAAGCACAAGGACTGGGGTACTATCAGGTTATCTAAGCCCGAACTGGATCCATCACAAAGTGAGAAACAAGTTTGAACCTCGGAGTTTTCAGTTCGGGCCGTGACTGCCGAGCTATCTTGGTCTCCATTGCTTCTTGCGGCATAGAAGCATCAGTGTTCAACACTGATGCTTCGCTTTCGTACAAACATGATTTATTTGAAAGCCTTATTGTGAGGAAAAGAAAAGTGGACCGGGAAGGGGCTTAATCATTCCGATGTGCCCACACCTCCAGACACTCATTCGGGCAATCTAGATGGAACGCCATTGACATCGATTAGCAGCCGTATCTTGCGAGGCGAGATGGCTCAGTTGTTAGAACGCGAATTTACTGACCGGAAGGTCCATGGTTTGTATCCGCCCTCTGCCTCTCGACCTCCCCTGTCTAGGCTTGGGCAACCTGGTAGTATCCCAGCCCTCGTGTTTCCTTCTGATGGCATGGCATTTAGGCACCGAAAGGGTGCTACAGCTGAACCATTTTTTATATTTTGCGTCATCTCCAACCAAGCGCAGTGGGGATCACGCGGTGGTCGAGTAACACCGACAGCGCCCAAACGTTTCGTAATCTCTTTCATGCCTCTGCTAGCTGAAGGGTTTGCCATCTCTCTGCTTCCGCCACTCTGAATTGAACACGAAAACAACACTGTCTTCGGTAGGCGGTGTTTCAGCGTGTGCAATACTTGGCCTAACCAACGCAGCTAGTTCAGCTGACAGTCTTTAGCGTTCACATTGAAGGGAGCTAGACGACAGAGTGCTCTTGTATGTACACTGGGCTCACATTCTTTTGATATGTACTGTCTGTCTGAAACAAGGATTCAAGACCCAAGTGTACTTTCTCAGCTGACCTTCGCGCCAGTTTCTGTGCAGCTCTGTAGATCCAGAGGCCGTTGCGACTGGTTCTGCTGCGGTCGGTGTTCTAAGCCGTCTAGCTGAGGCATCTCTGGTTGAATGCCCGTTGACACTCGCCGATGTGTGGTTCGTTTTGCAACATATGTGATTGTATCCCGTAAATTCGTTGATAATCTCTACGTTTTCATCGTATCTTATGCCTTAACGAAATATAATTCTGACAGCACCAAATAGCGCCTTGTTGCGGCGGACTAAGCGCTCAGATCTTCTCGTGGTTGTCGGAGATATGATTGCGCAAGCGGGTAGACTTACCGCTACTGAGGCCCAATTGGGTGGCCGTCTTGAGTTGCAATCGAAACTCACGGACAATGGCGAACCCCTGCTGCACTTTTCTGATGGCCACAAACTATTTCTGTGCAGTACTGATTTCTGAAGCAACTGGAGCCGCTTGGCGACATGATGCCCCAGCATAGGGATATGAAAGACTACAGAAATTTTGGGTGCTGTCGGAGTGGCTTGCATCCCTTCAATTAGTTGGGGACGTTGCAAGATCTGACGGCTAACCGATGTCGGTTTCTGCCAGTCCACCATGCTTGAAGAACCAGCAGTATCGATCTGAGCTAGCGCATCAATCCTTTACAGTAGCACGTGAGCACGCGAACACATGAATGGAGTATGTGAAAAGAGTTATGTTAGCCTAGTTCAGTGCTGTCCGTCCGACTTCTCCGATCCGACCACAAGACCACTGGATATGGTTGTGATCGCTATCCATGATTGTTGCCAGGATGGTGGCCCAAATGGTTGCTAGCTCAACAACTCTCTACGGTAAACCAATACTGTACTGGTAGCGCGCACGTGGAAGAAGCATGGCAGAATGCGGAAGGAGCCATACTAGCGGCGTTTAGTGCTGACTGTCCGACTTCTTCAATACAATCAAATGATCACTGGATATCGTCGCCAGTTCTGATTGATACCAAAATATCCGTACTAGCAGACAACGAGTACGAGGTGCACGCAAATCCCTCAAACGCCAAATGGTGCAGAGCATAAGGAATGACCGAGAGCTCTGGTGGACATCAAAAGCTCGGGGGATGGAGAAGGCTTTTGCTACCGGAAACGGCCATGCCCTATACCAACTGATACGATCGACCGGTCCTAGATAGCAAAGGTCAGTGCAACGATCAATGGAATTGATATCTCATTAATTCACTCGCAAAAACGACTGGAATATCGGCCGAACTCTTCGAAGAACAGTTCAGGTGACCTCTTCCAACTCAGCCTGTGGAGAAAACGCATACGGATGAATGGAATGTAAATCCTAAACGCCTGCCGGAACAAGAAATAAAGTACGAAATATCCGTACCGAAACGTTAAAACGCACCAGGGCCGGATAGTCTGTATCCAGCCATCTTCAAAGAAGGTGTAGAATCCCTAGTGACCCATCTGACAAAGCTCATTGGTGCGATGTGGAACGAAGAGAATGTGCCTTCAGAATGGGGCATGTCGACAGTTATTCCCATCTTCAAAAAGAGTACACGGACGCTGTTTGAAAACCTCTGTGGTATCAGCCTGGTAGCTGTGGCATCGAACGTGCTCTCTGGTATCATCCTTCACAGTGGACTGAACACAGGGAGAGACACCCGTGAAAACCAAGCTGGGTTCCGTCCTGCAAGAGGATACATCGATCACATTTTCACCCTTCAGTAGATTTTGAAACAGCAACATTGCTTCCAGCGACCAACATTGGTGATCTTCCTTGACTTGAAAGCTGCCTTCTAATTTGTGGACTGTCAGGCATTATGACGGTGTCTGTGGAGTAAAGGTGTCCCCCATAAACTCTTGACCCACCTTAAGGCGCTGTATGTTAACTCCCGCGGAAGTGTGAATATCTAAGGGAAGCTCTCGTCTGAGTTCACCATATCAAGTGGTGTCAGGCAGGGCTGTCCTCTTTCACCTTTTCTCTTCAAGTTCGCCATTGATACGTTCATGGAAGACTCACTATCAGCCTTTAATGTCTGTGGAGCACAAGTGCTCCCGAGGCATTCGCCCATAGATATCGAGCACGAGGACGAAATAGCTAATCTAGGATCCGACGCCGTCGCAATGCAAATAGTATCAAATAATCTAAATGATTCTGCGTCACGGTTTGGCATACGCTTCTCACCTGCAAAGTCTAAAATGCTGTTGCAAGATTTGGTGGGCTCGAACTCTAATCGTATCCTTTAAGATGAGCGATAGCCAAATTGGTCTATCTGAGCAGCTGTATCAGTCCCGGTGGTCTATCCAAAGACGATATTTCCATCCAGTTTGGGAAGGTCAGAGGAAATTTCGTGAACCTGTGTCACCTGTGGCGTAGGTGTGATATCAGCCTATCCCTTGAAAGTCGACCTACACTGCTGCAGTGCACTCCATATTATAATACAGTCAGAAACCTGGACGCTGGGCGCAGAGGACGTCAAAAAACTCTGTGTTTCAGCATCGATGTCTTTAGGGCATTGCTCGAGTCTGGTGGGAACACCGGATCAGTAATGCTGAAGTACGTTGAATGGTCTTGGACAGAGATAACTCGCCCACGGTAGATGGTCACATTCCATGGGTTGCTCTGGCTTGACCACGTGCTCCGTATGGCAGTCGGCCGGCTTACTCGAAGGGCTGTTTTCGCACAAGCACTTGAAGGATGGAAACAAGCCAGGGGAGGTCAAACAATGACTTGGCAGTGAATTATAAAAGCCATTACCAACGAACTCAGCTATGCTGGTCATTGCCGTCCTCGTGGATGGGGACCTCGAGACGGGACGGATGCGCAGCATCCCGACTTATCGCTGAGCGAAACTGTGGCATCTTTAACCACTACGAAAAGTAGAGGTTGTTACGGCTTATGGTGATAATGAACTACCGACGTAACTGTTTGGGAGTGAATGCATTGGACTGGCATTAGGTTTCTCCCTGTCCATATTTTTATTCCACCCAGTGTAGACCTTGTAAGGCAATTCAGTTTTGGTTGTGCAGCTGTGGTGCATCAGTGTCGGTACTGTTTTTTGTCCCGGTGATGGTGTACCCCTCTCGTCTGTTGCTTCCTTGTCCTCTCAGGTTTCGAGTGTCTACTCTTCTTCGTTTGTGCCTTTTCTTTGTCCCTGGGCCCTTAGCTCAATGGAGACAGTCCTTAACAGACGGATGGCTCTCTGTTGGGGAATTTTAATGAAGCCAGCGACTGGCGAGTCTGGCCTACTGGATTTTGGAAGCCGGTGTAAGGGAAATTTGTCTGATCATCAGTGCCCCTGCGCATAGTAGGTACGTTTTGAGCCGCGCAGGACTCAGTTTTTACAACCTTTTCGATCGTAATAGGAAATAAGCCGGCGGTTATCTGTTTTCGCTAGAGTTAGTGTGTTGTGAACAAACTAACCATTCGACCCTGATACACTTTCGGTATATAGATGCCATGGCACCCGAAAGACGCACGAGTTATGAGAAACTGCCAGGTTACCAAAGCCTAGACAGGAACAGTTGAGATGTCGAGGTTGGGATTTTGAACCACGGAGCTTTCAGCCACTAAGCTTGCGCTTTAAGAATTGGACTATCTCGAGCTCACCTCGAATACGTTATGAGCCCGGATGATGATCATACCTCGGTACCTTGCTCATTATGGAGGGGTACTTTTTGTTCCATCTTGCTAAACTTAGATATGTACCACACGATAAGATGGTTTATTTCGGAGATGCATTCTGACGTAACCAGCGGATCAGTAGTTGTTGTTTGGGACGTGGTAATGCTCTGGTTGTTGTGCATTACTCTGTCCTGTGTACCGGCTTCCTTATCTTCAGTTTGTATTGAATCCGCTGTCTATTCCTGCGGAAGGGGCCCATGCACGTGTCTCCCACCCAAACAACTGTCAAATCCAGTCAAGAGGAGCTCACTACCGTGGGGAGACACTGTATCAGCAGTGCTTATGTCCGAACTGTCGATTGACTAATATTGACCAATGACATAGAGCCATTCCGTTGTGGGGTCTCCTCTCCGATTCTACAGAGTATGTTTTGTGTCACCCGAATAGTCTTCTCGGCAGTGTTGTCCCTTTGAAGGTCTCTTAGCTATGGAATATTGTACTGCCATCTGCTCAGAATGAGTACTTAGAGTCAGTATAGCCCGATAGACCGAGACAATTGGGTTTGTTGGGCACTTCACTTTCCAATAGTATCTACTCATCCGCTCTTACCCCACCGCCAGTTCTGACCTCTTTTTGCTGTCAAACAGGTGGAAACCCCAATGATGAACATGATCCCCGGCGGTGCTGCTGCCAAACCATTCATCACTTACCACAATGATCTCAACATGAGCTTGTACATGCGTGTAGCTCCGGAGCTGTACCTCAAGATGCTCGTTGTTGGTGGCTTCAATCGAGTTTACGAAATAGGACGTGTGTTTCGTAACGAGGGTATCGATATGACACATAATCCAGAATTCTCCATGTGCGAGTTCTACATGGCGTACGCGGACTACGAAGATCTCATGAAGGTCACTGAGGACCTGCTGTCGGGTAAGATGTTTTCACTGGTACTTTAGTTGTCGAGGGTGTCCGAAATTTCGGTTCGACGTTAGCACAACTTCACGCACGGGGAACATCAGAAGTCTGTTTTTGGTGAATTTTTCCCTGACAAACAGTTGGTTTGATTCAGTTGTCCGTATCATTACTAAGGGATGCACTCCGTCTGAACTAAACCATTCTTTCCCGAACGCTCATTCATGGTCATAATCGCCCTGATTGTAAAGAAATCGTTGAAGCGTAACCCGCTTTCGGTGCCTAACTGCTATACCACCAGAAGGAAGCACGAGGACTGGGATACTGCTAGGTTGCCCAAGCCTAGACAGGGGAAGTCGAGAGGCAGAGGTCAGTTTCGAACCACAGACCTTCCGGTCAGTAAATTCGCGCTCTAACCACTGATCCACCTCGCTCCTGCTTGTAGCCCGATCTTCGTTTGTGTTTCGGGACGCCTGCTAACTACAGCTGTTCTGCCTTTGGAGGTGAACACTTGAAGAAAAACCGTTTCACTCTCTTGGGGTGTTTGTTTTAGGGAAGGATGCACAACGATTCGTGAACCTTTGAGAGAGGCACGAAATATAGTCATCGGAACTAGGCTATTCGTTTCAGAAGGGTTTTTAGTAAACACTCGATGGGTTTATTGTTGGGCGCCATTTCGCTTTTGACACGAAAGCTACAAACCAAGTGAATATCCTACCAAGGTGATCGATTTTAAAGCAGACGATGAACCAAGATTAGGCTCTTCTTGGTTATTGTGAGGGAGATATGACTTAGAGGGAAATGATCATCAAGCTGAATCAGGTTTCGGACTTTGCTCTCCCGGTTTAGAGCACTTTAGTATAATGTTTTTCTTGAGTGTCAAATTTGGTTTACCTCCGTCGAGTTAGTAGGTGGATTCGGAGGTCCGCTTTATTGTGACCGACCTGTGCTTTGCAATTTAGACGTAGGACACCACTAGTAACCTCATGCCTTCGCTTGTCAACTCACCTTGCCAATTCTGCGCCTCTTCGAAGGATTTCCCCAATAAACTGATTGCGGAAACACTTGAAAAAAGCTGCTCACGACAACTGAGACATCGGATTATAACATCTTGTCCCACTACGTTATGTTTCAAATTTAAGCCCTCCATACTAGTTGGATGTTAGGAGTTTGAGTCTCTCTTGAGTTTCGTGAGATGCGCACCGCTGATGACTTCCAAGGGATATGAAACAGCCGTACGGGGCAGCCGTACAGCATGACATCCGTGTTCAACACCGATGCTTCGCTTCCGTACAAAAGGCGACTCGGCTGATGGCACCATGCGACGGCCGATGTGGCATGAGTTTATTTGTATGTGTGCAGTTCATGGTTGTACGTGGGCTAGGATACTGTCAGGGCGCCCACACCTAGACTGGAGGACGATTAGGGTCCTCAACCAAAGCCTTTGGCTCAAAAGCCTAACCGCAAGGCAGTGGTGTTTGGCGGGACATGCGAATGCATTGCCATTTCTACGGAACAAGTCGCCACATGTTCCAACCCCCAACCTGGAGGACCAGGAGACTCTGTGAGTGTCGCGGGGACACCTCTCAGTATAGCTCAATGGGGCGCAAACCGTCATCACGGTAAGGTCTAGTCTCTTCGTGACAGGCTTTCAGGATAGATTGGCCTCACTTACAGGACAAAAGTCCAATTCAAACAGACGACTCTCCCCCTCACTTGATTGTCTGTCTCCTGAATTAAGTATGCTGCAACAGATGGTAGGTGGCTTACTCTTTTCCCACTGAGTTGCGAGTACACAGGGTCGTGAAAATCAGCCGTAACGAATTCACACGTTTGTTTAGCTTTGCACTGTTGACTCTGAATCGATTTTACTTGCCTCACTTTGTTATTCAGTAATTCTACATCTGAAGGTGTAGTGAGAAATGGGGATGTTGGTTGTCCCCATACGCGTGATAGCGGATAACAACTAAACGCTGGACGAAATGACTTGGCCGCTGAAATGGCTATTCGAACAGAAACAGTGGCTTGAAAATCGGAGATTTCCGAGTTGTATTGTGCTCCAAACATCTTATGTTGAATACGCGATGATTCTCCCAGTTTGCCTTCAGTGTTGTCAGCCGAACGTATTTACTCGATAGCTTCCGAAATTGAGGTAGCTCACTGATTGAGATGCAAACTTACTGACCAGAAGGTTCGTGGTTCGAACCCAACCCCTGCATCTCGTTTGCTGCTGTCTAGGTTTGGGCAATTCAGCCCTTGGCATGACAGTTAGGCGCCGAAGGTGTGCTACGACTGAACGCTTCTCCCCGATCACACGATCCTCATGTGTTTTCAGATGATCATGTTTTTCACTATTCTACTCTAAAATTGTTGTGACTTCGTTGCAACATTCCTGTCTGTGGATTAAATCCGGGCTTTGACGGTGACGCAAACCTGATGCGAACAAGCATCACGTGGTGGAATCTGGCTGGGGGCAAAATATCTATCTTTTGCTTCTGTATAAGCAACGCGGTCTTCGGTGACGAATTTCATTACGTGACATTCGTGCTGATGGATATCAGACCCGAAATGGTACAACCGCTTAATGTACGGAAGACTCGCCTAGTTTGCTCCTAAGTTGGAACGCTGCTCATTCGCCCAACAACTGTCAGGATAAATTTTACATCTGTCTTAGATTATTTCCCACACGGTTCGTCATTTTCATTCACCACACCCTCTTTATTGTTTCTGATCAAACTTCTGGGTCTGATGGCCTCGCCGTATTCTCCCAGTTCTGGGTTAGTACATTGTTTACATTTTAGAGATGGAGTACAACTACTGACCCATCTCGATTATCCTCCCCCCCCGGCACCGTTTCACCAGAAACTGAATTGCTTCCTGCCCTAAGCTGGAGCTCAAAACAACAGTAGTATGTCGCTACATTACCCAGTTTTCTGTTTTCAGGTCTTGTCAAACACCTGTTCGGCACGTATATTGTCACGTACAATCCCGATGGAGGTGACTCAGAACCTCTAACCGTCGATTTCACCCCTCCATTCAAACGGATGAATATCTATGATAGTCTGGCACAGAAACTGGGTGTCAAACTGCCCTCCCCAGAGCTATTGGAAACGGACGAAGTTAATCAGTTCTTCATCAAGCTCGCAGCTGATCACAACGTAGAATGCCCTGAACCAAAAACTACCGCCAGACTTTTGGACAAGGTGAGCCTTTTTGGTAGAATCTCTGACAGAGTTTTCCATGTCAGCTCATTCGTTCGCCAAAAGAAACCTTGTGTTGATCCATTTACCCAGTTCAGTTTTGTATAGGAAGATTCGTTCAATCGATGGATCTGTGTTCTACAAACTGTCATTGCCGTTGGATGGTTGCTGGTCTTTCGTCTCCGTTTGTCCCAAAAAAATTTTGGTCCAGAACGTGTTTCGTCTTTGTTTCTTTCTCTGCTTTGGTTTCTTTGCGGAGTACTGAAACATCCATCACTCCATCATTACCACAGGGAGTGAGATGGCTCAAGTGGTTAGGGCGCGAATTTACTGACCGGAAGGTCCGTGGTTCGAACCCTACCTCTGCCTCTCGACTTCCCCTGTCTAGGCTTGGGCAACCTGGCAGTATCCTAGCCCTCGTGCTTCCTTCGGGCGGCATGGCAGCTAGGCACCGGAACGGTGTTACAGCTGAGCGAGATCATTACCACAGCAGCTTTCTACTTATGATCAAAATATTTCCGGAGCCACCGTCGATTGTGTAGTGGTTGCATGTGAAAGATCATAATCTGTTTTCTTATGGACATAGCGTTCAGCCGTAGCCCCTTTTCGGTGCCTAACTGACATGTCACCCGAAGGAAGCAGGAGGGCTGGGATACTGCCTGGTTGCCCAAGCCTAGACAGGGGAAGTCGGGAGACAGAGGTCGGGTTCGAACCACCGATCTTCCGGACGGGTAAATTCGCGCTCTAACCAATTGAGCCATCTCGCCATAGTACTCACTAATTATAAGGTCGCTCAAAACCCCGACAGTCCACTGCCTAATTCGCTCTTCTTGGAGCTAGTTGGGTCGGCGTGTTTTGTGGATTTCCGTCATCTCTATGTTCTACTTGAAATAAATCATGTCATTTATTTGAGTCTCGCGTTAACATCAGTTTAGTCCAAAAACGAGTCTATTTCGCCGCATCTTGATCTCTTGTTCAACGACTTATGCTAACCAGTTACCAATTTTTGTTGCATTGGCTGGAAATCATCATTCTCATCAGGGATGACAATACACCATTAGTGAATAATGAGGCCTAACTGCCACTCAGTCATGGACGTAGAAGGCCCTAACAAGAGGTAAGAAAAAAAGGGAGCGCTGGAAGCTTATTTCAAAAGGCTCCATTTCCCTAGAGAAATGACCAGGTAAGGTATAGTCTACACCTAAAACCAAGGGAATAAACGCACCTGGTCATTCTGCTGCATCAGCATGCCATCAGCAGGATTGACTCAATTTCCGTCGCCAGCCTCACTGAACACAGCCTCCCGCACACAACAAAAGACAAACCTTAGCTGGGCTGTCTGGCTGAGGAATGATAGCAAGCTCTCCACGGTGATTGGTTACGTACCATGCCCTTTAGGGTTTCTAGCTACTCGTAAGGAGAATCACGTGACTGGTTTAGCACGCCGCTCATAGAACCATCGTTTTCCCAGTTTATTTTAACTGTCCAAGTGGGTATTCTTATATAGGCACGAATTAAAACATCAGCTGAGCCTCTTGGAGATAATTGGTAGGATATTCTAGGCTGAAAAGTGATGATAACTGATGCATTTTTCACGGCTTCATTCAATCGAATCGAGGGTCTCTGTTGTTTAGATGTAATGCACTACTCATAAGATTGCGGAAAACCCTCCCACAGCAACCTTATGAGTAGTGTGTCACGTCTAAACAACAAAGCGATATCTCGAATATCGTAGCATCTGAATCATGAGGTTGTCTGGTGTAGCCCACTCCGCTGGATGGATCACCGTAGACGAGAGATTCAGCTGGATTCAATTGAGTCTCCCGTCAGAACCAACTTCGTGTGCAAATGGGAGTATATGTCGAAGGTTCTTAGCCGCCTAATGTGAACTATTCCTTAAACGGGTGTGGAATATCGACGATGCAAACACGTGCGACCGAACCAAATGAAACTTCAAACCCGCGTTCGACCTAAAACCCCTCACTTCCCCTGTCCAAATGGGACAAGATTGTGCCTCCTATTTAGCGTTGTTGTGACCATACGTCCTGTATTAAACTACCACTTACATGAATACATGCTTGTGGGCCGTTCAGAGGTATTATGCTGACGAGCTGCTTCCACACATCAAAGAGGATTCGTATGATCCTAACGATGTTGTCTGAGCATGGCATTGGTTTCTCAAAGCCGCAACACAGTTAGTTAGTTTGACAGCTGCCATGACTACGGCATATGTGCCCGATTCACAGCGAACAGTTCCCTACTTCTCGCATGTCCCTGTTGCTTTCATGGTCGATTTTATGACCGCATTCCGCCAACGTACCAATGTGTGGTTATGTCGTATGCTGTGTTACTGCGTCCCATCGGCGGTGGTTGAAAATAGCGACTGACGCAGTTTGACACTGCATGTTTTGCGACTGTAGCCATCTAGCCACTGTACCGGTTTGGTTGAATTCGGAGTGACGGGGGCTGAGCATCATGCGGAGCGAAATGGTGATCGAATAGGCTGACATCTGCAGACGAATGTGTTAAAAGTAGTAACATATCTCTCCTGGACTGTTAGTAGTAGTTCCCCTTGCGTCACACACAATTCCATTTTCCCGGGTCAGTGGTTAGAGGAGAGTTCTGGATGTTTTGTTATGCAGAACAGTTTACTGCGACGAAACGGAGCCCCGTATAGTGTGTCAACAGACGGGTTCTTCCTTTCGGAGAACAAGTGAATTTGATGACACTCCCATTTGGCTTTTGTTAAATAGAACACTGGAAAACTACACGTTGCTTCCAACATACGCTTTTGCCTGGTTATCTCTATCAAAGATTTCTCTTTCCTCCGCAATCTTGCGGAACGGCCTAGTTCCCGATGAATTCTACTTGACTGACTCTGTCGTCGAATACACTGTCTCGTCAGAAAGATATCTGAAACCTAATGAAACCTGTTTATGCTTCATAGTTTTCTAGAACCAGAGAACTACCTTTTTTCAATGTTTTCACCTGATAACGGTTACTGTGCTCACTATCTACATACCTGGAAAAAACCACACTTCTCAACACACTTGTGGGAACAGCCGTGTAGGACATAACCGTTTGTCGGAAAGCTTCTGGAAAACTCCACTTAGTTGGGCCTGGGAGCTTCATCCTAACTTGCTCCGTGATATTGATTCACTTGCACTAGTGGCATTATTTGCGTTCAGATCCATCGGTTTTCCGGCTTATTGTCGTCCGAGCTGAGAAGTCAAGGCTTAGTGGCATATGCGCAATATTGCTTTTCAGACTGAATAATTGGGCTGTTTTTCTAGAGGGTGAATAACGCGAATTGAACATTAGGTCGGTTCCCTTTTACATCCATTTTGGAATCACACTCTTCGGGAGTGGTCTGTCGGAAGAAGCACTCTTTGGTCGGCTAAAATTTCTTCGTCGGTGCGTTTCACAGTGTCCTGTTCGTCCGAACAAAGGGTTTGAAACGTGAGTGTCAATCGGGACGACATCAATGGACAATGTACCAAATATTTAGGAGAACTGCGTAATCACGTTGATTCAACTTGTCCATGCATTCAACTTGCATGCCTCGGATTTTTGTTTGACCGTGGCTCTGTTTGCCGGCATAGTCATGTGACGTATCGTCCGACAGTATTTCAACTCGTGCTTCTTTCGAGTGACGTGGCAGCTAGGCGCCCAAATGGTGCTACAACTGATTCATTATTATTATTATTTTTCATTAGGTCAGATGGTTACCTTAAGATCTTGTTTCTTCCTGTCCCCCCTAGCTTGCCGGTGAATTCGTGGAACCCGACTGCATCAGTCCCACATTTCTCACTTGCCATCCGGCTGTGATGAGTCCCTTGGCCAAGTGGCATCGTTCCAGACCCGGTCTAACCGAACGATTTGAATTGTTCATCCTGCGCAAGGAGATTTGCAACGCCTACACCGAACTGAACGACCCGGTGGTACAACGACAGCGTTTTGTCGAACAAGCCAAGGTAGGCTCTTGTGGGTATAAGTGTTCTGTTTCAGAGCAATCAATCATTTTGAGTGGTTGCTTAGGAAGTTGCATTCTACATCTTAGGAGTGAATCGCTTTTCGGAGCTTACGAGCCGATTGAGGTGGTGGACAAATTTGTCTATCCGGGCAGCTGTATCAGTCCCGGTGGTTTATCCAACGACGATATTTCCATCTAGATTAGAAAGGCCAGAGAAGCTTTCATGGACCGGCATCACCTGTGGCGTAGACGTGGCATCAGCTTGTCCGATAAGGGTCGAGTTGCAATGTTGCGGCGCTCTCCATATTACTATATGGGCCAGAAACCTGGACGCTGCGCTCCGAAGACGTCAAAGCACTTTCAGTGTTTGTGCACCGATGTCTTCGGGGCATTGCCCGAGTCTGATGGGAACACCGGATTAGTAATGCTAAAGTAAGTCGAATGGTTTTGGGCAGAGATAACTCGTTCACGATAGATGATCACACTCCATAGGTTGCACTGGCCTGGTCACGTGCTGCATATGCCAGTCGGCCCGCTTCCTCGAGGGGCCTCTTTTCGCAGAAGTACTTGAAGGGTGGAAACAAGCCAGGGGATGTCAAACAATGACTTGACAGTGAAGTCTGAAAGCCATTACCAGCGAACTCAGCTGTGCTGCCTATTGCCATCTCCGTGGATGGGGACCTCCAGACGGGACACATCGATGCTTAGAGACGTCAAACATGACCCAGTCGCGCCTTCAGTGGCGCTGGTGCCTCCAATCTCCCTTCCCAATCCGTAGTGAAAAGTCCACTGATAACCTTGTATTTACGCGTCAATTATATCGGTTGTCTCCTCCAATGCGCATCATCCACCCCAACTTATCGGTGAACGAAACTATGGTAGCTGTAACCAGCGTACGGCAAGTATGTGATGTTTACATCCGATGATGGTGATGATGAGGGCAGTGAAGCATCAGTATCAACGCCGATGTTGATGTCTCTGATAATGATTTTGAGACACTGCGTTTTCATGTTTAACCAACTGCTCCTCTTCTTAGGTCACGACTCGAACCACTGAGGAAGCGGTACGGAACTTCTATTTCTTATGTCCCCCTTCCATAACCGAAATGGACATGATTCCTAGTTTGTTGGATGCCCTTGTTTACTCCTCAAGTTCGGGGTGGCTCAGTGGTCAAGGCGCGAACTTCCAAACCGGAATACCCATGATTCCAACCCAGCCCAGCATCTCGACTGCTTCTATCTAGACTTGGTCAGCTTGGCAGTTGAGCACCATTAACTGAATCGCAACCTCAACTGACAGACAGTTGCATTTAGTTGAACGATTCTAATTTAAAACGCCGTCACGAAGAGACTGGACCTTACCGTGGTGTGACGGTTTGCGCACCTCAGCGACCCATTGAGCTATACTAAGGGTGTCCTCGCGACACCCACAGTCTCTCATACCAGGTTGGTCAATGGCTAGAGTTCTGACCAGGAGTTCAGTCTCCTGGTCCTCCAGGTTGGGGGTTGGAACATGTGGCGACTTGTTCCGTAGAAATGGTAATGCATTCGCATTTCCCGCCAAACACCACTGCCTTGCGGTTAGGCTCTTGAGCCAAAGGCTTTGGTTGAGGACCCTAATCGTCCTCCTGTCTAGGTGTGGGCGCCCTGACAGTATCCTAGCCCACGTACAACCACATACAAATGAACTCATGCCACATCGGCCGTCGCGTGGTGCCATCAGCCGGGCCTCATTAATCGCTGCGTAGAACCATGAACTGCACATGTACAAATATACGGCAGCGAACACTGATGTCACGCTGTCGATGATGATGATGATGATGAATTTAAGGCACAGGGTTTCGAGGTAGATGAACAACTGAATTGTTGAGAATATTCTACCCAGTGGTCTAGAATCACGGCCATCCTTCATGTTGGACTTGAAAGGTGCTACGACAACTACAACGATGAGAAATAGAACCAAATAGTTGTTCAGCTGTAACACCCTTTCAGTGCCTGGTTGCCAAGCGCGGGATTGTGATACTGACTGATACTGACACTCCTAGACAAGAGCGTTCGAGATACCTGGATAGGGTTTGAAACACAGACTTTCCGGTGAGTAAGTTCACGCCATAACTGCTGAGCTGTCTCGAGCTCAGTGGTAACCTCCTAATGAATGTCCGAACTACCACATTTGGAGAACACTGTTGTGCTTTCACTGTGTTAGGAAGCTGTTTACTATTTGCTCGAAAGCGCAAGTTGCTTATCGATTCATGGACTTTCCTCAGCGCTGTTTTGCTTATCTGCTGCATTTCCATTTTCGCGTTTTACAGGCTAAGGCTGCTGGCGACGGCGAAGCAATGCCAACAGACGAACCGTTTTTGACGGCTCTGGGCTACGGTCTTCCGCCCACAGCTGGGTGGGGCATGGGAATTGACCGGCTGGCCATGTTTCTGACCAACACCAACAATTTGAAGGAAGTCATCCTCTTTCCCGCAATGAAGCCAGAAACGCCCATAGCCGATACGAATGCAGCCAAACCCACGACGACCCAGGCAAATTCCGATCAAACTGGAGATGTACTTGCCAAACCCGCTGCAACAGCATCGTCCACCGCAGCACCCGTTACCGCTAGTCCAGCGCCAGTTTCTAACACCACAGCGTCAGAACCTGAGAAGACTTCCTCAAACCCTACCACATCTCCGGCCGATTTCCCCACTCCAGCCGAATCAGCACAACTAACCTCCGATGCTCTCCATACGCCACCCAGAACAGGGCACGAGGCCGACACAACTCCAAAAAGCAGTGGCGGCTCAAAAAGCAGCAGAAAAAAGAAAGGCAGGAAGTCATAGCTATTTTGTATGGGACTGCTCTTTGGACCTAAAAGCACCGAGTTTCTGAAATTGGTCTTGTTTGTTATTGTTGTTGTGTCTCTCTATTTGTCGTCCCCCTCCCCACACCGCCGGTACTGGCATTTGGGTCCCCTAGGGTTTCTTTTTCATCCTACACCCTCGTCAACTTGTAGCGTTTCCCAAAGAGCCAGATGTATTTGTGTGGAAACTGGAAAAGGCGTTTGTTTTCACTTTCGGAGTTGAAGGTTAATCAGCTAGGAACTCTAGGCTTGCCACAACATTTGTTTGTTGATCCTGTTTACACCATTTGTATCGACCGTATTAGTCTGTTAGGTACAATAGGTCAAGCGGTGTACATGCTTCAAGCTCCAGGAACAATGTTCGATTTTGCGTCAGTCAGTCAATGCTTTATCTCTAGACGTGAGCATCTAGGTGGAAGTTTTAAGGGTCAAACACGGCCTTCTACAAGAAAGCATTCCAAGTCAATCGGGCAAGATGGCTCAACTGGTTAGAGCGCGAATCTACTGACCGGAAGGTCCGTGGTTCGAACCCGACCCCTGCCTCTCGACTTCCCCTGTCTAGGCTTGGGCAACCTGGCAGTATCCCAGCCCTCGTGCTTCCCTCGGGTGACATGGCAGCCAGGCACTGAAAGGGTGTTCCAGCGGGACGTTTCGATTTTTTCCGGACCTTATCACATGTAAAGCTTTAAATTGATTGGCGTGTAGGTTAGGGAAATTCGTGTCGTGGTCAGCTGCACTTGTTCGCAGATTTAGTGTAGCGTCCAATGAAACTATTTTGCATGTTTTGCCCAGTGTCTCAGGCTATCAGACGCAGGGAGGTCGTTTGGTTGTTATCTAAACAGTGACAACAATTTTCCATTTCAAGATCAGCCGAATTTGCAACACGAAGGTTGACACATTCGTGCTGACATTCTCTGATACCGGGGGCTATTCGTGAGTGCTAAACTCGACTTGGTGGGCTGTCAGTTGTCCTACTTGCAAATCCAAATGTTTTCATGCAGCCTCATACGATCAACCTTTGCAGCGGCCGTGCGCAAGTGCCCGCTTATCCGTCCATTTGCTTTGTAGACCTGCCATCTGTTTGCGATCCCGGCCTTGACTGACGAAATTCACCGTCATTATCGATCGACTGAGGGTGTGCAACAAACGCTTCTGGTTGCATGACGACACAGAGAGAGAGAGAGTAGGTGGTGTGACGCACATTCGAACGCATTAGGCTTTCGTTGGCGCAGCGTGTGTGTGTGTACGCGCATGCCCCTTGGTATATCATGGTAGACCACGCGTTGTGTCCGGTCAGAACAACTGGGGATATTTGCCACGCCGCACGTGAACATTAAGTTTACCAGGAAAGCCAATAGGATCGATCGGCGAAGCGCTTTTGTTGATGTTCTCGCATTTGGGATAACGGTACGCTACACTGCCTGGCACATCCGCTGGCCTGCTTTAAATAGGCAACCCTCCTCTCGAATGACAGTTTCTTTCGCTTTCAGCTACAATAGTACTGTGCCAGTCATTCACCGGGAACCGCGTAGCTATCCACACTCAGAAAACCTCGACGATTTGGAGACCAAACTGTAGGCAAGAGTGACACGGAGAAGTTGAGGGGGAGAGATCTTGGTGATACAACTCCACCATTTTTTGTAATTGGTCATTCCGCCGTCTCCAATGTCTGGATGTCACACCCAGCATCACCATTATCGATGCTGGATGAAGGTGGAGCTCCACCTACGCCGCCACCACGGATTCTTGGTTGGGATGGCGTCTCACTGGCCCCTCTTGTAGCAGGAATCCGCTGTTTATCGGCCCGGTTGTACTTGTCGTCATGATTAGGAAAGCCAATCGGGGTAGTCCTCCCTGACCCTCGACTCTGGATGAAATCACAGAAGGACAAGCGCAAACCTACGTAACTGTTCTAAACATTGAAATTCCAAGTTCTGTGGAACATCAGCCTGATGCTAGCCACAGCGGCAAAGTCTGCTGTTTCTCACTGGGAGACTGACCCAGAATTCATCCACTTCTTGGATCAATGAATGTGCAGCAGGCTTTCACGATAAGATACATGCGATCTCCTCCCTGCTTGTCCAGAAACTCTGTACTGTGTGACAGTAAACCGACGTTCAGTTTCTATCCAGAATATCTGACTGCGTATTAGAGCAGTAGGCTAACACCAGATTCCTTTCTCCCATTTTTATCTTCCTGATGCGTCGAGGACTTTCTGAATAAATTAGCCTGATTGTAGGACAATGAATTACGGTTGTCTCGACATCGGTGGCTATCCGACAATTCTGTCATCATCATCATCATCATCGACAGCATAACATCAGTGTTCAACACCGATGCTTCACTGCCGCACAACCATGATTTATTTGAAAGTCTTATTGTGAAGAAACGAATAAAGATGGACGAAGAAGGGACTTAGTGCTAGCTTACTACAATCATTCCGAGGTGCCTACACCTCCAAACACTCAGTCAGGCAATCTGGATAGAAACTGACAACAAGATCGCCACTGACATCGGTTGCCAGTCATAGTTTGTAGTGTCTCCAACCAGGCGTACTGGGGATCACGCGGTCCCCATCCTGGTAGGCGAGTAGCACCGACAGCACCCAAACGTTTCGTGATTTCTTTCATAACCTTCTGCCAGGTCAAAGGTTGCTCATCTCTCTGCTTCCGCCACTTTAAATTGGGCACGGAAAACAGCACTCTCTTCGGCAACGGTTGGTTAGGCATGCGCAACACATGTCCCAACCAACGCAGCTTCTGATGCTGGACACATTCTTCAATGGAAGTACCCTTTGCACAACCGAAAACTCGCTTTCGAATTGCTCCGTTACGAGTACACCGACACCAACCCACACGAGCTATGGTTCTGAGACAATGAGACAACGATTGTCGAGCACCTGAAGACGTCTCAGCTCCGCTGCTCGACCAGGCCAGCATTCACAGCCGTATATCGTAATGAGACAAATGCGGATCATGACCTCATCGGTCACACTACAGTGAGAACTAATACAACTTCCAAAATACCTAAAACGCTCCACAATTTCCAGCGTCTCTTCCTGGATTGTAAGTGGTGTGTTCAGTGACTGCATGTCCGTGGTTCGAACCCTACCTGTGCCTCTCGACTTCCCTTGTCAAGCCTTGAGCAATGACTTTGGTCAGTTCATCAAAAACACTTGCACCTTCCCTCTTCGAAGATGAGAACGATATCGTCTGCATATTCCAGATCGACAAGGTTTTTCTTCACACAGGCTATTTGAACACCGGGGTTTTGGAGACCCTCCAGCGTTCGTCTCATTATCTCATCGATCACGAAGTTGAAAAGGAATAGAGAGTGTGGTCATCCCTGACGGACACGGAAGCTTTTGAAGAGCTCTCCGTATGCTCTCACACGTCCAAAAAGCTGAGAATACAAAGAACGTATTATGTTCACAAACTTCCGGGGCATTCCTTGATGGGCAATTCTATACAAGCTTTCGATTCAAATTATTAAGGTTCGCGAGATTTTTTCGGTTATATAGTTTTGGCTCAACTGAATTAGGAAGGCACAACAAATGAAGTCCTTTGTACAACGAAAGTAGAACAGCCCGTGCGTTTGCTACCGCCGATCAAACAGTTCATATCGACCTATATGAAGTGATCGGTCGATTGACCTGGTCGACTGTCGTTTAATTGCAACTTGATGTCCGATTCCTATAAGAGATTTGGAATATCAGGTGAGTCACGTGGAAATAAGTCATTTGAATTCAGATATTAGCTATCCACTGGATGTGGGTGAACTGAGCGGCCTTGTATAGTCCGCCAATAAGCTTCGTCAACTAAGTACCTCTGACGAATTCTGTGGACTTTGCTTTTGGGCCAGTAGGAACTCCCAAATCCACCGGACACTTCCGGTCATTTTGGTCTAACCACTGCTCAACTGAAATGGCATTATTGATTGAAATCAGTAATCTGTGACACGGCAAGCAAAGCTGATTTCCACGATATACACCAGGTCAAAATCGTTCAGCTGTAGCACCATTCCGGTGCCTAGCTGCCGTACCATCCGAAGGAAGCACGAGGGCTGGAATACTGCCAGGTTACCAGATCCTAAACAGGAGTACTCGAGAGGCAGAGGCTGGGTTTGAACCACGGACTTTCCGGTCAGTAGCTTCGCACTCTAACCGCTTGAGCCATCTGGCCCCTCCACCGGGTCACATACAACCACTTTCAAGTTGAGCTGTTTGTGAAAGCAAGGGAAACTGACATGGAGAAATATGAATACGCGCTTATCCTGTCTGTTTTCCAAATACTAGCGTTCCCTGTTTTGGTTATCTCTGACTCGCGTAACTGGCGCTGACAAATTTATCTTCGTTTCGGACGTCACAGGCAGCCCTGTCACATGACTTTACAGCTAACTGTGAGATGAACTTGGCCGTGAGGTGGAGAGCTCGAGGTGGCTTAGTAGATAGAGCGCGAACTTACTGACTGAATGGTCCGTCGTTCAAACCCAATCTCCAATCTCGATTGATCCTGTCTAGGCAACTTGGCGGTACCTCAACCCTGATGCTTTCTTCACGTGGCATGGCAGCTATGCACTGAAAGGGTGTTACAGCTGGACGGTTTATATTAACATCGATGGTGAAATTACTTCATTCTAAGTGCTGCCTTGCTGACGGTTGTGTGACTTCTGTGTCGGACCTTGTCTTGCTGTCCCGCCCACAATCGTAAAACAAAAGTCACGGCGGCTCGAGATAGCCTGTCGCGGAGACGGGAAAGTTGTTGCAACTCTGTCTATATAGTTATCACGGAACTTCTACACAGGGGTGTGCTAGAGTCTTCGTGAGGAGGCGAGAAGGGCCGAACTCCTGATTGGCTGATATCCCGACAAATCAAGGCGTTCCTTCGTTTGGTCCGTAGCGCGGCCATCCGACGTGGCGTTTGGTTATTAAGAGCAGGTGGCCTGCGGACACTAAGCAAGGTCGGAAACTCTCCGAGCTTCACGGTTGCAGGGAATATTGGTAGCTCAGACAGCCGTTGATTTGTCCGCTGTAAATTGCCCAGCTCAACAAACAAACCAAGAGCTACGCATGATGATTTTGGTGTTTTACGTCGTGGTTACGTGGACCAGGTCTAAAAAATCTGCCCAATCGGTGTGGGACCTGGGAAACTCCCTCAGATGGAACGCGGATCGCCCAACTGGAGACAACATCTTGACCTTGCCTCCTTACCAATCTACTGGTGTAAAGAGGAAACCCTTCGCCGCGGAGTTTTCTACTAGCAAACAGCAACTAACCAATTACAAACTATTGGACAAGAAAGAAAAACTCTCATATGCACCTTGTTTTTAAAAACCGAACATCCTCACGCGTCTTCTTGAATTTTCGTGGATATTCGTTGACTGTCACGCAATTGTAAACGGATGCTGCCAAGCAGTTCTACAAGTTCCGTAATAAACTCCACTTTCCATTAGATGCGAGGCGGAGTTACGAGAAAGCCACATACTACTCGCATGCCTCATCAGTAGTATCCGCCGTCACACGAGAACTCGATAAGACACATAGGTTACCAACTTTGAAAAACATTAGAGTCATCATACGCTCACGGAAAATGCATTTTCTAAAGGGTCATCACTAAAAGACCACACCGGTACTGATTTTGACATGAGCTGCTCCTTACAACCTTGAACTTTTAATCAGGCTCGAGATCGCCTAATGGTCAAGACGCGAACTTACTGACCGGAAATTTTGTGGTTCGAACTCAACCCCAGCATCCAGGCTTGGGCAACCTGCCAATACCTCAGCCCTCGTACTTCATTTGTGCGGCGGTGTAGCTAAGCACCCAAAAGGGGGTTGCAGCTGAACGGCGATGCCAACTTGTTATCACTTGTCAGGAAAACATGTGAAGCTAGGTCCCCATAGAGGAGTGATAACAGCTTGCGTACTTCCAAATAGTTTGTTCAAAACAAGGTTTATCACTACGATGACGATACAAACCTATACAAGGGAACAAAAAAGCTGTAAAATGACGTTATGACCAAGAATTCTAAGAAACTCCGTAAAATCACGTCAGGTAAGTACAGCTCCAAAGCGATTTCACGAGTATTTACGTCGGTCATGAACTTTCGATACCGGGTGGCATGGTAACGGAAAACAAGCATCTAGTCGGATAGTCGACGAAGCGACAGCAACCTGATGTGTAAGGGATTCGTTCGCATCCCCGTATCCAATGAGCATTTTTCGTGAAATAGGGTAGTCTTTTTCGCCGTGGTGAACGGGTAGGCTTACACTCAAACTGAGCGGCATTTTCTGGTTTGAGTCTTCTGTCTGAGAAGTGGTCATTGGATGGACCAGTCAACACTAACTCACCTCTCGTGACCGAAGGACAGTGGAGCCTGGCACCATCCGCCGCTGATCATCCAACAGGATCTTTCGAAACTTCCTACAGGTTCATGAGATGCACCCTGCGAACGAGTTTGAACAAGGACACTCAAAAGTTGTCGGTTTGTCGGAAGAGACTGACTTAACCGGCAAGGCGCAATTCACACAGGACATTACAAATTCATTAGTTTTTGGGTGGCTTTGGAAATGCATGCTTTTATGTTGCGCGCTAACATAAAAGTCATGCCCACATCACTCTTGTTTGAACATTGGTCCTCCCGTCCTGACACAGTCATTCCGGTGAGTCCGCACCAAAGAGGGGGAACACTGAACTCCAGCTTCACTCTTAGTAGAGCTCATCATCAGTGCGTATACTTTGCATTCCGCACATCTGACGTGAGGGGTCAGCGTGTTACCACTGCTTCACCAGCGCACGCTGGACGCATCTGGGTTTTCACGTCTGAAAAGGTGAACGTGTTTAGTCGGCCCAACACGTCGAACTACGACCTAGTAACCGTTCTGGGGTGAGATGGTTCAGTGGTTAGAACGCGAATTTACTGACCGCAACGTCCGTGGTTCGAACCCGACCTCTGCCTCTCGACTTCCCTGTCTAGGCTTGGGCAACCTGACAGTATCCCAACCCTCGTGCTTCCTTTTGGTGGCATGGCGGCTAGGCATCGAAAGGGTGCTACAGCTGAACGACCCGTCCTGGTTATGTCGATCAATAAAACGCGGAAAAATTCGCTTGAAGCTTGGGGAATGACGTGCGTTCGTATCTCCACCTCGCACCATCTATCGAGTCGTTATGTTACCACACAATCCAAAGGTCAGTAGCAGTGAGAAGTTGCAAATGAAGCTTTAGAAGGAGTCTTGGATTCCTACTAACTAATGAGTCGATAAATACCGTTGTGCTCATGACGATTTTGCAGACTGTACGTTGTGAATTCAAATTCTCAGGCTACGTCACTATACCATACATCATTACACGTCACTATGTTAAGTTGGTCACATGACACCAATTACATCAACGGAATACGACGGCTTAGGTAAGTTACGCTGGTCGATAAGTACTTCAAAATCGATAGTATGGGCTACTAATTGATCAGCGTTGCTCTCTTTTTGTAACCCTGGGTGCTTCAAAGATCTTTCCTCGTTCAAACACACACGGTTCTGCGTAGGGTGGTTGGACCCATTTGCAATTATCACCTTAATAAGCCTCATTATGTGGATATTTTCTTAAATTACAGTTGATTAACTAAGAAAAGCATAAGAGTAGGATATCTGAAGGATATTTCATCTCACAGTTCAATAAAACACATCACTTTGGCAAGTTTATTCCATACGGCACAAGTTTAAAGCTCATATTACAGGCCTCAGACCTCTATCCATTGACCAAACTGGTATGAGAGACTCTGTGAGTGCCTTACGGACACCCCCCAGCGTAGCTCGATGGGTCCCAGAGGTACACAAGCTGTCTAGTCTGTGCTGTGTCACCTTTACTTGTATTGTGAACAAAAAAGTTACAACCTGAGGGTGTTCAACTTTTGACTTGACCTTTCCTGATTTGCTTATAATTTGAAAGGCTTAGGTCAGTGTAAGACAGAGCAACTCCGGGTTTAGTTTTGATTCAAACACAGTGTATTTTCCATCAGACAGACGCATAGACTTGCAATGATGCAGTGAATCATTGGAGTTTGAGACAAGTGGGGAATCCCCTTACAGTAACCCTGCTACGGTTGTCTAGGCTGAACTATCGGATTGTATAAATCAATGTGGTTTCCAGCATTTCATCCGAAAAAGGACCCCTTGCCTGTTTTGCTGGTCCCCTGGTGCACAGCAAAGCCATGCAGACATGGAGGAAAAAGGCCATAGGTGAAAAGGAGGACGGATGGGGGCTTGTGCTCTTGGAGAAAACGATCAACAATTAGGTGCCTAGACTTTTCCAAACCATTGAGACTCTCGAAGGACGTCCTTGCAGTTTGAAGCTACAAATTACATTGCGAAATAGGGAACTACTTCCATCTTTTCAGAAATTGTACTGATGTACGGACGTCGTTATCTACACACTACATGATGGGGTGGCTTACAAAGTTAATCGAAAATGAGGAGAGAAGGCGGCCAAACCTGACGAATCTCACTAGTCGTGAAAAAACTCGTTGTAGACCCCAGCGTAACATGGAGACCAATCAGGACACAGGATAACAGAGCAACCAATGGAACCGCCCGACCGGACAACCAATCGTGATCGAAGGTCAGCCCTGACCAGCAACACGTATATTAACACTCATGTAACGATACTCAAAGAGCAAACAACTGATTCATCGCTACGCTGCACTGTGCTCTCAAACAACGAACTGATGATTTCACCTCGATTAGTAATGAGACGTTTGTAATCAAACTGCCCAGCTCAGCGAACAATCCGACTACCAGACACGAAGGTTTTCAAACTTCGGGCATTTTTCTTTGGCCAAATGCATGCAGAATAGCTAGCCTATCCACCGGGTTCGAGACTCGTCCGAAATCCACAACTTGACGCCGCGCCCTGAAATCCTGCTTGACACTCTCAGACTTGTCTCCCGCATGATATCAAATGTCACATGGTTGAGCCCGATAGTGTCGTTTTACAACTCGAGGCAGACGTCCAATCAAAATATTCAGCCCAATGGTCAAATTTTTTAGTTATCTTTGATGACATCCGATTTTTTGGCGCAGTTCTGTGCGTCGGGTGAAAACGTTGCCGGACGTTCCCATCTGTACAAGCGTCCTTCGCTTCCAGAGTCCCTTGATTGTACCAGGTTTCCCTATCCTCGTTTGTTTGACGTCTAACAGCCTTTCTGGTTGAATTATCCTCAGCTTTTGGAACAGCGACAGTGATCGTTCTGAAATTTGGGCTAGGTGTTGGGCCTTCAGAAACACCACATGTCGAGTTGACCGTTTTATGAACGACGATACTTATCAAGTCCGATTTTATCGCCGACACTTATTGAGGATGGGGTCTTTCGAACTTGTCGACTTGTCGGTCGGAGAGTTTTTCGGCGGACAAACGAGGTCACTCAGGGAAGCTGAACACTCCACCAAGTTGCGCATCCGATGAGCGAATCGGAAAGGCCAGGGCAGCTTTGGCAACCTCTGAAACCTATGGTGCCGACGTGACGTCAGTTTGTCTGTCAAGTGCAGAGTTTATACTGCAGTGGTGCGATCCGTACTGCTTTATGGATCAGAAACGTAGCCCCTACGGGCAGAGGACTACGGAATATGCCGGTTGTGTGGCCATCGATCTCTCCGAAGCTTTGGTCGGGTCTGGTAGGAACATCGGATTAGCAATGCTGAGGTATGCCAGATGGTCTTAGGAAGAAGGAACTCTCCCGCGATAGATGAATTATTCACGCTTCATAGGTTACGCTGGTTGCGACATGTACTCCGCATACCAGAAGACCGTCTGTCTCACAGAGCTCTTTTCTCCCAGCCCTGTGCTGAGAGGAAGCGACCGAGAGGTGGACAGTGTATGACATGGCAACGAAGTACGAAAGCACCAGCCAGTAAGCCTTGTCGGGTCGGCAACTGCTGCCTGTCTGGATGGGGACCCCGGGACTCAACTCACCGATGGTGAATGACATTGGCAGGAATGGCCAAATCGCGCAGTCAGTGGCGCTCGTGCGTCAACCTTCAATGCGTAGCTACCCAGTTCCCGAACTAACCAGATGTGCCATCGCCTCCAAGGCTTGGCTGTATATTTCGCCCTCTCCCGTTTTCCGCTGATCAAAAATGTAGCAGTTGGAATCAATGAACCTATGGTACACGGTTTCTAGCTGACAAACTGAAGTGAATTGAATTGCATCCGATGAGCTGAGGGGTCCTACTTCTGCACTGAGTTCGCCGGCTGGTTAGGACGACACTTGAACTCCTCGTGATGATTAGTTCCCGTAAAAAATACCTTTCACCGATTTTGAGCCATAGTTGGTTGGTACATATCTGGAAACTACAAACGAAACGCGGATATGACTTCGGCTAGTGAAGGTACACGTGTACGGATGAACGGCGCGAGGGTCCAATCCAGTGGAGGGCGGCTTCAGCTCGGATTACGCTGCCACCGTAATCCGCTGAAACAAGTGCACGATCACCTGAAGTTTGTGGGCAACAGCATCCACAGAACAAAGGCACCAATTGTTCGCTTGCCATACAAAAATGGTGCATTCGAATTTTGGAAGCGCAGCAACTACCTATCGATGAAATGTCGAGAGTGTGCGTCAGAACACTTTGCTGGAAGATTTGCTTTAGATTTTGCACACCAAGAGTCACGATACGAAAAAGCGAACGAGGTCTGAGAAGAGGAGGCCAAGGTACCGACACTGTTAATCACTTCTTTGGGTGGCTGGGACGCCTATGCGAGTGACCTTTAAACGAGACCGGAAGAGATCTAGGAAATAAGTACCAGTGGCAATCTGTTTTCGTTTACCTGGCCTGCTGTCCTAAGGTGACTCGACTGATGGCACCATCGGAAAACCAATGTGTTATGTCGGCATTTCTAGTAGTTGGGATCATTGTTGTACGCGTGCTCGGATGCTGTCAGGGGGCCCACGCTTAGACAAGAGGACGAATAAGGTTCTCGTCTAAAGTCTTGGCATCAAAATCCTGACCTCAAGGCAGCGGGGACTGCCTTGAGACCAGCAGAAGAGTGTGGGTTTTATGGAACATCTCGCCAAACATGTTCCAACCCCAACTCACATGGTCAGGGGACCACGTTAGTCTGACCTATATCCACTGATCAACCTGCCAGTGTCACAAGAACCACAGAGGTTCCGATGAAGTTCAGGCATTTGACTCACAGTAATGACGCAAACAATCGAAATATTGGGATGTTTATCGAAGTCTTGGAAAGGCCTGTTTGAAGGCTAGCCAGGCATTTGTCCTCCTGTGCGCTATCTCCTCAAACTTTTCCTGCTGACTTTGCTAGTCTTGTTGTATAGTTGAAGGTGGGAAAGCCATGTCAGTAATCACGACGATTTTGTTTTCCAATCGTTTGCTCCAGAATTTGACCGGGAATTTCGAGAAGCCACCTCATCTTTGACAGAAAGTGCGTGTGTGTCAGCACTTGTGACCTTGTGATGTACTTGTGATGTACTCAGATAGATTCCCCAGATGATCGACAATGTTGCCGAGATTTCTGATCGTAGTGATCGAAATATCTGGTCAACTGAGAGTAACCTACCTTCTGGGCACTCGGACTCGTTTGAGTGTGATATGATTGTGAGAGAAAAATTTTGGTCGGTGAGAAGTTTATGAACAAGAAATGGCAAATCATATGCACACGCGTTCACAGTTGGCTCGGGGCATCCCTTGTCAGTAGCTCAGTTGGTACAGAATGCGTTCAGTATTTGGGAGGTCGCTGGTTCGAACCCGACATTAAGCGTATCAGTATGCTGATGCCACTAGGGTCTGGACTTCATAATTGGTTTCGTTTCCTTGTTTCACTGTTTGCATTACTTACTGCAAATAAGGCTGACGTTTCAAAACGCGACTAGGCTAAACCGCCGTTCGAATTCAGCTTGAAGCGAGTCTTGTGAGAGCACAAAGCAAACCTGGTGTAACGGTGGATACTACTGATGAGGTATGCGAGTAGGATACCTTCTCGTAAATCCGCTTCGCGTCTCTTGAAAAGTAAGATCTATTACGGAATTTGTGGAGACGCTTTGTAGCATTTGCTTGCATTTGAGCAACAGTCACTGAATATCCAAGAAAGTTCACGAAGACGCGTTCAAGGAGAAGATGGATATTCAGTTTTGTCAACAAGATGCATATGAGAGTTTTTCTCCCCTGTCCAATAGTCTGTAACTGTTAAGTTGGTGTTTCTCTAATAAACAACTCCGCAGGGAAGGTCTTCTTCCTTTTCCCTGGTAGCAAAATAAAGTTTGAAATCATGATCTTTATGTACAGATTTGTCCACACTTTCCTTCTAGTGAACAGACGGCGGAGGAACTGTGATATTTTCGTCTGAAAGAGCTCAGTGTTTAGGCCAAAGGATTCTCGGTCTAGAACGAAGGCAACGAAAGCCAATCAGACAGCAACTATGTCGCTCGTAGCCCGGTGTCCTGGCGGCTTGATTGATCTTCTCAGGTGCAATCTACACCGCATTCCACTGTGCAGCTTTGATGATTCTCGATATGCCATCCTTATGATCGTAAACCGCTTCTTGTTGTTCCGTTTTTTTCTTTTCTTTACAAATAGCTGTTAGATACAGTAACCGCGTGCGGCCAGTTAAAAACAATGAAACTGTAAAGAGGGTTCCGATAAATACACTCATTTACAAATCAATCTGGTGTTGCAGGAGACTCACCTGGAACACAGCTGAATCTCTCGTTTGTGACGTACCCAGGCAACTGAATGTGCTGCACCAGGCCGCCTCATGTTCCAGTAGCTATTGCTACGTAATGCACTAATCATAAGGTTCCTGAAAATTATTCGATAGCCCACGGCATCACGACCGAGAGATTCAGCTGGGTTCCAGGTGAGTCTGTCTCAAAAAAACCAAATTGATTTGCAAATGAGTGTATTTATCGAAATCAGTCCGATTTGGGTTCAAGTAGAACATAAGGTTGACAGAAACTCGGGGCCTGCGCCTACCTGATGAACCCCAAGAAGAGCGAAACCGGTCGTGGGCTGTCAAAGGATTTTCAGCAACCTTATGAGTAGTGCATTACTAAAAAGCGGGTTCTTTCTAACACCGCAATAAGTCGGTTGACGAAGCTTATGCGAGTGAATGGTTGTGAAGGTCTTGATGTCCTCAGCTGACTACAAAGGAGACAACACGTGAATCACACCCACTCACCGTTCTTTCCACATCAAGCGTAGACACTCCACTCGGTGTTTCCCGCACACCTTTCTTGGCTGCTTCCACCTGCATAGATGATGACGATCGACTAGTTCGAAAAATCATGCAAGAACGTCTACCGGCCTGGAAAACCGAACAGAGGGTAATCCTCCTGGCAACGAAAGCTCTGTTACACCTCAACACGTAGGGCAACCTTCACGGACAGGCTGTCAAGTCAGTTGACAATAGGGACAATAGGATACTTGTAATACGACTCTGCACAGACGGATTTAAGTAGTATAGGCTTTCACAGTTGTACATTTTTGCCAATCCTGGATCATTTCATCCGTCCAGTTTTAACCCCATTATTCATGTTTGGGGATCGCAGAAACCCTCACAGGAATACCAACGTCACGGACAAGGTGATCTTTGAAAGGAAAGCTGCATACCCCCTTACCAAATGTGATTTGGTTACACGTGCATGCTTCTGCTCCTGTTTTGATTTTGTTTTAAACTACGGAACCTTAGATTGCTTCTCGTTATTCCTCTTCGAATTACGTTTGCTGCACATTAAAAAGCCCATTGCTCAAAGCGTTCAACGTATTATGGAGGACCGCCATTCAGCCATTGTCATACCTAGTGAGTTCAACGTGTAATTCCAGAAGTTAAACTGTTTTCCAAGCCATTTTGGAATTTCTATGGGTTCGTCGTCCTGCTGTAGGTGAAGCCAATCTATTCTGAAAAGCCAAGAAACACTGTACCTGCTTATTGAGGACCATCAGCTGTATGCATCTCATGAAACTCCACTTGGGAATCTCCAGTCCGTGACCTCCCGGCTAGTAGTTGGAAGGCGTAGGGGCGGTTGGGTGGCGAGCAACCGATGAGCCAATCACCCTCCAGTCACTGAAACCACATCAAATGGTCACGAGTCGACTGGTTCCTCGAGCAGCCACCTGTCCTATGGAAGTTCCGCTCATTTTGTGGATTTATTCTTCTTTTGAGCTGTTTGTAGATGAATGCCGATGATTCTTTCCAAAAACGAAACAACTGTACAGTGGTTCTCAGTCTTTCAGAATAGACTGGCTTCAATTACAGGACGGATTTTTCGTTGGACAAAACATGTATGGTTTGAAAGCTTGCTGAAACTAATATTCTTGCCCATTGAAATATATATATATATATACGCCGTCCGACTTATCAGAAGACGACATTGTTGTTCATTATACCGAGCTACTCTTTGGATCTATGATGGTTGATGACCGCGCATCTTCGACATGTTGCTATCTAACCGCACTTGTGATGTCTGCAGCGTTCTCACACTTGGATAATGAGCTAAAATATGTTACAACATTTGCCCCCTTCTTGATACCTATAGCTTGCGATCTTAGGTTCTGCAGCGACAAACAGTATTATGTATCCTAGAGCAGTTCATCGCCCTCATGTCGATGCTGTTCCCGGGAAGATGACAGACCTCAATTTGGCCATGACAGAACACCTTGGACACATAAGTCACCTCTGGCTTACTACAGTGTCTGAAAGGTAGAAACGTTCTTTGTAGACCACTTGAAGCGTTTGTTGTAGCTCTTCACCTTCCCTGATGCTACCGGGTTACAGTCAGAATACAAGAAGGCGGTCAGAAAAACTGTGTACTAATTCAAATACAGCGTTCTATATATATATATATATATATATATATATGATTCACTTGTGACCATATTTGGCGATCGATCTGTTCTCAACCAACCAGTGTGTCTCCTGCACGCCCAAACCGGTTTGTTTTCTTTGTCATGGATAGTCATGGATGGCCCTCTGTGCGCTTGAGTATGGAGTGCACATGTTGCCTTGGCCATCAGGTGCGCGTGAAATGCGTGTGTACTTTTCTTTTACCTTGCTCCGGCATATGATGAAATCGGACGTGATTCAGACGCGTGGGCGTACTCGTATGGCACTGTTTCAACACATGATTGTTCTGCTGCGCAGTAGGCTGATACGCTGTCTTATTAGGGTTGCTAAACTCTTTTCGACAGCCTACCACAGGTTTCGTTCTTCTTGGGGCTCATCAGGTAGGCTCAGTCCCCGAGCTTCCGTCGAACTTATGCTCTACTTGAATCGAGGTTTCACGAAATTAGCGAAACACAGTCATTCGCAAGTGCGTCTGCCATCAAAACTAAATTGGTATGCAAATGAGTGTATTTCGCTAGAATGTTCGTTCTCTTCACCAATGCCTTTTCAGATGAATAGGCCATTGTCTGTTGCCGCCTTACTGGTGTAATGGTGGATACTACTGATGAGGCACGCGAGTAGTATACTTTCTCGTAAGTCCGCTTCGCGTCTCTTGAAAAGTAAGATCTATTACGGAATTTGTGGAGTCGCTTTGTAGCATTTGCTTGCATTTGAGTAACAGTCAATGAATATCCAGAAAAGTTCAGGAAGACGCGTTCAAGGAGAAGATGGATATTCAGTTTTGTAAACAAGATGCATATGAGAGTTTTGCTCCCCTGTCCAATAGTCTGTAACTGTTAAGTTGGTGTTTCTCTGATAAACGACTCCGCAGTGAAGACGTTCCTTTTCACTGGTATGGGATGTAAGCCGAACCCCATTTTACGGTTCACAGCACGTAAACCGCGAACATCAAATTATTTCCTAGGTTTGCCCATAGCCAATAGTGCTGGGATGCTCATGTTTGAGGCTAGATTATTGGACAGGGAATCTTTTCGAAGGTTCTGTGTCCCCTTTGTGACTAATTCATATTAGGTGGTAGCTGACTGCAGGATTTCCAGGATTCACATTCACGTCACTCCGGTTTGAACAGTCTTCCCCTTATCCTGGAGTCATTACTCCGGTGAGTTCACACCGTGTTTCGCTCTCATTAGAGCCCATCAGTAGTGTATACTCTTTGTTTGAACTCCGTACCTACCTGAATTGTCACATCGAAGCGGGCCGACGTGTTCACACTCAACCGATATGATTGGCTGGTTCGACGATTCGCTCGACCAACCAGTAACTGCCCTAGTTGTGTCGATCGCCTCACCTAGCGTGTCCGTGTTGCTTTCGGATTGGGACTCTAGAAAAGCAGGTCAATCGATCGATAAAACCAGGAAAGCTACCGGGTCGTCGCTCGAGCCATCATACCAACCAATCACGTCGCAGGCTCCTATCAGGCGTGTCCAGCGTGCGCTGGTGGACTCCTGGTAACACGCTCGCCAAGGATATACACTCTTGATGAACTCTAACAGTAGTGGCGAAACTCGAGATCCGTGCCTCCGTTTCTTGGTGTCGATTCATCAGGAAATCCATTTTTGTTCTTTTTCACCCTTCCAATTCCACACTCGTCGCTGTTATTCCCATCGCGTGCGAAGACACTTGTGGTGACGGCCTGATCCAATGCGTTGATTGGCTCTACTCTTGATTCGCTGTAGCGACAGGCACAGATCGAAATCACGTTCATGTGTCAACTGGTTTTGTCGTGATTAGCCAACAAACCGTCTGATCTGGCCACAGGACATAAGAGGAGGACAGTTGTCAACTGACCACGTTCAGTTCCTATGGTGATCTCAAATAGGGTGAATGATCTCGGTCCCAAAGAAACTGTCCAATTTATGCTAGATTGCCCACCAACAGTGAACTACGCTATCGCGTTATTAGGTCACCAGGAGGTTTTCAAGAAGTCATTCACTAGTGCTCAAATGTTCAAATGCAGTACAAGACGCAGTTTATAATTCCGTCAGTTCCTGAGTAACATGCTCTTCTGACTTGTTTGTATGCTTCGTTAGAACGAAAGTCGCATGAACTCAACTGAGGTGTTGATTGATCTTCTATCGACCGGTAAAGTGCATCATACCAACGGTTGTCAATAAACATAGAACTACGTACGTTTTTATTGGACCAGACGACCTCGATCATCCAAACGGTGATCGGAAATCCAACAGGACGTCAAATAATTCCGTCTACCGTGCGTAGACAGCATCGTCACAGTATCGATCATACCAAAGTCAAACTGATATGTTGGTTTTTGAACGATCAAAATATGGGGGCGAGATTACGGGATAGCTGATCCGGTAGTCGGGTGAGCAAGGTCCTAGACTACGGTTTCAATGAGATTATCCAAGGGACTTTCGAACTGGCTGCTGATTCAGGTAGCTAGTACTGTTCGCTATAATGTTTCAATATTTCAGCCCAACGATCGATATTGTTCCGTCTCCAAGATCACTTCGTCCTTAGGACGCAAAATGAGCCCACCGATTTGCACTTCAAGTCAGAACAGATTTGTTACGTGCACAAACTCACCACGAGAACTTTGTTTAGAGAGACGTGTGGGCGATGCACCAACACGAAACGATGCGATTGAAAACAAGTTTTCATGTGCATGTGGGCTCCTTCAGCACTTGTGAGCGTAAGTTGGTCCAAGAGATTGATTTCTGGTTTATGCCGGAGTTAACAAATGACATGTAACCATATATAGACGTAATACACTACTCATAAGGTTGCTGAAAATTCTTCGACAGCCCACGGCCGGTTTCGTCCTTCTTGGGGCTCATCAGGTAGGCGCAGTCCCCGAGTTTCCGTCAACCTTGTGTTCTACTTGTAACTTCATAAACGGGAGATTCAGCTGAGTTCTAGGTGGGTGTCCCCAAAAAATGAAATTGGTTTGCAAATGAGTGTATTTGGCTGATGACATGTAACCATGTTCTCTCCCTCCTCTTATGATTGAGAAAATGAGGGTTCATTCACTAAGACTCAACGAAAAACATCAAGGCACTCACTGGGCACAAATCCCAAGGAAATTTTCCGCTGAAGCACTTCTGGCGCAAAATTTCACGCATTCTATTCAGATGAGTGGGAGCCAAGCCGGTTATGAACATTCAAGGACGTGTTCTAGCTACATTCAGACCGCTTGAACTACGGTTCTGTGTACCTTAGACGCGATGTTTTCGAATGTGCCTAGTGTAATTTGTACTAAGCACTCACCCGTAGGTTTTTTTCTAGGCAGCTTGTAAACTCTGCTGGAAAGGAGCGCAATGTAGCTGGCTGATAGCGGAGATTTTTGTATTGATTCTAGTGAAAACACATTGTTGACAGTTGCTGCGGCAGACCTATTGACCCGCCATAGGAATATTGGTCTTTGGGATCCATGAGCCGATGTGCCGTGGTTGGATCAATTTGGTTGGCATTCGTCTCTTTCTTGCAAGGCAGCGGTCTTTTCTGTGTTCAAATCGATGACTTCTGAGTGGACGGAATCAAATAAAACGCCAGTCACTGCGTTTGCTGCACTCTGAAATCGACTTCTTGTCAGACTTATGACTGTCAACACTTTTCTTTGATTCCTGCTCCAGGGCATGTTTGAATGCCCGTTTGTCATTTTGTTCACCCCCTAGTCGTGCAGCGCTTCAGGTTCACCACCCACTGACATTTTTCAAGGTTCAACGTATTAATTTTGAGCTTATTCGCCCTTGATGAGTATTTTAGTTTGAAAAGTCACAAACCAGAAGCGAAAATAAGACATCCGTTATTCCCTTGAGTGAAGACTGAACAGTGATCAGGGCTTACTGATGGTATTCTCATACGTTACACAGTAATCATGCGGCGCTCAGTAGTATTCGATGGTAAACCAAAATGCTTGTTCACTTAAAAAAGAAGACACCATTTAGACCATTTATCAACGAAATAGGTCAACGCTTTTGTTGTGAGCGGCGAAGTTCAAATTACCGTTGACAATCAGGTCAGTTGGTTCTCTCCCCTATCCACGCATCCATCCAGTTGGCAAGATTCAATCATACATATCAACGTGTTTCTGGAACGATGACCTTATTGCAGTGTGACATGGTAGCAATATACGAATATTTAAGATTTGGTTCACATTTGCCAAATTGAGATACCTATGGCGTCAAAGTGGTGTGTCCCTGAACTTCAGGAGATGTGTGTACCAGGCTACAGCACTGGCTGTTCAGTCGTACGGCTGTGACCCGAGGCTTCTGTGAGCAGCGGGACTGAGAATTCGTCAGGTCTTCGAGAACTATAACACTCAAATAGGTTTATTTCGGCGAATCCGTAATGAGGCATTTGGAAAGCGAGTGTTCGGTTGTGCAAAAGGAACTTCAGTCGAAGAATGTATGCGAGCAAAACCTGAAGCTGTATTAGTCAGGCCACGTATTGCGCATGCCGAACAATCGTTTGACGAAAAGTTTGTTGTTGCTACGTAATGCACTACTCATAAGGTTTCTGGAAATTCTTTGACAGCCCACGACCGGTTTCGCCCTTCTTGGGGCTCATCAGGTAGGCGCAGTCCCCGAGTTTCCGTCAACCTTATGTTCTACTTGAACCCAAATTGGACTGATTTCGATAAATACACTCATTTACAAATCAAATTGGTTTCGCGAGACTCACCTGGGACCCAGATGAATCTCTCGTTTGTGATGTTTTCAGTTGTCTGCACTTTGGGTTCAAGTAGAACATAAGGTTGACGGAAACTCAGGGACTGCGCCTGCCTGATGAGCCCCAAGAAGGGCGAAACCGGTCGTGGGCTGTCAAAGAATTCTCAGCAACCTTATGAGTAGTGCATTACGTATATACATTTATTGCGCTATCTTGAATATCGTAGCAACTGGAACATGAGGCGGCCTGGTGCAGCACATTCAGTTGCCTGGAAACATCACAAACGGGAGATTCAGCTAAGTTCCAGGTGAGTCTCTCGCAAAAACCGAATTGATTTGCAAATAAGTGTATTTGTTGTTGCTGTTTTCGGTGCCTAATTCAGACCAAAGCAATCCCACATCTGGCCAACCCTTAACTTTGTAGAGTGGAATGCAAGCGAGTACAAAAAACCTGCGTGCTGTCAGTGATACTTACCTTCCCGAATGGGGGCCACGTGATTCTCACCGTGCAAGACATATCTGCTTATCCACGTTTTATGGCAGTATCTATCCAAATTGCCTAAATGGGTATCTGAAAGTGTAGGCACCTCAGGACGATTGTGGTAGGCTATCACTAGGTCCCATCCTTCTCTTCAAGGTAAGGCCTTCTAATAAATTACGGTTGTACGGCAGCAAAGCACCAGTGTTGAACACTGATGTTGTGCCGTCGGTGGTGAAGAGGGTGAAGAGGTTGTCTTCTGTCGCGAGCACTTTTCTCCTAGTTCCCGACTGACTCAGTTCGCATTAACAGTGCTGGCTAAAGACCCACAATCGCTCCAGTGATGCCATCTTTCTAGAGTTGCTGGACTGGTTTCAGGAACGCACCCCACGATCAACTGACATGGAACGCCACGTTTGTACGGAAAAGTACCAGGTCGTATGAAATTATCGGGTGGCCATGTAAATTATTTGACACTATCAGGAAGGTTAGACTCCTGAAAGCAACCATTGAATACCCGAAATCTACTGAGACTCTCAGCTCCGCCAGATGCTGACCAGACAGACAACGTCCCCGCAATATACAGCGCGTCGCAGCCTTGTACCAAGGCCAGACCGCGTGCGTCAGCATTGGACCAAGTTAGACAGTGTCCTTCCCATAACTAGCTTGAGACCGTTGCATTCTCGCACTCGCCTGTTCGGAATATAGCTGTTGTGTTCCCTTGTGCGAGTCTTTTTCTCCGGCACTAGGCACTAGAGCGGGGTCGGCAGTCAGATACAGCAGACTGGCGAATCAGCAGATATAACAAACACTCAATGACATGTAATAACCAGCCTGTTTATCGATCTTCCATTCCATTCAGTAACTTGTCATTGATTGACTCGCCAGGCTTGTGACCATTTGCTACCGTCTTTAATCGGCCTCAGTGGTTTCGAAAACCTCTTGATTTTCGAGAAGAACGACCTCTGCAAAGCTCTGTTGGATCAGACGTCGCCCCTGGAGAGTGACAATAACGAAGGCAGGATAGTTTCTTCTGCAGCCCGCAACAGTTTTCACAAAGTTAGTAGTCAATACTCAGTATGGCATGCGAGCAACCTGTGGACAGGACACTTGTGCCGGATGTATGTACTACATAAAAACTTCTCAACAAATGACAGTTATTTGGGGGAAATTATTAAACCATTCACGGGATTACGATCCCATTCTAATCAATCTTGTCTCCAAAATTTACCACGCACACGGATGAGTGATGGAGATAAAACCGGCTAAGTACATCTTCCCTTTCATTTCGACAGTAAATCAGAATACCTAAGTACTGGGACCGGAACATACCCGCTCCGTAATCCTAGCGAAAGCCATGTAATTTCCGGTATCCATCTGCAGGAGTAGACTGCTGTGTTAGAAGTCAGGTGACCTTTATCGACTTCACGGCTGGTTGTTACTTTTCAATATCTGCGACCAACCAATAATTGTTGAATCGAATGAACCAATGGTAGACACCTTGAGTAAAATGATATAATCTTTCAGCTGTAACACCCTTTCGGTGTCTAGCTGCCATGCTACCCAAAGGAAGCACGAGGGCTGGGATACTTCCAGGCTGCCCAAACCTAGGCAGGGGAAGTTGACAGGCAAAGGTCGGGTTCGAACCACGGAAGTTCCGGTCAGTAGATTCGCGCTCTAACCACTGAGCCATCTCGCCCCCAGACAACTTGAGTTAGTTGAATGAACCAAAGTAAGTCAGAACACCTGAGTTTACAACCATGGGTGTTTTCCTGATCACTCCTTCTGGCCAATGCAGATCGAAGTTATACAAACCTCACAGTGAAAGATTCATAGACTGTTGAAAGGAGCTACCTTTTTGTACCATTCTGAGTGTCTAGTGGGACCTATCAAGCATATACCTATCCCTTTAAAGTCATTGTTTGGCAGCAGCTGAGGCAATTGCGATTCACTCAATTATCCCGTGACTACGCAGTGAGAAAAACCTCGTAATCGTATTCAGACTGCCCTGGTGAGCTCACGTGACCTCTGACCACTCAGGCTAGTCAGCTGTGATGTGAACAGTTTTCACGTTTCCGTCCAGAAACTCCGTTTATCTTTGTTTTACTTGTGTGTAACGCTCATTTCTGGTTCTCTGATGACCAGAAGCGAATAACAAAAGTGATTACTTAAGGTAGATTTCTTGCCTGGGGAGGTGTACGGTAGGAACGAAACCATTCAGATGTTTTGAACACCAAAAGGCGCAATTTGTGCTCTGATTGGTTTGGAGAGGTGTTTGAAGGACTATTACTGCCAGGTTCTCGGAACAATACGGATGTGTGACATAAACCTCTCATTGAATATAAAGTAGCTGAAACGCAGTCTAGATGTCAACTGTCTAAAAGTCTTTACCAATCAGACGTTCGTAACTGATCACTCAGTTATTCAGCGAAGTTAATTCTTATATCTTGCCACCTCATAAGGCAAGGTGGGTTTGATGAGCTGCGCTGAGTGCTACTAAGTATTTGGATGCAAGTCCGAAAACTTTCTAAAAATGAGACATTCATCACATCGGTGAACGAAACTGTGGCAGCTACAACCACTGTGCGACAAGTACGCAGTTTTTCGCAGCTGATGAACTGATCAACAGCCATTTTACTTGCGTAGAAAATAAACAAATAGTGTAAGGAAAGCCGTTCGTTGTTTTTTTAATAGTTGTATGATTACACGTAACTTTTGGATTTCCGTTCACACACTTATCAGTGGGTGACGTAAATCAATTTCCAGAATGATGGGCACGTTGGCTTTCGTCATACCCCTCGGATCATTGTGGTCACTGGTGGGAATTGGTTGAGACAACTCATTTGAAGGTGCCCTCAAATTGCCGTGAGTAAATAGTCGGCATCCACAAACTCCAACTGGTAAGGACTTTATTTCATTCCGCATTTCACCGTTCATACTGGCGGTCTTTGGTGTCGTTAATTTTGGATATGGCTGCCGGTTCTCGTCCAGTTTGTTGGTCCCTGATGATTGGGTGTTAAGATTGGTCAGGTCCACGTTTGGTAATTCGCACTCCTTTAGTGCACGGATAATCCGGTTGCGTACTGCCTCGCGAACTGAGTCGATCGGATTCACATCGCTGCCCAAAGCATCAACTCCGCTTGTGCCGGAGCCTAAGGCACTGAACTGCGGCACATCAGCCGAAGAATGTGAATGGTGAGCAGCACTCAAATTTGGTGAACTCGTTCTTTGGGCTACGAACTCCGAGATGCTCGAATCAGTCAGAACGGGTTCGATTCTTGGCAGCTGAATAGTTTGGTCCGGGTCCCTGGCTGGTGGTTTTCTATTCCGTAATTTACCGGCTTCATTACCGTCCGTTTCAGAGATTGAAGCAGTTCGGAGAGATTGAGGGGACGATTTGTGTCTTACAGGCTAAAAAACGAAAACCAATGCGAAAAAAAACGATGGTCAGAAAACAGCGGGTATAACGAGGCTATTGAAGTGCTCAACAGATGGAGTATATTTTCAATGTGCGCATTGCTTGTTGACTTTTGAAACAACTGTTGGAGTTTGTGACAAACATCATGGAGATAACAGGTATCGGTTAACAGTTATTTGCAATGACAATGTTGATCACTTGTAGGTTGTCTGGGGGTTTGTAAAATTCGCGTTCACTCATTTTCGTGTGAACAGTTCTTCTCCTGTCCTTTCGCGATTATTCTCGTGAGTCCACACTAAAGCGATGGTGCACTGGACTCGAGTTTCGCTCTGATTAGAGATCATGTCAGGAAGGTCAGATTTCTGGGGATTATCCCAGAATACCAGAAACTTGTTGAGACCCTTAAGTCCACTAAGCGCCGATCAGACAGTCCTGGATTGAAGTCTGCCTGTTCCGTCTCAGTATGTAGCGCCGGACTGCCCTGGATCAAATTCAGGCAGCGCGGGAGAGCCTTGGATCAAGGTCAGAGAGTGTCTCTTCATCATATAGCGTGAGGTCGTTGTACTTTTGCACCCGCACTCATTTGTTGCAATAAAGCTGTTGTGTTCCTTGTCGGCGATTGTTTTCTTCGGCACTAGGCACTGGACCGGGGAGGCAGTTAGATATAACAGGTCATTAGCAGTGCATATAGTTGGCCGTGCCGGGGTTCGAACTCCGCACATCTGACATGGTAACACATTCGCCTGGGGCGTGTTAACACCACCCAACAAGCACACACTGGACGCTTATGAATGAATTCTCACGTCAGAATAGGCGAACGCGTTCAAGCTTGAGTGATGTGATTAGTTGATAGGACGGCTCGAACGTCGACCAATTAACTGTCCTGGTTGTGTCGATCGATTGATGGCCTGTCAGGACTTCCCAGTCAGGTAGTCCCACAGACTCCTGAAACCTCCTGGACAAGTTTAGGAATAGTTGTACGTGGTTACGGGACTTGCGGAATTCGCGTTCCCATCAATCTGGTTTGAACAGTTCTCCTCTTGTCCTTTCGCGATTATTCTGGTGAGTGCACACCAAATGGATGAAGCGCTGGACGCGAGTCTCACTCACATTAGAGCAAATACAAACAAAATACGATTTTTCGAAAATTTATACATTATTCTATATGCGTCGAATTCAGTAAATTCACAGAGAAGACTGTCGGAGTCAAGTTCATCTAGGGTATCACTAATGCTGTAGCACCCTTTCGGTGCCTAACCCACGCCACCCGAAGGAAGAACGAGGGTTTCCAGGTTGCCCGAGCCTAGACAGGGGAAGTCAAGAGGCAAAGGTCGGGTTCGAACCAGGGACTTTCCGGTCAGTGAATTCGCACTCTAACCACTTGGGCCATCTCACCCACCCACCCCCCGCTCTCCCCGGTATCACTACTAATTCAAAACGTATGGCTTGCGACTCACTCCCCAAGTGATTGACGCTCGTGCTTTCATCCTAAAGCGTGCATCTCCAATATAACTAAACATACTCGCGTTGTAACCTCATAGAAAATCTGTGGATCCTTAAGGCGTGACGAGTGGCCGGTTCGAGTATATATATATATATAATGACTCTTCCGAGCGGGTTTCTAAATGGCGCCAATCCAACTCCATGTTTTGAGCGTATTTCAAGATCCGGCTGTGTTCTATCATTCTTGTCTCACTCAACCCCACACTATCCCGTAAAATGTGCCGTTCATCTTTCAGAATCGTCGCTATCCTGCATATCCAATCAGGTTCTGATGTCCCAGATTTCAGACTTAACTGGTTGATTCATGCTCCCGCGTACACCAGTTATTTTCATGTTCAATAGAAGACTGCTTACTTTCGAGAGACAAAGGTGGGAATCTAGGTTGGACTGAATTATCCACCTCAAAACTTCAGCGTCCTATTCTGACCAAGTGGTAGGCGCAACTGTTAGGATCCAACATTCTGGAAGTACGACTCTCTTGAAGGCGAGAAAGTCGTCTAGCTCAAAGACGCAGCGAGTGAACATGGACATCTCGTTCCTAACGCCGAGAGACACGCGACTACTGAATTTTATAAGTATTTCGGTGACATTCACCAACACAGACAGTTACCGTCAACTGTTGGACGGTGAAAGTGTATAGGTTTTTAATCAACCTTTTCTAACCCATCCTTTCTAGATGAAGGACAGAACCATTGTTTCCGTTGATACGAAACTTTGAGTCGCGTTAAGAGAACGCAGTACTCTCTTCATGACCCTGCGTTGGCGAACAGTCCTTTAATCGCAGAAGGTCTTGTACCACAGTCGCTTGCCTCACGGCAACTTGCCATCTTTCTCCAGCTTTCCTTGTATATTAAACAGTTGAAGGGTGAAATTCTAGTCATTTTGGCCTGTAAGATCATGGCAGCGTTGGAACCTTGCCGCTACGATAACGCGGGAAATCACTTTAGATCAAAACGTGCGTACAGCTATAGTGGGTGATATATATATATATATATATATATAGTATGATTATATATCGTAGGGTGACGTGGATAAAGCTTTTGTGCAAGTTCACAAAAAACAGGGTTACCGTTATACTGGGAAACGGCTTGACGATGAAGCATTCTACATCTGACTCCAAATCACACAGAAAAACCGCGAAGCTCTCCGCCTTTTCAATCCATGGAGGAGGGTGTCTCTTCGTCCTATCAGCTGTTCGAAGGAACTGATCTTACTTCAACGTAGGGCGTAATTCCACCACCTATCCATAGCATTCAGGGGTCATCAGGTGAACCATTCATTTGCGCTTGGCTCTGCATAGGAAGCTAACTGGATCTTGCTTCACTGCCTCGTAATTTCATGCACGGTACTGATCCTCCTGACTGGACCATGGTTCATAAATTTTGACAATTTTGGGGAAGAAAACCTGTAAGCTTTTGACACCGATCGATCGAATCACTCTGAACACGAAGGCACTTCGACGAAAGCTTCGCCCAAGATTGTGATCGCGCAATGGTTCAAAGCCTTTGATAAGCGCGGTAGTCAAGGATTCTCAGTATATCTTCCGGCAATAGTCTGTTATCTACAGAATTGATTGATCAGGCGCTGAGCACTTTCCGTTGTCCCACCTGTGTGTATTCTTATCTCCATTAGTAATTATTTAATTTCAGTCCCCTTTTATACTTCCCCCATCCTCTGCTCCCTGTATATACTGTTCTGCTTTCATTAAGTTCATCAACATATCGCCGTGCTTCCCATAGAGAACACACCGCAGTGACTGGCCATTTCTAAATTTTAAACGCTTCTCTTTAGCTACTTAAATGGTTCGTGAGTAGTAAGAAACGCGCTAAACTGAAGGTACCGATCTGACTTCACGAGCTTGCCTGCGCTTCAAGAGGATATCTTATAGGAAGGATCCCTGCTACGAGTAACTCCTTTTATACCTCATATTGCTTACCCGCTCCCAAGAACACATACCCATGCGTCTAGTGGACCCCTAATGCGAAGTCCTTTGGGTGACTCCTTTACACAAATGCCGCTCACTATTTAGTTGAGCTGCAGTCACTCTAGAAATGCTCTTGAGTATTGTATTCTGACACACCCAGATTCATTGGCTAAAATTTGGCGGAGGCATGAAGGTCGTACCTCGCTACATAACTATCACTTTAGGATTCGCTGAATGAGTACAGCCTGCTGAAACTCGACTGCATATATTTGTGGTATAGCTGAACTAATTTGTTTTAGCTAGAGTCACTCGTCTTCTACAGGGTTCATCCGTTGTTAATCACAACCTTGTTTCCCATGTCCGTGCTGACATGCCCTTGTGCCCGTTACCCAAAGTACAGAGTGCCATTCAAACTGGGAACAGCAGTGAACACGGATTTATGGAATTCGCCATACGGCCCCTTGTTCTACACAAATTTCGGCACTTTTGTACTGATTAAGCCCGAAACCAGTAGAAATGATCATAGTTTCTTGAAACTGGAAGCGTTTCAGTTGCCAGCTAATCCCTTCTTAGAGGTTCAGGAAATGATCCAGGGTATATTTGTTCACCCCTCATTAGTTAAATTTCAGCCTACTGGTCTACGATCCTGATGTTGTTGAAATTAGTGAAGAACTATCATTCTCATCAGAAGAACACACTGAAATCGCTTGCGCTGATACTTACTCGTGGACTGCAAAATGACGCGGAGCTTGTTCTCCGACTCGCACTTGATGCATCCAGTCTGATTCGTTTTTCCGACTGTACAGTCACACTTGTGGCCCGTGTCTTTTCCGTAGTTCGTTTAGCAATGGGAATACCATTAACACGTGCAATCTGACGGAGCGCGGCCAGATATCTTTCTTTGTTCAGCATGAACGTCGGTAGACGCACTGCTGGCATGATGGCCGATCGCCGAACACGGTCCACTTCATTCAATGTCAGCTTTCCAGCCATCAGCAGGAAAAAATCAATGTTGGCCTGTTGCCTCAAAATGGTGACGGCACCTGCAGATAAAACGGAAAAAGGTATAAAGAAATATATCCTCATCGTCATATTTGTCATCATCAGTGACAGAAATTCCATATGATAAAACTGGTGGTTCACTGCCTTACAATCAAGTCATTTTGTTCGAATAAAGCCCCATAACGGAACGAAATAAAAAATGGCACAGGGAGGGGGACTTGGGGATAGTCCACCTCAAACATCCAAGGTGCCCACACCTCTAACACTCGGTCAAACACATGCTTTATTCGGTAAAAAATGGCTTGACGGCTTGGTAACTAGTGATATGTAGTATTTCGACAAATATTCTAATTTGCACATATAACTGACATTGTCAGGAGACCTGGTTGAATCCAGCCAAGCCTCTCGTTTATGATGGTCCACCTCACGAAGAGTGAAACCAGTCACATATCAGAGATCCAGCGCACGGATCTCGACACAAAGCGCCGCACCGGAACAGCACTCAAATAATAGGGGAACTCGTTTCTTATTCCCCTTGTGTGGCACGTATCAACCAAAATAATTGCACCGGGTTAGTAGTAGGGCTGTTCAAACTGGAGTGAAACGCGCGCGAATTTCGCATATTCCGCAACTACTCACAAGTAGTCAAATGAATTTGTTCGACGGAATTCAAGTATTCGTGGCACGGTTTGGTAGGCGGATCACCGAGGCTTACACCCACGTCATTCTAGTTGTGAATATTTCCATCCAATTAGGAGATGCCTAGTGAGTACTGGAAAGCTGCCTGCTCCACATGTAGGATGTTCTGGACTCCGTCGTGTCAAATATATGCATGGAGCTTACTTAAGTCTAATTTCCAGTCACCTTTGGCCAAGGAAAGCCAGAAAAATTGTGCCGCAACATAGGGTTACCATGTACAAGAGAGTGTTGAGGCTACAAATTCCACCAATCCGGCAATTATTCAATAAAACTGACTGTAAGCACCCGACCTACCCTCAAAGTAACGCTGATCTTTCCCATACCCACCACAACGGTCTTGACTGGGCAAACAACGCTTGATGCGCATACAATGCTTCCAGCGCTGTTCCTCGTTTTCCACATATTTTCCCAGGTGTTCAAAAAGGTCTTTGAAAGGCAGGTATTCAGCCATGCAGGATCCGTCTAAAAAGAAAGGAAACGTGACTCGTCAAACAAACCAGCAGTTATGCGCACGACACAAACCTCAAAATGCTTACGTGGAATTCTGGTATCTGGCGGTTCTAGGGCAGCAAGCATATTTAGCCAGACGGCTAGGGCAAGAAATGCAAGAAACACCCTGGCCTTTCTAAAAATTTTTGGGTGTCTTGTTTGACTCAGCTCAGGATAGCATGGCTTTGCTATGTGCCACTAACCTCCCGTTAGTTTGAAACTGTATTGAGTCAAAAGTTCATGAACTGTCTTGTATTAAGTACCCACAGCTGTTCGTTTGGATGTAAGCGACCTTACTAAATGACATTCGCCCGTGTAGTTTTTGATGTGCTCCTATGGTGATGACACCGGTATTCCAACGAAGATTTCAAGAAAAATCCGATCGAAACCAGAGTCTGATACAATGCGCACCACTCCGTACGCTACTCTGTAATTGGTTTACTATCATTCAGCCAAGGTTGCACCGTGATGGACAGAACTGGTCGTCGGCTGTCGAATATTTTCTAGTGACCTCGTGAGTAGCGTGTTCCGTGAGGGAAAAAGCAAGTACTGTCTACAAATACACTCATTTGAAAATCAAGTTGATTCTCACGGGAGACTCAACCTTGTGAGTAGTTTCCTTTACGAGAATAAGTAGTCTACTTTCCAACGTCAATTTTCCCTACCCAACAGAGAAACCACTTGGTTGTTATAACGTGGTTACTAATCATTGGCATCGTTGAAAAATGCTGATTAGATAGGCAATAGAGATTACGATTACTTTGGGATCAGCATCGGTATCCACACGAGTCGCTGTTGCGGTTTTCAGAATCAAACTGACCAGTTTGGTTTGCGGAAGACTCACCTGGAACCCAGCTAAATCTCTCGTTTGTGATGTTTCCAGGCAACTGTGTGTGCTGCACCAGGCCGCCTAATGTTCCAGTTGCTACGATGTTTGAGATAACGTGGTATACATGTATGTACAAACTTTTTCGACAGCCCACGACCGGTTTCGCATTACGAATATACATGTATCGCGATATCTCGAATATCGTAGCAACTGGAACGTGAGGCGGCAGCACATTCATTTGCCTGGAAACGTCACAAACGAGTGATTCAGCTGGGTTACAGGTGAGTCTCTCGCAAAACCAAATTTGTTTGCAACTGAGCGTATCTCGCTAATTCCGTGCAATTTGGGTTCAAGTCGGACATAAGGTTGACGGAAACTTGGGGACTGCGCCTACCTGATGAGCCTCAAGAAAAGCGAAACCGGTCGTGGGCTGTCGAAAAAGTTTCAGCAACCTTATGAGTAGTGTATTACGTATATACAAACTGACCAGTGTCTGACCAAATGGGCATGGTTCATCCGTAGCTGACCTAGTTCACGATCCCCCAAGAAATTCCGGCAACTAATAAGGCGACGACAAAGCATCGCCCCTTAGATAGTGCAATGCAGTTGACATGGGGATAAAACACAGGTTCATTAGACGTTTGAACAAAAGAAGTACATGTCCACTTCGGGGAGCATTTATCTCGAAAACTCTTTGGGACCAGCCGATTTTCATCTCCGCTAAAATCCGAGACAAGCCACCACGACTGTTCATCTGTGTGAATCTGGCTAGAATCTGTTGTAATAATCTGCAATTTTAAAAATCCAGGAGGGCTTTACAAGAGAAGGTCACATGATTTGGTGACGCTGAGTTTTCTACTGTCGAAGAACAATGACCGAGGATAGTGGCCAAAATGGTAACCAGCGTTAAACGATAGCTGCAACAAACTTTGTGTCAAATCACGTTTTTTCAACCGGTTACCACAAACTTGGTGCACTTAGGTTGTATTATGCCTTGTGTTTTCCTTGGTTGGCAGTTTGAGAGTGGAGAAAAGCTCAAAACTTGCGAAGTAAGCATATCCCAACTTCCGCACGATGATTTGGGGCAACGATAAGCATGACGATTGGGAAGTACTCAATATCAGAACACTGGAACGTACAGTAAAGTAGTGCAGGTATTCCCAGATAACGATGTTCTGCCCTCAGTATGGTGTGAATACAAGCCAAGCCCTCTTCGATCTTTACTGCTTCGTTGGTATTCGTCGTGCCCAAGCCGTAGATATCTCGTTTTCCATACCATGGTTGTAGGCCTTCGTTGAATGAACGATGCTAATCCAACAGCTTGCGTTAAGAAGATGCGGTGGTGAATAATTCGAAGACAGGCGAGGTTCATGGGTCAGTGTTCGCAAAAAAAGGCCCCCAAACATAGACTAAAGCCTCACAGATCCCTATCGCTTGCATTCGTTTTGTACCTATTTCGCACATTACATAGTTAAGAACGGATTGACGTAAAACGCTAGGTTCTTCCAAGCACAGGTCGGAGACTGTCACTCAGGATTCATCACAGAAAACATAGGTCAACCATAAAATCTACTGTTATCCTTACGTTGTTCATCGTCAGTCATCAAACCAAATGCTCATTGATGGATGATTTGCAACTCAACAACTGTGGAGACTGAAAACAAACACTCACTCATTGTACTCCCAAAGCAGAGATGCTCAAGTGGCTGCTAGTAAGCAAGAACTGGAGCAAAAAGTTGCTTTATTCGGCCGCTTTAAAAAGACAGTGGAGGTGGAACTACTTGGGGTGAACGTGAAACCAGCTTGTAGAAGCAAATCAAAATGCAGTTGGAAGGTACATTGTGGCGAACTTTTTGTTCAGCTAACCAGAAAGTAAACGGAAGGGCACGCTTCACATAACTTGTGATTATACGTGCTTCGGGCTTGTTACAATGCTAGACCAAGTGACCCTGTGAAAAATAAACCCGGATAAGGAAGTTCTGAGTAATTTAACAGAGTCCTCACTTTGCTGACACTTTGAGGTCACAATCAACAGTCATACTATTTGGAACTTACAATCAATTTTATGTCACGTGGCGTGTGGGACACTAAAGCACGGTTGTGGATCACAAAATAACCTTTTGATACATAGACAAACCAACACCATACCTCAAGGATTACTTGGCAGTCTTACTAGCTGGAAAAATGAGGAAAACATCAAGTAGTGTACACAAAATATACGGAGAGCTTCATCTGCGTTTCAGACAAGTCCCCCGTGAAAGCCAAACTGGCGTGTAAATGAGTGTAGTTTGCGAATTTCGGGCAATTTGGCGTCATGTAATTTGACGAAAAATCGGAGCCTGATGATCTTAAAGGAAAACGAAAACGACGGTGGGCTCTTGAAGAGTTCTCAGCAACATTTTATAGACGCACTGAAAGGTAAGGAGGCCCCATGGCCGGACAGTCTGTGTCCAGATGGCTTCAGGGAAGGCGGATTGTCCGTGGTAACTTTTCTAGCGAAGCCCATTGGTGCGGTATGGAGCGGAGAGAAAAGGCCTGCAAAATGGGGCTATCAACGGTTATTTTCGTCCTCAAAAATGGTACACGGACGCTGTGTGAAGGCTACCGTGGCACCAGCCTGATAGCTGTGACATCGTAGGTGCTTTTCGGTCTTATTCTTTGAAGGTTGGCTGAACACAGAGCGAGACAGTTCCATGAAAACCAAGCTGGGTTTCGCCCTGCACGAGGAAGCGTCGATCACAGGCTTACCATCGGACAGATTCTGGAATGGCGATACTCCTCCCAGCAACCAACAGCGGTTACCTTCTCCGATCAAGAAGCTTCCTTTGGCTTTGTGAGCCGACAGGACTGCCACTGTTACGAGTATGGAAGACTCAGTACACTGTACTCAATAAAATCTGTTGTGGAACCAAAGATGATTGGCGTGCTAGGGTTAACGGAATGTCAACTGTAATATTTGATACCTAGCCTCGGAAGGCAGCGAAAAATAACTTCACGGTACTTGGACGAGTTATCTAAAACCCAACTATCCATAAACACAGTTTGTTCGTACACAACCCTCACGTGGTTTCAAAAACTGGCTATTTAGGCTACACCTAAGTAGGTCTCATAACAAACGACCGGAAAAAATAATCCCCACTTTGTGCTCTACATTGTGCATACATCTATCAACAAATTAATTAACGGAAACAAGACTAACCGAAGAGGGGGCTGGGCGTAAAAGTGAGCAGTTTAGGACAAAGTGTATGGCAACGGTACGGTTTGTGTAGATTACTGAATTGTTCAGCAATTATGTGAATTATCGGGCAAAAATTCAACTTGTACCAGCGAACAGATTTGTTTGCATCTGAATATGTAAATCAAAGGTTGGAATTGATTTTTAGTGTCTTGTATCAAATAACGGCTCCGAAGATTTTTAGCAAGTTGGTATTTAATTTTTTGCGCAAAATTTCTTTCGGAAAAATTTTTGTCAGCCTGTTATCATCGTCAACACCATAAACAGCATAACACCAGTGTTTAACATTGATGGTTTGCTCCCGTAAGACCATAATTTGTTTGGAATCCTTATTTTGGGGAATATAATTAAAGTAGGTGGGGATGGGACTTAGGCCCGACCTACCCCAGTTATCCCGAGATGCCCAAACCTTCAGACACGCATTCAGACAATCTAGGTGCAACTGATAACTTGCAGCGTCTCCAGCCACGATCAATGGGAATCACGCGGTCCCTATCCTGGAAGGTAAGTCGTACTAACAGCACACATACTCCTCTGCTAGGTCAAAGGTTTGCGCCACTCTAAACTGAACAACAATAACAGCACCTCTCTTGGGAAGCAATGATTTGGAAGACGAAACGCACGATCCAACCTGCGCAGCTTTTGGCACTGGATACATAACTAATCTCTCGTTTTCCAACTGCCTCGTTGCGGATTCGCCGACAGCAGAGCATATGAGCACATCAGTTCTAAGTCAACGGTTATTAAATACCTGAGGAGGTCTCATTTCCGCTGCTTAAAGAGGCCATACCTCAAAGTCATACAGAAACAGCCCGTACGCTTACGGGAGATTTCTTGTTGAAAAAGTGTGTTGAAGAGAATAGACCGGCCAGCCGGGTCGACTGCGCCTTGAAATAGGGGAATACCAAAATTATGGGTTGTTTGTACGTACAGCAATAATCTAGCAGCTAATGGACTGCTCATACTTGCTCAAAACAAACCCTACCAGGCCGAAATATCCCTTGCTACCTTTAAGTCAGAGTTTCAAGAGCCCTCATAAGGCAACAAAGCAGAAGTTACGTCAAGGTTCTTCTTACAACCAACGTCAAGCTGATCACTCTGTGACTACCGCAGGCACTACGTGCCTTCTGTTAAAAGTAAACCTTATAGCCGTTCTTCCAATTTGCAAAAGACAGTATTCTGTTCTCAAATGTAGGAAAACAGATCAGACAGGCGCAGACAGGGGACTTTACCTAAACCTTTTAACAACGCGGCTGGGAGGTTGTCCGGACTGTAGATTCTGCGGTGCTTTATAGAACATATGTAGTCACTAACATCCTCGACGCGTAGGATTCTCGTCTCACATTTCAGGGTTCGAAAAAATTGTTGCTCAACTTAGTGGTCGAGGCTTCCTTCCTTACTCAAGATTGTCACGCCACTTTGATTCCTGATATTTTTGCTAGAAGGCACCTTCGAAGACAGGTTGCACGGATCGAATCAAAGAATTTCCAGACGTTCCTAGATTTTCTTCCATCTCCTTGACTTTTCAAACCAATCAGGTTTTAACGTCACTGAACGCTCTCGCTTTGACTTGATGTATGATAATCAATCTGGCTGAATTATGTTTGAACCAGGCGGGGACAGTTTCCCTTAATTCGAGCAGTACTACTGAGGTTTCAAGGTACAAACTGGCTGGATGAGACTTTTGCATCTAAAATCCAATCATGCCAGTCCCCCAATTGATAAACAATTTGCCTACGCCTTGTGCTGCCCAAAAAATGAAGTTAGAAGTGACTCTGTACGAGTGCGTGGTTGGAATCCAAACGTGTTCCAAAATGATCAGCAGTCGGTTTTTGAGCTGCACCATTGGAAATTGATAGCAAAATGAGCAGCCTGAGTTTGTAGCTGGCACGCTGATGGACTACACCATGTGGTCAAACGACTGTTTATGTCAAATATTAGTACTTCATAAAACAAAAGCACTTGTTTGTGCTGTTGTTTGTGTTGTCTACAATGATGATGAAGAATCACTAAGACAATCAAATGGTGCATTCAAATCTCTAATTTTTTTAGCTTCTACCTTGCAGCAACATTGCATTGAAGGGGCTATAAAATTTGCCCTTGGTGCTGTCAAATCTAAAGTCGTCTATAGCGTGCAAAGACACGACAACCAGACAGCGATCAACTTTCCGTTTGTGAAACACTTTCACAGATGTTGTCAGACAAACCGCGCGGAGGATAATACCTAATGGTATCCATTCAAGTAACTTTCTTTCCTCACGGAGATTTAGGTTGATACCAACCCATGCACATTCTGCCGCAATGATCTCCAAACCTCCAGACCTGCACAATTGGAAACAAGTAGCAAGTGGTGGGACATACATTTCGAATGCATATATTTTGAGTTCTTGTTTTTGCTACACGGCACGCATCAATGCCAAATGAGTCCGGTTTGAAAGCAAGAGAAGCTTTTTGTTCCGCTTGTTCCAGAGTGCAAACACTAAAAGCAGCCAGAAAGACGTAGCGCCAAGCTTCGAAGACATACTTCATGATACCGGATGCTATCAGCACCTGCTAACCAGCTGGTGTTGTGACCAAGACCGATGAATGAACAATGTCTTGTGAGTCATCACGAATGGACTTACAAGCAGGAAGGTACCGATGAGGTGAAGTTTGCAAGAGAGCATGCGAAAGATGGAGGAGGACAACGTCAGCAGTGGTCTTTTTTCGCTTATCCGCCATTCTGTATGCGGCAAGTAAATTGACCCAGCTGATGAGACCACGCGACATCCCATGTGGTACAAAAGTATTGTTAGTCGCAGGCATTATGATTGTTCTGTAGCTGACCTACTGCCAGGGCATCCAAACTTAGACAGGAGGATGAATAGGGTCCTCAATCAAAGCCTTTTGCTCAAAAGCGTGATCACAAGGCAGCGATGTATAGCGCAAAATGCAAGTGGATTGCCATTTTCATAGAACACATCGCAACGCCTGTTTGAATCCCCAACCTGGAGTCAGGCGACTGTGTTGGTGAGATTCCCAACCATTGACCAACCTGGTATGAGAAAAGCTGCAAATGTCACACGAACCTCCTGTAGTATAGCTCAATGGTCCACACAGACGAACAGATTGTCAACTCACGGTAAGGTCCGGTCTTTTCTTGACGGACTAATAATTCATCCACAACTATTCTTCATGAACAGCGCGCCTTGCTACCGCTCTACATTATTTTTGCCTCTACCTGTAGTGCATGCCACATGCATTAAGGCATTATGAGTTTTCGAGCTGATTATAAAGCACTTCTTAGGACAGAAGCAATCAGCAGTCTCCTTTAAATGCTATTTCTCTACTGCACCCCAAGCAGGATAATCAAATTCATCCAACATTTATTGCTTGGCGCTTGTGACGGAATTGTAAATGTCCGCTGTATAAATAAGATTATCTAATTGTCACTCATGCTTTATTGATCTTATATAAAAGGCCGAAAATTAGCTCCTTCTGTTTGCAATTTCTATGTAGAGGCTATCTAATATAGTTGGTGTTTTATAAGCTGAGTGATATTTTTGTGTTATTGTGTGATGTATTTAAGAAGCAATTTTAGTTCCGTACTACTTCTGTTAAGTATGAAGCCGCGATTTTAAAATTGATTAGGCTTTCATAGCTTCCGAAATGTGTGTATTACCACTTTAAGTACGCAGTTGCTTGAAAGAATTTCCTCAAAAACTCTTCCCTTATTGTTCTTTTTCCCCAGCCTCAGTAATGAATAAACATCCGTCTAAGGGGTCAGCGTTATACTCCAAGGACTTCATAGCCCAGAAGCTCTGTATGGCATTTCAGTAATGAATAAACATCCGTCTAAGGGTCAGCGTTATACTCCAAGGACTCCATAGCCCAGAAGTTCTGTATGGCACACCCATGTAAATTCAGTGGATCGCTGACAGCCTTTGAGCAAATGTGTGATGTGAAAGCTCCATTACAGACCTTAGATATAAGAAAGCCGCAAAAACCACCCAGCAATTTTGGCTCAGAAAGTGAAATCTATTTTTCATCCAAACTTAAAGAAGCAGCTGTGACAAATTTGCCACACAATTACCTTGGCATTATCTACGGCCTTTTTCTTTCGTTTTGCTGCCATCATTTGCACTAAATTTTACTAGATGATGTGTTCCAGAGGCTTGTAAACAAATTATTTATTTAAGCACTATAAGAAACTTGTTGAACTGGCCACAAGAGACTTTATTAGCAATTATTTACCGTCTGAATACCAGGCAACGTTTTTCGTCACTTAAGTAGCAGGAGCTCAATCAGGATTTGTTTTGAAGGCTTATTTTACTTACTAGCTAGGTCAATGTCCTTTAATCTTTGACGATATTGTATGGCTCAAAAAATGCCAAAGACATTAGCATATTGGGGTCACTGAAAAATGTCAGGGGCAAGACCACATATTTAGGCAACCTTGACCAGACTTTCAGTAGGACGATCAGCTGCGGTTCCCACATAAGTATTTGAGCGACATAGATAGACATAGGGTGAAGCGCGTCTGATGTACTGCCACGTCACCACGTTAGCCACATAAATGAAAAATAATAAAGTAGTGGTTAGTGCTATTCCACCACAAACAGTGAAGGTTCTTTTGTGTCTAACCATCAGCGTCATTTTGTAAATAATATCTGTAAACTCCTGAAATTTTGGATGCCGTGTTGCTAACTGTCTCAGGACAAATAGTTAAATGGCCATATAGGCCCCAGCTTGGTAGACATGTTACACAAAAATACAAAGTCTTTTGCAAAATTCCGCTTTGATGTCACTGAGTCAGAGTTCTTCCACATTTGACTTTTTATTAACAATCATGCATAAAACAAAACGCTCTTTGTCTGATTTTGATCCAACTTGTGCACAGTAATTTGGCGTACGCAATGCAAGCCTGGTACAGCTTTAAGCACTTTTTTGAACACACCGACTGGTGCTTCGCTAAAACCCCACAGATAAGTTCGAAAGTCTTTTTTAGAACGAGTTTAAAGCGCTACATTTACTTTCCTTAAGAAATTTGGTATTACGAAGCTTATTGTACGCAATGATTCTAATTACAGGCAGCATCGGCTATCTGCACATGTTTGCTCTCGTTCAAATTTCAGGGCACCAATTAAACATCTCCATGGAAAGACTAGCTAGAACACTGTCGATTTGGTTCCCTACTGTTGCGACCAAATAAACTTATTGCGGTGGTCGGCAGTTATACGCTGCACGTTTTGCAGGCAGCGTTTCTGGATTTTATTCAAATTCGGCACTGTGACTAAGGTTTCAACTGGGTTTTATCTAAAATCAGTCGGACGTTCTTTCAACCTCCACCGAGATCGACCGCCATCAATGGCTGTTTGTTTCGATTAATCACAGAAATTCAGTCCCTCCGCTAAGCCGGCTATACAGTCGCTTGTGTCATTCCACCGCCAAGCTCTGAATTAACATCTTTTGTCTAGAGCTTTTTGCCACACTTGACTCACTTGTTTTGGACACGATTTAAATCATACGCAATTGTTGTTGTTCTTCATGTCAAATGTATTTATCTTGGTTTGTATCAACTGAGTTACTTCAGTTTAACATGCTGTCGATGATGATGCCTTCAGTTTTAATGAGCGTTCGACCACCTGTCGTATATTATGCGTAAGAACTACATTGAGAATAATACCTTATGTTTTAGCACTCGCCTCTCTGACACACTATGTCAGTCTTGAATCGTTCTCCTTCACCATTTGCAAAAACCTGAATATCGCCCTTTGCTAAGTAACACTCTAAACGTGCACCCACGTAAAGGATACATAGTGTGTTCCAAGTTCATGGTCCATTAGGCATGTTATACCCCGCTCTCTAAGATAAGTGTTCTCTTCATTGGTCTTTAACAACATGGTGAACTTTCTTTGACGTGGAATATTTCCATTTTTGTCGATTCCAGTACTGCACATCAAAGCACTAAATGGCACGCAAATGAAAAAATTCACGGAGTACCTTCCAACCAAGTCTTCGCACCATATAACATCCAAGCTTGTTGGTAAGTTTGATTCGCGTATATATTCTCTTATCTTCTCTGTCGCTTTTTCAATTGAGATACGAGGACCAAAGCTCTGTTCCACGAAGTTATCGATGCTCTTGAAGCGTCTGCAGACGATATCTAGAATTCTCGTGGCTTCGCGGAACAATGTGAAGGTTATATTCCCAGACTGTGTATTCATAATACGGTGTGTAAAACAGCAACACCTACTCCGTTAAGAAGAGCTGACTCTAGTTCCGAAGTAGGGATGTTCAAATGAAATTCTGGTGTGAGATTCCGTCGCAAAAACCGATCTTTCTGTTCAAATGCATTGACGGGAACCAGGTTGTTTGTAAACTGATGAGGAACAGTCTGCTCGTAACGGATTCTGTGATTTCGTGTATAACGAGGCTGTTCCGTGACATCCTCGTTGTTGGTGTTAAACCCCAAAGAGCTCTGTCTCTTTTTGTACCTCATTTATGTTCTTTTTCAAACCGCATTTGCCACTCGGCTGACTAAGGCATCGTAAGTCTCATTTCAAAAAGGAACAGTGACTGGTGCTGTCGTTCGAAACCACGGGAGCACCAGTTTGGGCGTTCAAGTGTTGCTTTGGTATATTTAAACAAAAACCGGATCAGGTGCAAAGGCTATATGCAGACGTAGAAAGCTCAAGTCTCATGAAGTTCGATAGTTATATATAACGCCCGGACTTGTAATCACATGGTCACCGAAAGAGAGGAACGGGTGTAGCCCCCACCACCTGTATTGCTCAGCAGGAAAGTTCCAGGGAAGTAGGTGAGTATATCGATTAAAAATCTTCGTTTATTGGAATTTCTTATTTTTTTGATAAACACTGCACAGTTGTTTGAGTGGCGTGTTCTTTTTCAGTCCTTTGATAAAAATACACACATAGTTAGACCTACCTTCGCACTAATGTTTTCTTGCTGGCTGTGTTTCCGCGGGATTGTGACCGGGGAAGTACCAATCTGACGCATTCAGCCGGGCACAATTAGCTTTCGTTCTATCAACCTGCTGCTCTGAGTCAACCCCAGGGGGCACCATTGAGCCATCATTGGGCTCTAGCTGGAATTATATCTTCAAGTGGTTGGACGTCGAACACAAACCTCCAGACTTGCTTTTCACAAATGTATCCTGTTGTACGTTCTTAGGACATAACTTTACAAACTATCACATTCTCCTAGGTTCCTAGACATACGACGCCGAATAGCAATAATAATAATAGCAATACAATAAACGAATTCATCGGCCTATCAGTTTGGTTACAGCGAGGAGTCATTTAAACTTCTCGTTTATAATAATAATATCTAATAATATCTATCACCAGCTCGTGCGCAACATGCCATCGGCCGTGCTCATAATAATAAAGTCAGGTTATAGGTACAACGGACGTCAGGCGCGGGCCGATAGCAACGAATGGAAATATGATGGTCATAGAAAACTAGGCGTTGCCCAACACATAAGCTCTCTCCAAAATTGTACGAGTTGACTGAAGTGGACATTAAAAACAAGGATGTTTCCAAGGTTACTACTTCATAGTGAGGAATACCCAAGTCAGATGAATTGTTCCGCTACTTATCTGCATGGGTGATTTGCTTAACTGAGCACCACCGACTGTCAAAACGGTGCCCAAAGCACTAAGCTATCGCAGATTGCGGTACAGCGCTAATGGCATACAATGGAAGAAAGTTGAAGGTATTTCGTCAGCTGCAATAATTCAGTGAGCTTTCCATAATCCACATTGCGCTTGTGGAAGCAAAATATACAAAAGTGCCGCCGCTGTAAATATTTTTTTCTATAATTATCTGCCTGAATGGACGGATACTGCATTATATCTTCTGCGACCGCGATAATTGCTATTCCGAGGTATGAATTGGGTAAACGCATTAATTTTTGGATATCTCGTGCGAAAAATTGAAGAACCTAAGGCTTACAGGTGTTGTTGACCAACGCGTGTCACGTCAAGTTTGGTGGTGAACTAGAGCTAAGTTCCTCATTGTAACTGGTAGACTGTGCCAAGAAGATTATGTCGTCGATCCTAGCAGACAGTTGAACAAACCTAGATGACACACACGACTAACATGCGGCCAGGGGTTTATCATGACAGATCAGCTGGTCGACGCGCGCCCACCCATTTTTACCAGGGAAAGTCAAAGGTGCTAGATGTACTAGGTGAAAAGTTGAATTTTATTGGTCATTTTGAATAACACACATGCCCTACCGGGAAGCATATGGCCCTCTTGTGCGCAGGGTTCGTTGAGCTATTGAGGCCCCGAAACGAGAGGAAGATATAAGTTAGGTCACTGTAATATCACTACGAGGCAATCCGATTACAAAATGTGACATACTAAACAGTTGTGCAACCCCGTATCGGTCCTTGGTCTACCGCTCCGCCAGCTGCCACCAGTTATCCGTATTGCCACCCTCCACTTCCTCATTTTCACTTACGCATTTCGTTACCCTGCCCATTAGCCAAACGGTCCAAGGCCACGAGACCTCACTGGTGGTCTTAGGTCCTAATTCATATTTACCGACTGTATCACCACAATTCTGCAGCCTCATCAGATCCGTTGCTCTGGTTCCTCATTTTCCGCAATTTGCAGTCTTCTTATCGCGTGCCAGGCAGGATGCCTCTTGTTTTACTCCCCCGGGTTTTGCTTTCACCCACCACCTTCAAACCTTAATGATCTGATCTTGTTTCAGCTTGAAATGTCCCTCAAAAGTATAAAAGACAAAGCAAGTGTTTTCCCACTCCTGTCGCTTCAGACGTGACTGCGTCCACAGCGGATGCTTCCCGTTATAACACCGTCTATTTTGTGAGCAATCCCAAAACTCGCAGGTTCCTCCAGGCATGCTTTATTCTGATCGTAAGATAATGGTCGTGCCTGAAGTCAGTTGCACACACCAAAACTTAGCGCAGTAAGATTTGACCCCGAACAATGAAGTGCCTAATGACGGCTCCTGGGTTCCAGCCCCCGAATCTTATCCACCACTCAGTTCAGTCGTTTACACAGGCTATCGGAAGCTGTCGACAGTGGCTTGGAAACAAGTGTGAGGAATACAGCTTGTTCTGATACGTTGCAATCAGAGGCATACGTTGATGGGTGGGGAAACAACCCAAAGCACTTGAATGAAGAATGTTTCTTACTGATTGGAACCAACTGGTCGCTAAATACGGAAGGCGAATGGATGCAGGGGAGCCTAATTGCCTGGTTGAAGAGACTTGTGCATTCTCCAGCACAGGTGTCAACAGTCTGGAGCACCTGGATGTTTGCGCACAGAACTATCAGTTAGCGTAACCTGGCCTCGCAGTGTTTGTTCCAAAACTATGGTAGCACAGCCTTCGATGTCGGGATCCCACGTGCCTTAAAACGAAGGAACCCCCATACGTATTCATTCCACGAAAATCATTCAGAACGTAGCCGTCGTTGTTGCAATGGTGTGACGCATGTATCTCATACTCCCGCACGAGCCATTCGGCGTGTTGGGACGCCTTCTGTATGGCATATACCAGTGTGCCTGATTGGTGTAGCCGGACTCGCAGGCGGCCGTTTGCTTTCTTCAGACGGTTGTTGCTCACACCACCAAAACGGGTCATCCCGGATTGAGCTTGCATAGCCTATTTGGGGGTAGCGTACAACTAGTGGGCCCTAAGGTAAGGGAAAATTCGTGGGCCCGCGCGGCGCAGCAGTTGCAGATGTTGTCTGATTCGGTTTGCTAGAGTAATGATAAACGAAAATCTACTGTGGGTTATTGTACGGGCGAGTCATGCGGTGGAATATGTCCCGGCTGTTCGTAGTGTCTGCGACCAAAAATACACGGGTGACACATGATACATACGTGCTTCCTAATAGGTTTTCGAATATAGAAGTAGCACAACATGACATCGCAGCCGAACGCTACTCTTGCTTCCCGCATTCTTCCCGGTAGCTTGTCCATCTTTAACGCCTTCACGTGATACTCTTCGCCTATCTTTTCCCTAAGAGAGCCAAACAGCTTACACATGGGAGAAAACTGTTCGTTTTCCACGAAGACATACATAACCGGACATCCGGTGCCCATGCCGCACGCGACCAGGAAGGTGCACAGTTGCATCTACAGTCCAGACATACGTTACTTAAAAAAGACCCATACAAATCTACAGAGGAAAACATTGGCAGCTCAGGTACCGTGGATGGTTGTCGATCTGTTCGCTGAGCTGGGAAACTTGATTGCCCATCATTGCCCAACATCAAAACAACATGAGGGAGGGCAAAACAAGAGGCATCCTCCTTGGCACATGAACAGAAAACTGCAGATTGCGGAAAATGAGGAACCACAACAACGGATCTCGTAAAACAACAGATTTTACGTGATCCGGCCGGTCAGTTTGTACAGAACCGGAAAACCACCGCTGAGGCCTCGTGGCCTTGGACTGTTGAGCATATGGTCAGGGTCACAAAAAGGGTATGTGGAGATGGTGAAGTGGGGGATTAGCAATGCTCATAAATGATGGCAGGAATCGCATAATCATGGTATACATTGAAATTGTAGAGATTCACTCGCGTCGCTGTTGCAGTTGGGTCAGGTAAAAAAGTTCCTTGGAAGAGTGAGCTGATGACATCCCACAAGCCGTAATGCGAATTGTGCAGAAAATTATTGACTTTTCGGGAAGCAAAGCCTGAAGGTCCACCGAAAAGGGTAAATCCGAACAAAAGGTTTAGCAGATTGGAATGAGCGTGTTCTGGAAGCGGCTGGGTCCAGGTGAATAGCTTGTTCGTATTTGCAGATAATGGAAAGAGTGGGCGAGAAGGTACAGTCAAGGATAGAAGAGGAATAGTTGCGGATGCGCTATCAAACTGAGTGTGGCAGCGCCATCCATCATTAGTCTGGCATACTTCGGATTTAAACGGCCACGTAACGGACGTCATGTTTGTGGTTATTGGGCTGGGATGTTTAATCCCTTGAGCAGCAGGATTTTTCAGGTTCGCCAAGGAAATCCACAGAGGTAGAACGAAGCCAATGTAAGACCGCAGTTATTTCTTCTCGTCCGGTTGGGACCACTTACAGAAACCTGGCTCGCACCAGATGTCTCTTACGCGGCGCTCTTAACAGTCAGCTACTATATTCTGCGAGCTGGCTCAAAACGCGGGAGGGCTGGTGGGGTTGATTTATATGTATGCGGTCCCGCCCATCCCAGTTGTCCTCTCCGATACGACTCCTGCATCTTTTTTCAATGCACTGTGGATCCAGATCACGCTGCGCGGACCGATTCTCTTCTTCGCAACGTGGCCCACCGTCGCCATTCGAGTCCTTCGGAAGATGACCAAATTCTCATACAGGCACTTGGGCAACTTTCTTCCAGATCCCACTTCACGTATCTTTTGCTGGTAGGTGATTTTAACACACCCAGAACCTCCTGGATGGAGCCCCAGCGTGTCGGATCTTTGCAGCGGCGCTGACCAAAATCGTGCAACAGCGCGCTTAGACTCAACATATCTTTGCACCCGCCGGATACCGCGCAGGCCAACTACCATCCTTCCTGGATTTCATCATCACCGATGAAAGACACTTGGTCGAGCGGGGGTTGATTAAAGCTCCAACTGGACGTAGTGGCCACTGTGTACTGATTTTTGATTTCATCTGCTACTGGGCCAGACATCATGAACCTGAAAATGGATTCGAAATTCTTGCCGTGCAGAATTCTCAGGAATGCGGATCAATCTTGCTGAATTTAAACTGGGAATTGGAAGAATTATATAGGAGCATTGTCCAGAAAGTTCACGATTCTGGCGCGATGTTCATCCAAAAAGCCAGCACGCCATCGGATGGACCGCAAGCCACGTAAAAGGATTCGGCGTCTTCTAGAGCAGAGGTCTCAAATACTTTTCCAAAAGTTGAGTGCAGGAGACACAAGAGATGATCCGACATTTCTTAAAATACGAAACCTCTCTAAATCAGAAATCTGTCAACGGAAAGTACAAAAACAAGCCACCATACTGGACCTCGCCAGGAGAAGCAAGTGTGCTGTTTAAGTACGTGGAGCATCGCTGGACAAATAGGCCAAACGCGTTCCTTTGCGATACAGGTACTGGGAACCCACGAGTGACCCAATAATGATATATCTGAAGTCTACAGCGAACCCTATTCAAGTCTGTATTGTGCCCAAGTGACCTCGCCACACCCAATTTTCTCAAGGCGTAACTACGTACGACCTCTAACCAACTTGGTTTTCACAGAGGAGGACATTAGTCAACTGTTGCATAAAACAAGCCCGTTCTGCGCTTTGGAGCCAAACAAGGTCCATCCAAGGATCCTGAAGGAGACGTTCGCGCTGGCTAAGCACTTCTACCTGGTGGTTGCTCCGTCGCTCGACGAAGGTGAACTTCCCTCTGCTTGGAAGAAAACGTCACATTAATTTACGAAACTGGTGACCCAGTATCGTCCGGTAGCTACAGGCCCATAAGCCTCACTAGCGTACCGCGCGAGGTGATGGGACGCATTCTGAAGCGGGCCACCCTACATTACCTTGCTACCAGCAACTTGATACCCCCAGTTCAACACGGATTCCTCCCAAGCCCCACTTGCGTGACGAACGTGCCCGCAGTTATGGACGGCTTAACCCAAAGTGAGGACGAAGCACTCATATCGGACGTCATATTTTTCGACTTTTCAAAAGCATTCGACCGAGTCCCACACTTCCCGCTGCTCCACAAACACGTATCTTCCGGCATTCAGGGGGAAATTCCACACTGGATTAAGGCATTCCTATCAGGCGAAATTCCGAGTGAAAGTAGGCTTCTTCAACGCCGGTCTCCATTGGAGATCCTCAAGGCTCTGTTTTGGGACCACTGCTGTTTCTGATGCTGTTGATGTGTCTGCAAGTGAACGTAGACGACTTGAAATCCAGGAGTTCAAATGCCAGTGCCCAGAGTCTCTTCGCCTCCGAGGTGACATGTTTCTTGTGTAAGCACTGTTTGAGCAAGGTTGGGCAACAGTTATTTCATCATTCACCCAGCGAACACACGGCGGGGACACGATAAGAAGATTTTCAAGCTCACAGCGCACACTTTAAGTAGGTAGTTCTTTCGCATTTCGAATAATTGTTGCGTGTAATAGCCTGAATCCGATGGTTGTCTATGACACGTCTATTACCCAGTTCAAAGCACTGTTAGAAGCTTTTTATACGCGCTGGCCTGCCTAATGCCCCGCGCTAACTTAAAGAGCAGTGCTACACCACTTTTTGTGCCTTTCAGGTGAGCGGCAGCCGCTGAAAGACAAAAACGAGCCAGACGCGATAAACGTGGACGAAAGCCTCTGTTCTGCGTACCAATCCGTGAATTCGTCTATAGTGAACGGTAGTCGCTGTCTTGTTTTAACTTACTAAATACAATTGCATTTTCTGACGATTATTCAACTTACAAAGGAGTTATCATGTTGCACTGACATATTGTAAAAGGTCTCATCCATGGGCTGCGATTTATCCAAAGTATACAACATTGAGATTCATTTGGAAAACGAGTTGGCTGTTTTCGAACCCAGGGATGAGGTTGCCGGTCATGTGATCATTCAAGCAGAGGAGGACACCGTAATTGACAGTGAGTTTATGTATATCATCTCTAGGTTTCTCTACCATAACTGTCAGTATTAATGGTATTGTATCCAGAGATAGTACTGGGTAAGTAGCATTAGGAAATGTATACAAAGTATGCCTGGTATTGGGTAGAAGGTGAATTTTTCATCAGAGGCCGACTCGTCTTTGCGCACTTTTGCTTGAATTTGGACCGGTGAAACAAAAAATGCAGCCTGTTAAACATTCTAGTTGCTCAGCGACAAATTCAGGAACGGAATTCGGAACATATACGTTGCGAGGTAACATACCAAGTGCAAAATAACTCTCAAGTATTTCATCTGGTTGCCACTGTACAGAACCCGCCCTACAGGATACGGTGACGAAACCACAAAACTCATAATCTGTAACAAAAGATTCGAAAAATGCAGCCACTGCAATACGGTCTATAGTTTATCTGTCCCTGATGGCAATAAAATCTCAGAATGCGGCAAAATGTTAAGCTTAGCCTGTACACATCTCACCACACCGCCTTCCGGGAACACACAAAATACTCTGCGAGACTTTTATAACCAACCCACTACTGAAAGCTTTAGTGGTATCAATTAACCAGTACGAAGAACAGCCGTTTTCCCCAGCCAGTAACTGAGAAACAAGGTCCGCCTCCCGTCTAAGCTCAATGATAACCCGCCATCCATGCCACTCGCAATTGCTCTAAAAGCCTTGTGACTCAGACCCGTCTGACCCTTCTACCCGACCGCCTAACCTTTCATGGCGCACCAAACGCTTCAAAGCATTGCCCACCCATTTCAACCACCGTTGCACCAAAAATATAGTGCCAATGCCTTCCAAACAGAATCCCAGGACAGCCTCACATTAGCTTTTCTTCGGACGTCAAACTAACTGGTCATTCCGTCTGCCACTTATGAACTACCCTAGCGTCCCTTCACTCCCACACCCGTTACCTCTCGGTCCAACTTCAAGGACAAAATACCCAACCCAGTCTAAGGAATAGTGCCACTCATCCGCGTGTCGCATTCCACCTGTTATAGAGGAGGCAACGCCACAACCATACTCAACCTTATCCTGACAAACAAGAAAATTTTTGTAAGGTCTCTCAGGTCCATCCAAGGATCCTGAAGGAGACGTTCGCGCTGGCTAAGCACTTCTACCTGGTGGTTGCTCCGTCGCTCGACGAAGGTGAACTTCCCTCTGCTTGGAAGAAAACGTCACATTAATTTACGAAACTGGTGACCCAGTATCGTCCGGTAGCTACAGGCCCATAAGCCTCACTAGCGTACCGCGCGAGGTGATGGGACGCATTCTGAAGCGGGCCACCCTACATTACCTTGCTACCAGCAACTTGATACCCCCAGTTCAACACGGATTCCTCCCAAGCCCCACTTGCGAGACGAACGTGCCCGCAGTTATGGACGGCTTAACCCAAAGTGAGGACGAAGCACTCATATCGGACGTCATATTTTTCGACTTTTCAAAAGCATTCGACCGAGTCCCACACTTCCCGCTGCTCCACAAACACGTATCTTCCGGCATTCAGGGGGAAATTCCACACTGGATTAAGGCATTCCTATCAGGCGAAATTCCGAGTGAAAGTAGGCTTCTTCAACGCCGGTCTCCATTGGAGATCCTCAAGGCTCTGTTTTGGGACCACTGCTGTTTCTGATGCTGTTGATGTGTCTGCAAGTGAACGTAGACGACTTGAAATCCAGGAGTTCAAATGCCAGTGCCCAGAGTCTCTTCGCCTCCGAGGTGACATGTTTCTTGTGTAAGCACTGTTTGAGCAAGGTTGGGCAACAGTTATTTCATCATTCACCCAGCGAACACACGGCGGGGACACGATAAGAAGATTTTCAAGCTCACAGCGCACACTTTAAGTAGGTAGTTCTTTCGCATTTCGAATAATTGTTGCGTGTAATAGCCTGAATCCGATGGTTGTCTATGACACGTCTATTACCCAGTTCAAAGCACTGTTAGAAGCTTTTTATACGCGCTGGCCTGCCTAATGCCCCGCGCTAACTTAAAGAGCAGTGCTACACCACTTTTTGTGCCTTTCAGGTGAGCGGCAGCCGCTGAAAGACAAAAACGAGCCAGACGCGATAAACGTGGACGAAAGCCTCTGTTCTGCGTACCAATCCGTGAATTCGTCTATAGTGAACGGTAGTCGCTGTCTTGTTTTAACTTACTAAATACAATTGCATTTTCTGACGATTATTCAACTTACAAAGGAGTTATCATGTTGCACTGACATATTGTAAAAGGTCTCATCCATGGGCTGCGATTTATCCAAAGTATACAACATTGAGATTCATTTGGAAAACGAGTTGGCTGTTTTCGAACCCAGGGATGAGGTTGCCGGTCATGTGATCATTCAAGCAGAGGAGGACACCGTAATTGACAGTGAGTTTATGTATATCATCTCTAGGTTTCTCTACCATAACTGTCAGTATTAATGGTATTGTATCCAGAGATAGTACTGGGTAAGTAGCATTAGGAAATGTATACAAAGTATGCCTGGTATTGGGTAGAAGGTGAATTTTTCATCAGAGGCCGACTCGTCTTTGCGCACTTTTGCTTGAATTTGGACCGGTGAAACAAAAAATGCAGCCTGTTAAACATTCTAGTTGCTCAGCGACAAATTCAGGAACGGAATTCGGAACATATACGTTGCGAGGTAACATACCAAGTGCAAAATAACTCTCAAGTATTTCATCTGGTTGCCACTGTACAGAACCCGCCCTACAGGATACGGTGACGAAACCACAAAACTCATAATCTGTAACAAAAGATTCGAAAAATGCAGCCACTGCAATACGGTCTATAGTTTATCTGTCCCTGATGGCAATAAAATCTCAGAATGCGGCAAAATGTTAAGCTTAGCCTGTACACATCTCACCACACCGCCTTCCGGGAACACACAAAATACTCTGCGAGACTTTTATAACCAACCCACTACTGAAAGCTTTAGTGGTATCAATTAACCAGTACGAAGAACAGCCGTTTTCCCCAGCCAGTAACTGAGAAACAAGGTCCGCCTCCCGTCTAAGCTCAATGATAACCCGCCATCCATGCCACTCGCAATTGCTCTAAAAGCCTTGTGACTCAGACCCGTCTGACCCTTCTACCCGACCGCCTAACCTTTCATGGCGCACCAAACGCTTCAAAGCATTGCCCACCCATTTCAACCACCGTTGCACCAAAAATATAGTGCCAATGCCTTCCAAACAGAATCCCAGGACAGCCTCACATTAGCTTTTCTTCGGACGTCAAACTAACTGGTCATTCCGTCTGCCACTTATGAACTACCCTAGCGTCCCTTCACTCCCACACCCGTTACCTCTCGGTCCAACTTCAAGGACAAAATACCCAACCCAGTCTAAGGAATAGTGCCACTCATCCGCGTGTCGCATTCCACCTGTTATAGAGGAGGCAACGCCACAACCATACTCAACCTTATCCTGACAAACAAGAAAATTTTTGTAAGGTCTCTCGTGTACGAGGCTCTACTTGGTTGCAGTGACCATTTCAAATTCATCTGCATCATAATGGCAATTACCATCAGCAAGTCCGATCGTTGCATAATAACCAAAATCAATGGCTGGTGAAGGCTAACGACCGTAACTTCATACACGTGCATCGAACTGTGCACACGTGAGTAACCTCCACTCTCTTGACACATCGGGGATTATTCGATGTAAACCTATTAACTTTACAATCAGTTTCTGCAGTACGACAGGGGGGTGATGGACAATATGTTACTGTACACTGAGTTGGCACGAGCGATCTCCAAGTAACTAAAATCGGAAAAATTATGCTGTCCAAATGTAACCTTGTACCCAGTTTCGAAATCCTGCATAACCATGTGAATACATTTGCAAAAGTTAGGATTTCCATACCTGATGGCTTTCTGGAATTGAGTGGCAGCCACCTTTCTGAAGCACTACACTGTCGCGTCTCAGCGTCCCCTAACCACGTGGTGTCCCTATTCTAAGTGGCTTCTTTAATGTGTGCCGCAGTTCCAATACCAATGACGGTGGAACACGAGCTGAAAGCCCTCAGACAAATAATCGCCGCGCATATCAGCGGAGTAAGTCCAAAAACGCCCACACTAGCCGGAGACAATCAAGTCGCTGTAGTAACATTTGTAAACTCTGCTTTCCATGCTTACTGTTAGCTTGCGCTGGAAGCAGTTTGTGACCACGTCATTTGTCAGGAGGTCAAATGGATAGATTCGTCAAACTTCTGACCAACCATAATCCTATCAGTGTCCATCGAAGTGACAGATCATGTTTGATCACAACTGAATTGGCACCGCATGACGCAACTGGAACAGCGTGAGTTTAGACACAATAGGTTTTGATCCACAAGCCTCCTACTTACCAGAAGTATCTGAACCAAAGCCTTTGGGTCCAGTATCGGCGTGCACATTTATCTAGACTACTACAAAGCCATCAGTGGTACACGACACCGCATCCTGTTGGCAAAACTGGTCTGGGTAAAATATGACATTAGCCAAGATACCAAAATATTCATTCTTAATGAGGAATATCCTAATACGAAAGATCAGTCAACGGTCAACTACAGACGTTCCGCCAGTGCGAGAACTAATCCGGTGCTACATGTAAGCCCTTGGCTTTTATTTAGGCCCGCTGGCAAAATATGCGAGAAAAGATGGCGTTTTTATTGACATATTCCAATATAATTTATGCTAACTCATGCTCTATGATGTCGTTAGGTAAATTAAATGAAAAACTACCGCCATAAGCGCAAAAAACACTCATTTGCATATCAAGTTGGTTTTTGCACGGGAGACTCAGCTAAATCTCCCGTTTGTGATGTTTTTAACTAAATGTGATGCCCAAAAACCAGTGCATGTTTTGGTTATAATAATATGGGAGCATGACAGCATATTTTTACGAGTAAAATACTCACAAGCTTGATCAGAAGTGTTCAGCGTCCAGCGTTTGGTTGTGCCCTTCTTGATTCTTATTAGACAGCCACAATACTTGAGATTTTGTCAATCTTACGTTATTCTTGCACCCAAATTGGACAGATTTCTACACATGCCGGTCCTGAGCTGTTTAGAAAATTCCAGCAATCTCGTGTGTAGTCGCAATAATGAAGTAAGCACCAGTTTTCATTCAAGGCATTTGGGAGTCAAGTGGCTACAAAAAAATATGGCTATGATGGTGATCCGCCAAAAATCACTCCCATGCTATCCACCAACGCCTTTTAGAAAATAATCTAGAGTCATTACAAATGACTAGATCACAAGTTAATGAGATTAGCCGGGTTTTCATATACATGAATCTCCGAAACCTGATGGCCAATAAGCACTGAGAAGGACAATACATTTGAATCGCACTGCACCCAAAGCCAAAATGTCTCTGACACAGTGCACAAAACTATGCATCCGGCATAGAGCAGTACCTAAAAAACTCGACTAATTTGTCTGACTATCTCAACCCAAACATTTCAGCTTCTGGCACGCGATGGCACAGTCAGTTCAACAGCTCAAGGCAAAAAAGCTCAGTCTCGTTCACAGAATACCCAGCTCTCAGAAAAAATGCTAGTTCGATGGTAAATAAGTTGCGCTTTTGCATCAACAGCAGCAGCAAAACCGTCATCATATTAGCCAACAATTTCAACCCCACCTGTTATGTCCTCACAAGAAATGCTCTGAAATGAAATGTGGCCAATTTCTTAGTTCTATCATTTGAACACCATTGGTTTCATTGTAGTGAGACACTTGTTTTCTTATTGCCTGACATAAGTCCAATAATAAATCCACTAGTTAATGAGAACTCGATGAATGCAGAGACTGTGTGGTCTTTAAATTGTGTTGTAACACCCACACAACCGCAGTCAGAGCTAAAATTCTGTGCACTGGAATAGTAACTGATTTTTCTCTTACAAAGGCCACGCTTCATGCCGAAAACGTCTCGAACGCAGCAGTAACCATAACAGTAGGGGATGCACCATAAAGGTTTGGTGAGGATTGATTGCTTATAAAAGAAGCAGAATTGCAAACCAACGCTACTAGCATACGTGCTGTATCAAAGAAAAGTTTTAAGTATTGCGCCGGAAGGCAATTATCTGAAGCAGCAGATGTTTAGTTCACATGAGTCCTCTGGAAGACTGAGCATCTCACTTCTTATCGTAAGACCTACTGGACTGCTACATATGGTCTGTTATATATGGCCAAAAGGCTACCTTGTTTCATCTATGCAAGGCTTCCCCCGAAAGGTATTATTTAGGGAAAGATGCTTTCCATAAGAGGCCAAGAAGCTGTCCATATTAACCTCAGATCGACCTTTAAGTGGTTAGTACAAAGACAAGACCTTCAAAGATAAGGCAATTGTGCCGTTCCTACCGCTACGTATTCTGCTTAAATATGCTCAACACGAACATTCATCATACCTTCACCAAAACTCAACATCAGTTGCTGAAGAGCAACTTGTCAAGCCAGAAAACATCCCGCTATAAATCCTACTGGAAGGAACTTCACTGAACACTCCAATCATACATTATATTGGGCCACATATAGTGTTCAAGCGAAACGTGTGAACTTTAGCCGGAGGTTGTAAAAGATGGGCAATTAAGTCGCCTTGCTGATTTCAGTAAGTGAGTTTCAAAACTTAAGCCATTTCTGCTGATCCACACAAGGTTATGCGAAATATTCACCTTTACTTTCAAAATTCCGGGAAGCTACAATTATCTGCGCAACCGAAGGCTGTTCGTATCGGTCAGAAAAATCACTTTGCGTTGCTTCAAATGCAAGGTTACTCAGATCCTTATTACTGCTACCGTTAGTTATATTTTCTTCCCTTACTCCAGCCTACTCTCTGGATACACACCCCATCAACTTTGAACAAAACAAACTAAACAATCCCGTCAGTCGCTTTGCGCTAATTTCTTGCATTCTTCGTAACAGCGACCGATTTAAATTTCAAAAGCCAAATGGCGACAGATTTCACTTGAAACCAAGTAGAGTTAGTTGACATAAGGCCAAAACTCTGCGCAGCACGCCACTACTAACACCGGTGCCCTTACAAGCACACTTGGGTTTGTATACAGAGGTCTCATCTTACCAACAATGAAGTTTTTTCTAAATTCCACATACAGCAACCCTCCAAAATTGGAAAGCCTGTGTTAGCCACGCTTCCTTTTATCCTTTCAAAAGTTCTGGCATCTAAAAAGTTGAATAACTCCTTTGGAGTTGGAACACAATGCCATTGTGGAAGTGGATCACCGCCGGTTTAGTAGTATGTAATCTTGTCCCTCCTCAACCAGCAAAGGAAGATATCATCTACGCTGGGTTTTTGAAGCACCTTTACGGAGTCCAATAAGATGTTGTGTTTTTAAAACCAGCCATGTGTATTTATTGGTGGTCATTACGAAATGGATCTTTCGTTGCCAATAAATATGAAATAAATTGTTAGTCAAAAAGCTGGACAACAACAATCTGTGTTCAGTGGTTCATAAAGTTGTCGGCGCTGACACCATTCTATTTTCAGACGCCCCACCAATAGGGATTTGCTTTTTAAATCCGTCATTTAAAACAATACTCCCAAAAATAGCAGAAGAAAGACAGTATTACACCAAAAAGACAATTGTAGCCGGTTCGGTGTTGGAAAGTTTTGTTCATCCAAAATTCCACTCCTAACTTTCAAAGCTTCCAGTATCTGTTTAAAAGCGCTGAAATGCTACTTCAATGCCTGGAACACAGCGATTTTCTTGAAACCGGTCAGCGCGCTTGCAGGGGTGGATATATTCTTGCCTAGAAGAGGAAGATATCAACTGCGTTTACTTTGGGAGGACCATTTACAGAATGTAAAAGAATGCACTCATCTGGACTAACAATGAGACGGATTTGGCGTCTTTGAAAATACGAAGTATAGATTTTAAGTCCATGAATTAGACCTCAGTTCTCTGAGCTCAAGGGTTTAACGCATATTTTGGAAATCCCAGTGGCAGGCTTGTTCTTCTTACTTCTGAGCTGTATCCACTACTAAAGACAGGGAATTCCAGACGAAAAAACCGACTGCACAAGTATTCCTCAGAATTGGTCGGAATGAGTGCTCGCATTGGCGAGAGACAATCACTTTTTATGTGTGACGCCAATAAGAACAAGCTAAAGCTACTGTGGTCACATGATTTTCCTTGCTCTAACCTTTTTAGCCGCATTTCTCCTGTCCCCCGGTTGAAGAGGTGTTAATCAGTGATTGCCACGGCGTCTGTTTGGCTCTCTAGGTGGATAATTGATCGCCGAGGAATTTGCCCGACGTAGGCTGGAGCTTCTGACGTACTCAGCCCCTCAAGAAATCACTCCTGCCAACGTCATTAAATGCTGATATACCCCATACAGGAGAACAACTAAGGTACATTGTAAGAGCTATTGCGAAGCCAGTGTATGCCAAAGAGCCAAGATGTTCTGTACAGCTGCTTAATCCTTATTAGAAGTCGCCAACAGCGTGAATCCCATGAAGTTCCAAGGAGCCCAGAATCCCCGACTTCCGGCTGGTAGTTCGAATGTTTAACCACTCGGCAATGAGCGGGGTATCTTCAGTGCCACTGGCTTGCGCGTGGAGTGGCGCTGTTCACGTGTGAGCCAACCACCTTGCAGACCGGCTGCTCGTGGTCAAAAGACCAATTATTTGAACTGCTAGCTTGGAGGTCGCAGGTTCAACACCCTCTACTGCCGTTTCATAAGTTGCGCACCTCCTAGAATCCCCAGTAAACAGATTTACAATACTTATCGGATTTCTAACATAGACTGGCTTTACTGAGAAGACGGAATCTCCGGTGGGAATTCCCGAATCTCTTCACGTTATTGACAGCATAGGGCTAGAGAAACTAGTTTATATGCAGCGGGACTGAGACGTCCTCGGGCGTTCGACAATCGTTGTCTCAGAACCATAGCTCGTGTGAGTTGGTATCGGTGAATCCGTAACGAGGCAGTTAGAAAGCGAGTTTTTGGTTGTGCAACGGGTACTTCCATTGAAGAATGCGTCCAGCAGCAGAAGCTGCGTTGGTTGGGACATGTGTTGCGCATGCCTAACCATCGTTTGCCGAAGAGAGTGCTGTTTTCCATGCCCAATACGGAGTGGCGGAAGCAGAGAGGTGCCTAACCCTTGACCTGGAAGAGGGGTATGAAAGAAATCACGAAACGCTTGGGTGCTGTCGGTGTTACTCGCCTTCCAGGATGGGGACGGCGTGATCCTCACTGCGTCTGGTTGGAGACGCTGCAAGATATGGCTGCTAATCGATGTCAGTGGCGATCTTGTTGTCAGTTTCTATCCAGCTTGCCTGAACGAGTGTTTGGAGGTGTAGGCACCTGGGAATGATTGTAGTAAGGCAGCAATAGGTCACTTTCCCATCCACCCATATTCTTTTCAGAAATTTCCGCCCTTTATAGGTGAGGTTTCGACTAAGACCATACACGTGTCAAAGCACTGTTCTGACAGCTCAACAAGTACTTAACTGTGTGCAGCATAAAAGCTTAGCAATAGAACACTTCCCTAAACACATGAGTAGATGTGCAGTGCCATACTTGACTCATCCACTCGGGCCCTGCACACAGAACCTAACGGGCTGTCCACTAAGAATTATTCGTCGAAATGAATACACCAACTCCATCCAAAACCATTAGGGAGACATTTTTACTTGGAAAGCCTCTTTTAATTCGTCTCTTCAGTCATTACTCACAAAACTGCTGGCTAATCTCTCAATTGAGGTAGTTTTTTCTTGGCTCTGAAGATTCCTCAAAGTTCGCGTCATGGCTGATTATTTGAGTTAGTAGCATCCCACTCAGTGTTTTTTAATATATCTGATTTTGTTGAGATTAGGCGGCAGTTTATATCTTCCAAGACTGAGAATTTTATTCTGGCGTTTCGTCACCAATAGTCAGGAAATTATTGATCGGAGTGGGTATTTTCTCGGTACCTGTTTGCGCGTTTATATTTTATAAAAGAGTGGTTTATACCTCCTGATACGACTTGCTGGTTAGGAAACAGATTTGGGGTAAGTTAATCGGCCCGTTTACGATTTGTGCTGTGCTATTTTCCGAATGCCTTTTTCTCAGTCGATTTTTGAACGGCCTTCTTCTGATAGATTTCATCACATTTCTGAATTGTGTGTTCTCACACAGTGCTGCTTTAAATAATGTCTTTCACCAACTGGGTTGGTTAACGCGGTTTTCGTTCCGTGTTCTCACTGGCTCGGTTTCAGTTTTTGTTGTATTGTGGCTTGCTTTTCTTGAAGTGTGTCGGCTGGTTGCACTTTCCGTTCTTCATCATGACTTTTGGTTGTTTAATCGGATGTCTTTTTTTGTTCACCTTGGTCCGGGCCATAAAGCGGCACAAATCATAAGCAGACTGATAAAACTACCGTAAAGCGGTCTCTAATCAGTCAGCCTTCCTGGATGAGGACTCCGGGATGGGCAACATCAGTGGTTAGAGACGCTGTCAGACAAGGCCCAGTCGCGCCCCCAATGGTGCTCGTGCATCCAAGCTATTGCCCTCAATGCACAGCTCCCTTCCCAATTCCCCCACTTAATAGTCAATTGACAGTGGTGTATTCACGCAGCAATTTATCAGCTCCCGCCTCCAATGCGCAGCTACCCACCTCACCTCCGCAAATCATCGGCGAACGAAACTGTGGCAGCTACAACCATTTCACGGCATGTACGCGGTTCTTACAGCTGACGATGATGATGATGATGATGGTGATGGTGCTGCTGCTGCTGCTGATGATGATGATGATGGTGATGGTGCTGCTGCTGCTGCTGCTGCTGCTGCTGCTGCTGCTGCTGATGATGATGATGAGGATGGTGAGGATGATGATGATGATGGTGATGATGATGATGATGGTGATGATGATGATGATGGTGAGGATGATGATGATGATGATGGTGAGGATGATGATGATGATGGTGATGATGATGATGATGATGATGATAAACTACTCTTTCACAAACTATATCAACGCAAGCAGGTAAGGAGAAAGTACCTTCTGTAATGTGCACTGAGGATTTCCTTGTGTTTAGTGACGAAACGTATACAAGCAAACATCTACAGTTCCATGCTCACCAAACAGACCGACAGCTACCTGATCAGCGAACCACTAGGCGAGCTACCAGTAGTTCCATATATTACCGAGATGAGCATTTCTTACGATAAATCTTTGTTGTGGTCTAGGAATAATTTGCACATCAAACAAAAACCGCGGCCTGTCAACTTTTGTAATCTGGCCAATTTAGAGTCGATTGGAACTGAAGTAACGAATTTTGAGGAATACAGATAACACGTTTTGTGTGTACTGTAGACTGTCTAGACGCCTCCGTTTTGTGCGATATTTTCGACGCCTGTTGGATGTGTTTTGGGTGTAGTGAACACGGCAAACCGAACGGACTTTCAGTGTTTTGAAACATGTACGCGGAGAATGAGAACTGATGAGATAAGGTAATATCTGAAATGATAACGGATATCAAAATCAATGGTTGAGTAGCGTCACTGCCCGACACATAGCTGAGTAGACCCAGCTACTTCGGCATAACGAAGGTCGCCAAGCGACCCCTGTATTTGTGACTGCAAATGGCTTAACGACGGACGTTGCTTTCCCGTCTGTATGTTCTGGTAATCACTTATCCCATTAAGTTCACGGCTCGTATGTAGTGTGGCATGCTGAAGATTTCGTATAATTGCACCCGATAAAGTGACTGGATTGATCGACCCATCAAAAGGTCAAAGGTACGGCAAGCACAATAGAGTGAGTCCGCATCTGCTCGATTCATGTCGCTCTCAGTCTAGTTGAACTGAACACTAGGTTTAGCAAACTCTACATCACGGGAAGCGAGTATCACTGCTTCTGGGGGGGGGGTCGTTGTAAAATGACACCGTATGACCTTACGGGTCACGCCTTCCATTATTGATGATAACGACACAGTTGTGTAAATAAAGCACCCAAAAGCGATCCTCGAGGTAGGCAAAAAACGTGTTCTGGATAACTGAGTCAGCTTTACCTCATTTGTGAGATCTCGCTCAGCGTAGCTGTTAAAAAAACATAGCACTATAACGGCCGAACGACAACCGTTTACGAGTTTCTCCTAGCCAGATTTGTGTATGTGAACCCGTAAACAATGGTTCTGTGAGCTTTGGAGATCATAGTCAAAACTGGTTTGGAAAACAAGTAGCCTGTGGTTTCCGTCACTTTAGTCTCGCGAAGTTTTCCAATCAATAAACACTATTTTGTCGAGGTTTTTGCCATTAAGTGACAGAATGGTTTACAGATGAATTGAAAGGCTTAGGATCGGAGATAAAGGATAAACATAAGTTGCTTCAAAAATGCAATGGATGCTCAACACTTAGTGCTCAGGGCAAACACTTGGCCTGAGAACACCACAGCAACCGGTTGGGGCGGTTGTACTTTTCGGAACTCGGAACAACTGCTAATTACTTCGATCTAACAAAGACCTCTCAGTGAATAATTCGCAACTATGAGTCCTGTCTCAAAGAGGAGCATTTTAGTATGGCGGTGCAGAGGATGTTACTCACTTCTGGTCAACATATATCCTAAACCGTTGCATGCGTTTGCAGGAAGTTCCGCCACTTTACACTTCAGTTTCTACTGAGGGTCACTGAGGGTAACCTTCAGTGAGAGTGCGTATTTCACCAACAGTCTAGCTTTTGCATGAGTTTACAAGATTTCTATCCCAATGTGATCAAATATGGTAAAACTTGATTTGATTTCCATGTGAATTTATGTGGCAAGTAGCCTTTTGGAGTAACGCCTATTTGTGAGCCATATCGGTGACAACAAGAGCGCTTTTATGCCGTTCCGCTAACTTCACCACGAAGTACTAACTGGACTGGTTACAAATTCCTCATACCATTTTTGAATGAAGACTTATTCCAATGAGACATGCTAACAACGATTGGACGTTTGTCTAATTTATAGTCCAAGGGGGGCAATCCGATTTGGAAGGTCTAGTATGCTCTAATCGGTTATGGACATGGGTTTTTTGTGCCATCCGGATACGGCTGGTCAGCGTGGCACCTTTGGAGCCCATCTCTAATCTAAAAAAGATGCCTTTGCATCTTCTGAACCTGCCCGATTAGGGCTTTTCCTGGACTGAGGGTAACAATAAGACGTTGCTTAACCTTAGCGTTCAGCCACCGTAGCAGCCACCCATGAGCTTGAGGCAAAACGTCACCGGCTATTGATCCATTTCAATGGCAACTCCAAGCCTGGTGCTAGGATCTTGCAGACGCACTAGGGCAATGTAAAATTAACGATATGGGAAGGAGTTTGTTGTATTTTTATTGCTGTGCATGACTCAATATGCTATAAGGAGGTTTGTAGAATCTCCGGTGGCGTTCGCTCACGAACTTTGAGCTCCTCTTGGATCAGACCCAATAGAACTGCAGACTATTTAAAAAAACTTAAGTGATTGTGCTTCACATTTCGGTATGCGATTCACATTTGTAAAGTATGAGTGTTACCGCAAGATTGCGTGGGGTCAAACCAGAATTGGAAATGTCGGGGCAAGCCTCTGACAGTTGTGGTGCTAACAACACATCAGTTGGACTGTTTGGAGCAGAGTTTATAATGCCGCGGTCCAACCTGTCTTACTTTATGCGTCAGGGATGTGGCCGCTTGGTTGGGAGGATCTTTAGAGTCACTCTGTTTCCTCAGAAACATTACGCCTGTCTGGTGGGAACACCAAGTCAGTAATGCTGAACTACGCCAGATGGCTTCCGGAAAAGTTCATTGTATCTCATTAGATGAGGTGGCCACACTTCAAGGGTTACGCTAGTTAGGCCGTGTGCTAGAGGACTGTTTACCTTGCAGAAGCTTCTTTTCTCCGTCCCATATCGGACGGAGGCCGTCGGCAGGCGGTCAGTCCATGACTTGGCAAGCAAAGGTGAAAATCTTTACCAGGCAAGTCAGTCGCGTTGGCCAATGCCCTCTTTCCGGATGGGGACCACGCAACAAGACAAACCAAAAGTGATTGCCCCGAACAGATGTGGTTGTGTCAGGCAGCTAGCTGCGGTCTTGAATCGGAGATATCGCTTTCAATGCACAGCTTTCCGTCCCTTCCACAGCGGACCAGTAGGACCACTCGAAGTCAGTGAACTCATTGGACCATCGCCTCCAGCGCGTGGCTCCTACTCTCTCTCTCTCTCTCTCTCTCTCTCTCTCAATTCCCTTCTCCTCGGTGAACAAAGCTGCAGCAGGTGGAACCACTGCATTTGAATGTACGATTTTTGAGCTGGGAAAGTGAACTAAACTTAACTGAATTATTGTTGCAGCAGAATTTGAAGTCCCGTTTTTAAACTCGAAGCATTGGAACTGGGTCCCCTTGCGCATCCTGTGAATCATAATTGGCCGCGTGTTGACCCAAAATACAACAGGTGGTTCGTTAACGGCGTCATCTTTCTTTTACGCAAAGTACGTTCACTGCGGATTCTTTCAAAGGCGTACGGTGTTTGCCTGTCGGCCAACTGAGTTACACACAACATTGGTACAATTCAACCAAATACAGCGTTTTATTGCAAGCTTTCGAACACATGGATGTGCTTCGTAGTTTTCCTCGTTTATTGCGCTATCAGTGAGCTTTACTATGACAAGGGCACAAAAATAACCCCTGATTTGTTGTGAAAACTTGCCTGTTCTCCGTTTTAGCGTAAGTTGAGAGTATAGGTTGTTGGCAATATATGTAACCCGATGAGTGAGAATTCTATCTGAAAGGACGTCACTAGAGAGTCAGGCAACATGTGGGATCACGTAATGTGATTTCTTTGATTGAAGAACAGGGAGAGTTATGTCCTATCTCAATGGCGCTGCTGTTTGGCCACTCAAGACCGAACGGCCAAGTGCTGCTGCCGGAAAGTCGTGGGTTCGAAGCTTCGTTGAGTTCCGTGAGTTACACACCGTTGATGATTCCCAACAGTGGATAATAATAGTAATAATAATAATAATAATAATTTGTTTGTAGCACCCTTCCGGTGCTTAGCTGACATTCCATCCAAGAGAAGCACGAGGGCCGAGGTACTATCAGGTCACTCAAGACTGGACAAGGGCAGTCAAGATGCAGTGGTCAGGTTTGAACCACGAGGAGTGCTGTACAGTGTTTCTCGACTACTCAGGATTAAAAATCATGAAATCTTCCCCATACTACCAACAAAGACCGGATTTGCTAGTACTTTGGTGTACCATACTTCATGTTTCCCACCCGAAGAGTTTGACAGAACCTTACCAGAATAACCGTTTTAACTACAAACTGCAACCTGGTGACATCGTCTTCTGGTTCTTCAAGTTGGATGTGCAACGTGTGGAGAAAATCGCCCCCTGAAATTTTATGCTACCCCGACGAGTTTTGCGTCAACATCAGCTGATTTGCGTTTAGGCCTTTGAGCCAAAGGCTTCGACTATCTATGCCTGGACTCGTTTGAAGAATTTCACCCATGTACAGTTGTAAATTACAGCTTGTTCACGAAAACTCAGCAACACACTTTCTGAATGCGAGTACTCGAACGAACTGCTGATTTCAAGTGTTCCGATTTCCTTGTGTGTGACGTCTGCGCGGTCATAACACGAGTGTTTTCACTGTGAGCTGGCGCAAATTCAAACCCAGATACGGCCATGCCAATCCCCCACTTAGTTATCTCTTCTGCATTGACAAACCAGAACAATTGCAAGGTGGTAGCCACAGAACACCTCGAACAAAAAAGATATTGGATAGCAAACAACATTGTTTTATTTTACAAAACCACGGTGCGCGTGATTTGAACACCATGGTTTTTGGAAAGTTCCGCAACCATAGTTACAGTTTGCTCAGATATTCTCGCTAAATTTACGAACGAAAAGCATACACTGTGCACGTGTGCTCGTTGAAATTGCCCTGCCCATCTTTCAAACTGTGCAAACGAGTGGCATGCATTCATGACTTGTTGAAAAACCTCCTGGTTTTCTAAGAAGCTCCACGCTTGTGTGTCCAAAACGTTTCGCGTAGTTTGACAGATGCATCCATATTGTTAGTCAGGAATATGTTTCCACAAAGAGGTTAAACATTTGTTTAAAGTTGTGCGTTTGACTTATAGTTACCGCCTTGGGGTTGTTTGTTTCCAGTCATTTTGTAATACTGCCCTTTTGTATTGATTTTATCCCAAGTATGTCCTGAACTAGGTTGGTAAAGGATTGTGAAGGACTGAGTCTAACTTGACACGGTAGTGTTGTAGACCTAGAAAACCTTTGAACTGATGCTTGCAAATCAGCGTTTTCTCTTCTCGGTACTGTGAGGTGATGTGGGAAGTTTATTAGAGATCTCGTTTTGTAAGTCCTGACAGCTAATCACATCGACCAGAAGGCGACTAGCGGGGGAGGGCAAGAGTTTCTGAGATGCGCACGTTTGATAATGCCCAATAAAAGGGTAAAATCGCTGTACAATGCTTTTCAGCATTCTCAGGACGAAATCTCCATTAACCTTACCTCCTCCCCACCCTCTATGTCAGGGGGTTGTCCGGACAGAAGCTTAGATATCGAACTCCATTCACTAAGGCATTTGAACTTCGGTTGAAATAACTGCACCGCTATATAGATTACCCGAATGATACATTTCCAAGAGGCCTTTTTCACGTGATAGAAGAAAAAACAATCCGAATACTTGGTTTTTTTCGAACAACCATATCTTGTTTGTCAAAAGTGATTGGAGGTGAATCACAAAATGCACGTAATCATCTTTCCAAAAATAGGCCTAATGAATGAAACAGTAAATGAGCATGAAAACTCATGAACAGGCTCTTAAGCCAAGTGGCTGTTAGCGATCAGAGCATAAAATTGCATTAGAAACCTCCTCAATGTTTGGTTTGCCGTTATCTGAACATGTTACTTAGTGATCACGTAGTTGGGTTTCAACGTTGACCCCATAAGATCAGTTTATCTGGAAGAATGCGGGAGGGGCTAGTGGCCAAGAATGGCGGGTGGTGTTCCTAGTAACTTGGCAAGTGGTCTTAGGACTGAAAACCGCTTGTTGAATTTTGTTCAGTGATACCTCATCGATTGGCTTCAAATTTCAGGGCGACCTTTAAGAGATGATCAGGAGAGATGTGCTTATAGACGAATCGGTGAACATCAACCATGCATGGTCCGTGAATCAGTCCTAGCTGAACTAGGTCAAGAACTTGGTCAAACGGACACCAAGGCCTCAATAACTGCATGACTGGTGACAAAATATGAAGGTCAGAAAACTTCTTGGAAGTTTTCTCGTCGCATGTCTCTTACAATTCAAAGAGAAGCACGGGAGTTTGTGGAGGATTTTACATACCACAGTAGTTGTATTAGCTCTGACGGAAATGTGTCCCCATGAAACAAGTCTCGTTTGCTAATCTGCGTACTTTGTGGCATCGAAAAGGCGTATCACCGGTTCCCAAGTGTCCCCTGTAACAGGCTAAATTGGGGGCAGTATTTTTGTGTGACTGCCTTGCTGACAGACGATGTGAGGTGTCTTCAAGCGTCGACAAATTCGCAACAGGTACTTTAGTCGCCAAAAACATCCAGAATCATCAACTGAGATGGCTCGATTGTGCGATGTACATGACAAAACACCATCTACTGAGACTAGCGTCTCCTTCAGAATGGCGGGAACCGCGAGGTGGACGACCTGAAAGAAGGTTGTGAAAGGGAGTATAATGAGTCAAGCTGTTGTCCGTACGGTCCGCGTTCCAAGACCTCTCCCCGTTGACCCCCACTGCGCTTAGCTGAAAATAATGAAAGGAAAGGCGGTTAATCGATGTAAGTGGCAGCTGTGCTCCCAGTTCCTTTCCAGACCATAATGCGTGCTCTATGTGGCAGTTGTTATAGTACCCGCCACATCTAAACGATATAAAGATGGTAGCGGAACTTCAGACGAACTACGACCATGGTTAAGTGGAAATGAACTAGACACCAATCGCGTCACACGGAATTTGGGGTGTAACTGTGTCGCGGCGGGTTTAAGGACTATCTAAATGAATGAAACAAGGAAGGAAACACTTGGCTTAAGTGGTTAGGCCCGTGGTTGTGACAACTGGGGGATTAGACTAGTCGCTTGATGGCCCTGAAAGAGAAACCCACAGTCTAGTCGTGTAACAAGATGCTGGATGACTTGCATCCTCCACTAGTGCAACCACCACTGATAAATATGACTACCTAACCAACCTCGTAGCAAGACCAGGGATTAGCCCGTTCACAGTTCGAATTACCATCCAAGGTTCACTGGTGACGCGGATTTATACAGGCATTTACCTCTTCCAGATGTTGCATGAATTACGACGTACTGTCTAAATCTGCTCTACAGAAACTTATATGAAATTCAATCGTGAAAGTCGTCCAGCTTTTTGTTTGCTTGCTTTTACCGTCTGTTTAGGGATGTTCCGATTGCCTCTGGTGCGCCTTGAGCATCTCATGTGCGGCTAATCAATGCAAGTGAACAAATTTGTTCTGCATTTGTCTCATTCCCCCTGTCCTAAGTACTATGGCGCCAGAGAAATTTAAGAAGAATACGGTGCCCCTAACAGTATTTTGTGCTACACGGTTTAGATCTGAGTGGATTCCGAATTGTACTCTGTGGTTGAAACAACAGAGTTGAATAAGCCCAATGAGAAATCCAAACGAATCCCACCAACCACTAATTCAATGTCCAGACTACACACAATTTGGTGTTCAAGTGGGGGCCGCATTGAATGGTTTTTGAACAACGCAACTGATGAGGGGGCCCATTAGCCGCACATTGCTCTTAACTGCAAAACCTTTAGGAGGGGAATAAAACTTTTTTGCGCCAAAAATGTTGCATTTTGTTGCATATGTGCTCAAACCAAAAACCATCCTAATCTACACTCATGTTTTTGCGGCTCACCAACTGAAGCAATCATACATCTGGCGGAAAAAGTCTGGTGGAATACTTTCCCAGCTTCGCAGAGAACCCAGGATACCTAGATGGGGCTCAAACGTTTCGAGTGGTACTCTGAACTCAAGTGCCTGTCTGCTTTTACCCATCATACACATGTCGTCGAAAATTCAATTCCATTGTGTGAATACTGAGCGCCACTAGTGAGTTTTGCACGAAGCTGGGGGCTTGTTATTGGATTTTGATCAAATTTAGCTCACTACTGAAAAAGATGTACTTTTCGTGGCATTGTCCCGATTCGCGGAACAATGGATTATTCCTTTTGCCTAAGTTCGCTTCACAAAAAGGAGAGTTTTCTTCCGCGCATCGCGTACAAACTAACGTATGAGACGCCGGAATGTGTATGATTATCCGTTGAGGAGTTCATCAGCCGATCCAGTTTCAATGAGAACCAATACTCCCGGAAGTGGACAGTCTTTATCCATTTTCTAAGGGTTCTTCTCCTTTGATATTGCTGTAATTTAGGAAACAATGTGCTTAGTACTGGATTTCACCACTGAAAGCCAACAAATTTGTTCTGAAAAAGTTCTACAGCTGAACAAATAACAAACGCAATGCTTACCTGAAGATGAAGACCTGCGTGTGCAGCTAACACACTTACAGTTTACTTTGTTTTGTCGAACTCACATGTTCGCAAATTCACACCGCAATTTACCGATCATCACGAAAAACAGGAAGTGATGAGGAGTGATGGGATGGCCACCGAGGTTGTTCACTGTGGCTCTGAGTAATTTTCTTGTTGTTTTTCTCCAGAATCAATAACAAACCACAAGTTAAGCTGGCTGAACTGATTTGCTTGAATGGTTTCCTATCTTCCTACCTCTCTCTCTCTCTCCGGTCTATTGATTTTTTCTCCTGCTTACCTTGAGAAGAATCACTGAGGCGGAATGAACACTAATATAGAAACCAAGAAACCACAAGAGTAATTATTTCATGTTCACTAAATCAGTTTTAGTTCAGAGCTTGTCAGTCTGTGCTGCCAAAATTTTCTGTTTTGTTTGTTTGGATAATAGAGTGTATTGATTTACACCGGATTTTTCTAGAAATCATTAAATGTCTGGGCCTAAGAAGAAGGATTTGGTATCACCAACCTTGTTGTTCAAATCCGGATGCCGCGATCTGTCCTGCGTAGCAGAAGACTCGTAATACCGAAGTAAATTTATCCTTGGCAAGATAAACTCATTTGCAAACCACTTTGGTGTTAAGGAGAGTCTCAACTGAATCCGTCGTCTATGATATTTTTCTGTTGCAAAAACAGTGCGAAATGGCTCAAGTGATTAGAGCGCGAATCAACTGATCGGAAGGTCCGTGGTTCGAACCCGACCTCGGTCTCTCGACTTTTCCTGTCTGGGCTTGAGCAACCTGTCAGTAGCTCAGCCCTTGTGCTTCCTTCGGGTGGCAGGGCAGCTATGCACCAAAAGGGTGCTACAGCTGAACGATTGCAAAGAGGCAGCCTCATGATGCAGCTGTCTCCTGTTTACACAGAAGATTTTGCCAACCACCCTCAATCAGGGCTCGAGTTGGACAAGAGGTTGACAGAAACTGTGAGAGACTGCATCCACCTGAAGAACCCGGGCAGTGTTACATTGTCGAATCGTTTTCAGCAACCGAATAAACAGTGGTGTACGCCACGGAAATTCATACCTAATGCTTGATCAGATGATCGCAGATCTCCTCCGTTGACTGGGGAACCGCACGTTTTATTGCGAATTTTATGACGGACTTTCAATAACTGTGCTGAAATTCTGAAATTTTTCTGCGACACGAGTAAAAAGATGTCACTATTCTGATGTTGACAGCGTTCTGCGTCAGCCACGGCACAGTATATGACCTTTCAAATGGAAACCGCTCTCCAAGAGAAGCTATTTCCCTAGCTGAGGTTTGCCCCCTTTAGTGGCTAATTTTGAATGGTTAATGGAGCAAGCGCATCCTCAAAATACCCCTTCTTTATGAAACGAAGCGCTCAGCTTAGCATTTCAACCCTCAGAAAATTTTAGCGCATGAGTGACACCCACGCGGATGAAAACAAAAGCTTGGACGGTCAAAAATCACGGAAGAATTGGTTGTATCAACAAGAAATCGCCACTTGGTGTTGGGGTGACGGATAAAAACACGTTCGTGTCACCTGACACTGATTCAATCAGTGGCTGGTAAGATTATGGAGGGAGCAATCCTTGAAGCTAAAAATCTACAAGGAAAGAGTTTCCAATGGTCTGTTTTGCGATGGCTTCTTGATGGAGAGTTTAACCTTAACCTGGTGGTGAACACCGCTTTGCCCTCATCAGTAGAAGAGCAACCGCCTGTTGGGAGTGATTTCTTCCGGGTGACTATATTTTTTCGACTCAAAAGGTGTTGCAAAACTTTCGTACTAGGTAGTCCACTTTAGGTGTGAATATTGCTCCTGAAACCTACATAGTAGCATGTTACACTGCAACGATATGCCGACAGCAGGTTTTATACATGTCCAGCAAGATCCATCCGGAGAACGCTAGGCAATCCACTGTTGAATGTTCCTTTTACCTCGATCTCTCCTCTGTAACAAGTAATGTTAGAACCACGGTATGCTAGTTCTCTGAAGCTTAGCTCAACTTCGCCAAGTGTCAAGCAACTTTGGAACGCAAAGTACTTTCGATATGAAGTGAAGATCTTAATAAGGCCAAGTAATACGTTTATAGTCTACAAGCAAGTCACGGAAAATGGATACAACAGTTCGTGTTTGGCATTCAAGTCGTATTTAGCTTTCAAGATTATCAGTAGCGTGTACGGATTTGGTCGAAAATCTCAAAAGATGAAATTCGATGCAGTTAGTAAGAATGCCTTCAAGATTTTACGTCATTGCAAAGGAAAAGCAGGGTTAATGCTTTGTCGATCTACTCTAACCTCACCGGGTTTCAGTCATTGAAATTTAGCTCCTGAAGCCCGACGTGAATGCACACAGAGATAGGAGGAGGGGGACTCACTACGCCGCGTAATTTTTGTCACCGATAAGGCAGTCCAAATGCACCCATTTTACCCGTGTTTTAGAGTGGAGCGACTCTCGAACAGTCTGTCAGTCTTTTGCTCCAAGAATCGGTCGTTTTGTGTATTCGATTGTGTACTGTTTGGATTTTAGCCGAAGAGATTCATACGACGCCTTCACGAGCTCCATTAGAGGCGTGCAAGGACAGGTGTATTTTTTGGGCATACTCTCAACCCCACAGAACTCACAATCTTGCAGTGGTGAGTGGACGATTTCGCCTAGTCTTTCACGATCTTTCGTTTCTAGTTTGTCAGATGAGTAGACTATGTTGTGCTGGTTACACAGTCTGCGATCAGTCATCGTTTGGGAATTTCCCAGGATGTTGGAGCTGTCTTGAAGAACTCACAGGTCCTCAGGTTAATTGACTAGACAAAGCGGCTGGCTAAACTGCATTGCTAAGCACTATTATGGGCTAAACTGAAGTAAACTGCTGTAACTTGAGGCAACGCCGACCCCAGAAATTCACTGACGGGACAAAGATCCACCCAACAAGAACAGAATAACTTTATTGCGGATATGTGGGTGAAAACATTTGTGTGGGCGTCGCGGTAGTTAAAACGTGTTTTGGCCTTGGATAAATGTTGTCCGGTGGACTTTGAGTGGTTGATTGGCCTCAATCCCAGCCTAAGTACTCGAGCATCGCCAATCGTTCCTGGTCGGCTGATTGCTGCTGAGCACCAGGATTTGTTCGTCTTTATCTTCAATCCAGAAGAGTATGTTGATATCATCATCATTATCATCATCGACAGCATGACTTCAGTATTCAACACCGATGCTTCGCTGCCATACGAAGATGATTTAGTTGAAAGCCTTATTGTGAAGAAAAGAATAAATATGGACGGGGAAGGGACTTAGTGCTAGCTTACCACAATCATCCCAAGATGCCTACACATCCAAACACTCACTCAGGCAATCTGGATAGAAACTGATAACAAGATCGCCACTGACATCGCTTGGCAGCCATATCTTGCAGCGTCTCCAACCAGGCGCAGTGGGGATCACGCGGTCTCCATCCTGGAAGACGAGTAGCACCGACAGCACCCAAACGTTTCGTGATTTCTTTCATACCCTTCTGCCAGGTCGAGGGTTGGCCACCTATCTGCTTACGCCACTCTGAATTGGGCATGGAAAACAGCACTCTCTTCGGCAATCGATGGTTAGGCGTGCGCAGCACATGTCCCAACCAATGCAGCTTCTGGTGCTGGACACCTTCTCCAATGGAAGTACCCGTTGCACAACCGAAAACTCGTTTCCTAATTGCCTCGTTATGGATACGCCGACCTCAACCCACACGAGCTATGGTTCTGAGACAACGATTGTCGAACACCTGAAGACGTCTCAGTTCCACTACTCGAACAGACCAAGTCTCACAGCCATACAACAAAACAGGCCGCACTGTAGCCTGAATCACAGGTCCCTTGAGATTCAGGGATACACCACTTTGAAGCCATAGGTGTCTCAAATTAGCAAACGCGACCCGAGCCTTGCAGATTCGCGCATTGACCTCATCTGTCCATATCCGAGAACAATCATTTTCTGAGTGTTCCATAAAATATCACGGCAAGTTCACACTTCCTAATGGAATGTGGAAAATCTACGAGTGCACAATTTTCAAGGAGCATCCACGTTGAAAATTCGAAGAAACAGTTGCTTTAGGCGCGAAGTCTTAGAATAACAGTGACGTCGGCCTAGCGTCAAAGAGCAGTGAGATTAAACGCTCTCCCGTGATAAATTTTTTCTCAGCAGGTTTAGATCATTTAGCCATCAGTCTATCGAAACAGTTTCTCCGTTTAGAATTAGTTTCGTCAAAATCCAGGAGAAGGCAATTTTTATGCAAGATTCAATTCGAACTAGGAGCCGGTCACGTGATCTGTGTTCTGCTTGGTCTTTTCAAAGAGAGGCTTACGTCGAGTCGTTTTTACACTCCAAGCTTCTTCACGTCGCAATTATTTTAGTTAGTTCATTCAAGCGGATTAGCATTGGATTTGAGTTTGTTCTTATAACAACTCCCGAGCAGTGTACATCTTCGGTTGTGAGAGGATCTGAGCTCCACACTTCGGATATGCGAGACGAGCGTGTTTCCACTAACCCGGCAACACACACTAGACGAAGACTAGCGACCTGATGAATAGTGTTTTTTCGAAAGTTCAGTCTCTGTAGTGAATTGGGGCTTCTCCCAACTTCAAAGAACTTCATGCGTCAGGCTATAGAAGGCCTACGTCTTGAAAAAAGTACATTTAAGCGGTTTTTGACTAAACTCAGAAGCAAAGACATACTGCAAATGTAAGGTACAGCTGTCCGTTTGTGACAGTAAAAGAAGTGCTCTCGTCTTGAACAAACACCTATTTCAACTTATGGTAGACCTTCGCAGCCGAATCCGATAAATGTCCTTCAGAAAAAATCTGTTTAGCGTCCCTAATCTTTGAACTTTACAGTAGAACAGTCATCAGTAGACAAAGCACCCGGTAGCACAAATTCATCTGTTTGCCCGATCGATCGCTTTTCACACGCGATAAACCAAAATCCCGTTGACGTTTTGTTTTAAAAATGTCATCTAACAACATAGGAACACAACACATGTCTTAGATGTTATCCTTCTCCCCGCCCCATTCGCAAATCACGTGAGATATTTACCCGCTGAATAAATGTCTATACTGTCGATGTTTGCCTTACATCAGACCTTCCCCACGGTACTGACAGGTCAAAGGAACAGTTTTCACCATGGTAGCTTTCCATGAACCAGTTAAGTATTCGGTTATTTTGCAGACTAGTTAGTTAGAGGCAACACCTGCAGACCACACCTATGTCCGATAGTAGTATAAGTGAAGATGACGCATATCGAACATTTGTGCTGAGTGATCATTGCTCAGGTTGTCTAAATACCAGAACCGGGAACGATCAGCTACGGTTGAGGCAAAATGTCTGAGAATACCCGAGTGAGATTTCATCATGTGAGTGAAACTAACCTATCGGGATGCACTGAGATGCACTGTTCAGCTGTTTCTGGGTGATGATCAACAGTGTGCATCTCACCAATCTCCAGGACGATTCCTACTCGCGTTCTCCCGGTCTGTAGTTCAAGACTAAACCGCTCGGCCAGTGTAGGCTGATCAGCAGTCAGAGTTACTCGTAGGATGCATCACCCACACAGTTCACATCACGTGACCATGAGAGGACTGACTCCTCGGCTGACGAAATCTCAGCTGAAAGGTTTTTATTTTCTTCCTACTAAACTACTTATGAAAGGAAGAAGCCTTTCGCTGCGGAGTTGTTCATTTGAGAACGCCAACTGAACAGTTACAGACTATTGAACAGGGGAGCAAAACTCTCATATGCATCTCGTTTACAAAACTGAATATCCACCTTCTCCTTGAACGCGTCTTCCCGAATTTTATCTGGATGTTCATTGACTGCTACTCAACTGCAAGCAAATGCTACAAAGGGACTGCACAAATTCCGTAACAGATCTCACTTTTCAAGAGACGCAAAGCGGATTTACGAGAAGACGTGCTACTCACATGCCGCATCAGTAGTATCCACCGTTACACTTATAGTTTGTTGCTAGTATGGACTAAAAAACCACAAATACAACCAGGTTTCTGCTCAGTCATCATAGGTTGTCCTATTAGGGCAATGGTTCGTCTCTGAAGGAACCATCCCAGGAACAAGGCAAACGCGCTCTTTTGTAGACACGATTCTAACACAGACTACTGAGCGCAAATTCACAATCAAGTTGACTGCTATTCTCTTTTTTAATTAACCCACCAGGAATGAAGGTAAAACTCAAAATATCTGCGAAAGCGTGTTTTATTTGCAACAGCTTTTCAGCTTAGATTGGTGCCATTTATAAGACAAAATCTCCATTGAAAAAATCAATCCACAGCCCTAACAAGCGCTGGATAGCTCGGAAGGGATAATGCTTCATACGACAAATGAACCTTCCATCTCAGGAGTCGTCACAGTCAAACAATATGACCAAGTGATGTGAATTTCCGCTGTTCATTGATAATCGATGCTTTATTCTGCCTAAATATGAGTTAGTCACACTTGGGATCAGCCACTGGTGACCGAACTCTCAAGTGTTCAACCTGCTCGTTGGTAGGTTGCAAGTTCGAATCCCCCTGAAGGTTGAGGGGACGCATACTGTTGATATTTACAAATAAGGGTGTCTAGCCACTTTACGCTTATTGCTCATAAGTTTCGCCAGCCAAACTAATGAGTGTGCGCACACCCGCACCGCATGATGATTCTGCCATTTTTCACTGTGGTCCTCCACTGAGCCACGCTAAGGAACTTTGACAGCGGGGCTTTTGCTATTCCGTGTTTTGTCCGTTCCTCAGTACCCCATGACAGCCAGTCCACCAGCGCGGCTTGTATTGGCAGAGAGAACTCACAAAAACAAAGGAAGCATGAAGGTTTAGGTTTTCATCAATTCAAGTTGACTGCTATTCTCTTTTTTAATTGACCCACCAGGAAAGAAGGTAAAACCCAAAATACCTGCGAAAGCTTGTTTCATTTGCAACAGCTTTTTAGCTTAGATTGGTGCCATTTGCAAGACAGAATCTCCATTGAAAAAATCAATTCACAACCCTAAAAAGCGCTGGATAGCTCGGAAGGGATATTGCTTCATACGACAAATGAACCTCTTATCTCAGGAGTCGTCACAGTCAAACAATGTGACCAAGTGATGCGAATTTCCGCTGTCCATTGATAATTGATGCTTTATTGTGCCTAAATGTGAGTTAGTCACACTTGGGATCGGCCACTGGTGACCGAACTCTCAAGTGTTCAACCTGCTCGTTGGTAGGTTGCAAGTTCGAATCCCCCTGAAGGTTGAGGGGACGCATACTGTTGATATTTACAAATAAGGGTGTCTAGCCACTTTACGCTTATTGCTCATAAGTTTCGCCAGCCAAACTAATGAGTGTGCGCACACCCGCACCGCATGATGATTCTGCCATTTTTCACTGTGGTCCTCCACTGAGCCACGCTAAGGAACTTTGACAGCGGGGCTTTTGCTATTCCGTGTTTTGTCCGTTCCTCAGTACCCCATGACAGCCAGTCCACCAGCGCGGCTTGTATTGGCAGAGAGAACTCACAAAAACAAAGGAAGCATGAAGGTTTAGGTTTTCATCAATACTGGCATTTTTAGCAGAGATCAGGGGTTGTCAAAAGGTCATCATCATCATCATCGACAGCATGACATCAGTGTTCAACACCGATGCTTCGCTGCCGTACAACCATGATTTAGTTGAAAGCCTTATTGTGAAGAAGAGAATAAAGATGAATTGAGAAGGGACTTAGTGCTAGCTTACTACAATCATCCCAAGGTGCCTACACCATCCAAACACTCATTCAAGAAATCAGGATAGAAACTGACAACAAGATCGCCACTGACATCGCTTGGCGGCCATATCTTGCAGCGTCTCCAACCAGACGCAGTGGGGATCACGCGGTCCCCATCCTGGAAGACGAGTAGCACCGACACTCAAGCGTTTCGTGATTTATTTCATACCCTTCTGCCAGGTCGAGGGTTGGCCACCTCTCTGCTTCCGCCACTCTGAATTGGGCATGGAAAACAGCACTCTCTTCGGCAATCGATGGTTAGGCGTGCGCCACACATGTCCCAACCAACGTAGCTTCTGGTGCTGGACACATTTCAATGGAAGTACCCGTTGCACAACCCAAAACTCGCTTTCCAATTGTCTCGTTACAGATTCGCCGACATCAACCCACACGAGCTATGGTTCTGAGACAACGATTGTCGAACACCTGAAGACGTCTCAGTTCCACTGCTCGAACAGGCCAAGTCTCACAGCCATACAACAAAACAGCTCGCACCGTAGCTTGATACACACGTCCCTTGAAATTCGGGGACACACCACTTTGACGCCATAAGTGTCTCAAAAGGTCAGGTAAAACTCCATGCCGGTTGGTACTTAGCTGTCTCAACATGGTAAAACTGGGTTCGATAGGGGCCTTCTCTTGATGGTCTATCCCGATTAGTAGATTCCATCGCAGGCCCACCATGTTAGTTGAACGCGACTACCATACCTTGTTGTTTGTAAGGACCCTTTGAAAAATAAACGGGGGTTTTATCCTGCGTGTGAAATCAGTCTATATCAAGGAGCACTGTGCTATGGATTCATCCCAGTTGGGAATAACCAGCAACCTCGCGAATCACCGAGGGATTCGAACCCGCGACCTTCAGTTATGTGGTCAACCGAGGGCGGATAATGAACACGTATCAGATTGTTGATTTCTTTCAACCCCGTTGGCTTAGCTATAATCCTTGACTCCGGATAAGTTAGAGAGCACTATGCTGGTGGACGGTGTTTCTGTCAGCACTGTGCATTCATTCCTTGTTTTGAAACCTTTGGTAAGGGATGAAATGGGGATTTCTTTGAACGTCTGTTTTTCTCACTTGGTGACGGGTGTGTTTGCCGCTTGAGACATGGTACTGTTTCTCTGGTTGCACTAAAAAAGCGTCCCCTCCTGTCTTTCTAAAATGTTCGCAAGTGGGAGGTGTCTCTTGAACGGAGGTGCCTTATAGTGGAGGACAACTGGTACTACAATCGCATCGCTCTCTATAGCTTCAAATTATCAAGTTTCCTTCTGTTTCTCTTTTCACCCAAAAGGTTGCACCTTATGGCTGTACGGATTAGTCAAGACTCGATGGAATGGAACTCACGGAACTCAGAGATCAAGGCATGTTAACGTGAGCGGCTCGGTGCTCGGTGGCATACCATTCTTACGTTCAGCAACCAATTTATCCTTATTCGGCGAATCCAAGACGTTGGAAAACGTGTGTGCCAATACCGCGGCCGTTTTGAACACCGTCGCGGACAATGTGCGCTCCGAAGTTTGTCAAAAAATTGGTCAAATGCGAAAGGGGAGGTTGTGTTACGGTGGTACTTTAGACTGCACACCATGGGAGCTACAGCCGGCGCCATCGAACCGGAGATCAATCGATTGGCCGACGGATCTACCACCCCCAACCAACACACAAATATCTTCGTGCACCTCGACGACGGACACTCTGGCCGCATCCTTGGAACAAAGCAGCAATAACAGTGGAGGAAGTGTAGAGGCCAAATATCCTGATCGAACCACAGACTCCAGTGCACGGGAACTAAGACCTTCAAGTCAAATATTGTGTAGACCTTGTGAAACTTGTTGGCCAAGCGCTTTCGGTGTGAAGTGGAAAAGTTTGGCGGATGTTGACCAAGAAGACAAGACTCTGTGTGGCGATGTCAAGGTTATCTATCGTACCAAGCTAAGTCTACTCAGTGGACACTCTGTTCAGAGACAGAAAGATAGCATCGGGGGCAGATCAGCTAGCGAAGAAACTGGAAGTAATTCAACAGATACGGATCAACGAAGGAGAGTTCTAAGCGGAGAATCTACTGAACTGTACTCTGTAGAGCCTACAGCTGGAAGAACCGCACAAGTGCAAGGTCAAAGTTCACATTCCACAGATGATGACAGGACAACAAACCCATCCAAGCCTTGCAGTCGTGGTTCAGCTTCCCCGTACATTCTGACTCGTGGCACGCATGTTTTCTATTTTGAATTCAAACTACCTACAGATTTACCCAGTTCGTTTGAGCTACCAACCGGCTGCCTGGTGGGTGGGGCTGCAGCTCGTTTGTATTATGGACTTCGCATTGAAATTTGTAACAAAGCGGCACAAATCAGACACACACAACACAGAGAAATTATTGTCTTTCGACCGCTGGAACTAACACATTTTCCACGTCTACGGGTAAGTAGTTTGCTGCTGATGCTCCATTGTTTTTTTCGTTTCTGTTTCTGCAATCGTTAGTTGCTGGTTGGTGTTTGCGTTAACTTACTCGCTGCTGTGGAGTAACTCCTCTGCCCTTTCTTTTCAAGTATCATTTCGTAGGGCAAAGATGGTGTGGCATCAAAGTAACCGAACAACTCGATCTCTAGTAACAATAACAGATTCCTTTTTCGAAAAGTTTTGCTGCTTACGAAGAATGAATAGGTTTTACGTAATGTACTACTCATAAGGTTGCTGAAAATTCTTCGACAGCCCACGACCGGTTTCGCCCTTCTTGGATAGTTTTCTATTTTAAACTGCGAGTGACATCACCAAAGGACTGTTCTGATCTTGCACTGGAATGGAGCCAAATTTCACGAACGGGGAAACGCTGAGGTCGGATCGAAAATCTATACTCGTTTATCACGTACAGTAGCGAGGATTATGAACTGGCACTACTGTGCTAATTGACCAATCAGCAGGCTGTATTTCGAATCTTCCAACCAGCAGTAGTTAAACTCGATTCTCTCAAATAACCGTTCAGAAGCAACCTCGTTCTACAGTCTAACCCACAATGACGGAAAAACCGTGAATATCTCAATAGATATCAGTACAAGAATGTGGCTAGGTAGCTAGGAGTTGGGTTGTCGTTATTTGCTCGATTAAAAATCAGAAATCAAGGCCTTTTTAAGACCGAAGTGTCTTCCTAATTCTAAAAATCAATAGACGAGTCAGAAAAAGAATAATCCCACTAGATGTGTGAAACTTCCCTCTGGGTAGTCATCACCGGAACAGCTAGTCTGTACGTGATCACGTGATGTGGTTTCCGTGTTTGGAGGATGAGAGATAATGCCACTGCTGACCTGCCACTCGTGGTCAAATGGCCAAGCGTTCAATCGCCAACCGGAAGGTTCTCCGATATTCGTGAGATGTTCACTGTTGATGATCCCCAAAAAAGTTGAAACCCGTACAGTTCTTTTCGGCTTTTCAGCACAGGTTAGCTTCACTCACAGGAGGAAACTTCCATTGACGGTCACCAAATCTCCTCAAGTTACCACTTCTCTAAGATATCGTAACCTTTGAAACCTCCCAGGTGCTTCCATGAGTAGTCATCTTGAAGTGGGCTGTACTCCAGAAACTATGTGTATACGCATACCTGTGGGTGGTAGCCCTAGCTGCCGTCCGGTAAAGTACCACCACCCAAACGTACACGGGCGTTATGCGGCTCACGCATTGCCTGTTCCTTTTATTGACCCTCATATTTATCCTGTGTGTGTGGTGTTACATCGTACTGTGCTGTGTTGTTTTGGTGTCTATTTGTACAGCTCATACTGTGTCTGCAAATGGCTCACCACAACACTTTTCGGACCGTTGCTAGAAGGTTGCTAGGATGGACACTTCGTGACCACCGTTGTACAGACCAACCTTAATAGGGGCTAGCACTAGATAACCGTGTGTGTGTGTGTGTGTGGTGAGTCTGCTGAGTGTGGTGAGCCATCAGGCCACTTTTCACAAGCACTATCGTTCTCAACTGTTCATTCGTCCCCACATGACTTGACAGATATGGACCATCTTTTGGGCGGGCTGATGGCTCTGGCACCGTCCTTTACTGTTTATCCAACGGTTCTGTTCGCTCAGGTTTACGCCGGCTAACGTTGGTTGGTTGCATTAACCACGTGTCCGAAGGAGTCTATCGGAGCGCGTTTCAATGCGGCAGGCGAACCCTGAAGGGGTGGTTAGCCCAACATGTGAAGAATGTTTGTCGAAAAACAACAGGATGTAAACAAATAGCTAAACCACGTTCAGATGTACTACTGATATCCGTGCCAAGCGTCAGAGGCAGATACGTCAGGGCTGACACTAACGCCTCACTGCGGTAAAATGATGAACTATATAAATCGTTCAGCTGGAACACCCTTTCGGTGCCTAGCTGCCATGCCACCAGAAGGAAGCACGAGGGCTGAGATACTGCCAGGCTGCCCAAACTTAGACAGGGGAAGGTGAGATGCAGACGCCGGGTTCGAACCACGGACCTTCCGGTCAGCAAATTCGCGCTCTAATCATTGAACCACTGCTGTACAACCACAAATTTTACTTAATTCTACCTATGCACTAAATTGCATACCAATTTGGTTTTGACGGGAAACCCACCTGGAAACCAGCTGAATCTCTCACTTATGGTGTTCTGAGCTCCAGGTGAGTCTTTCGCCAAAATAAAATTGGCACGCCGATGAGTGCATGACTCAAACTTCGTGCAATTCGATTTCAATATGGACATAAATTTGACGGAAACTCGGGGATTGCGCCTATCTGGTGATCCACAAAAAGGCCAAAATCGGTCTTGGGCTGTCGATAAGCGTTCAGTAACCCTATGAGTAGTATATTACGATTATTTACTTGTATTTAAAAACCTGAAACGAAAAGAGCACAAAAAGTTGGTTAATGAAGGGACCTGCTGCAACCTATCACAAGCATTTGGAGTTGCTTACACCTCCAGGCGCTCAGTCAGACAATCTGCAAGAGCAGGTTGACAGCAGATTGACACTGTTTACGATTTATCGTCAAACTTGGCTCCCAACGGTTATCCGAGAGTTTCACACCTCTCTTGCTGCACAAACACTTTGCATTCCAAGGGTTCTCCGTCTCGCTGAACTGATTGTGTTCCCTATACCGCCAGTCGGTTGAATCAAGTTTTTCCCTTTTTTAGTGCCTTGATTTAACTCCCTGACGCAGTGCGTGATAGCTGTCCTTTCTTTGTGTCCCTAACACTGCATGTCGTCTATGGAGTGGCACCGTGTACCTCATAACTTACATCACACTTTCGCCTGAGAACGAGATTGGGGTTGGGCGTTGAGGTTATTTCAAGAAGTTACGCTCATTCATGGAAGGTCATACTGTCGCCGTGGTTGACGGGAATGCTTTACCAGCTGGTCGTCTCTTTCGGGAAGAAACTCTCGTATTTTCGTCACTTTATATGACTTTCTGTGGGATGAGGGTGTGCAACCCGTTGCTCCCTGTTCGGTAGACAGTAACAGACATTAAATGTTAGTTTGATCTTCGGGTTGGACTAAACGATCGACTGCCACAGATCAATGGTTGGTTGCTTGTTTTCAGATGCTAGCGTAATGTCACAATGAGCTTTACCCATACTGGCACGTAGCTTTTCTCAGCCCGTCTGTGTGTTTTACTATACTGGAAGTTTTGGCCAATGGTACTACTCACAAACTGACTTCAGTAGTAAGTACAAATTTGCCCGCGAGGTTTTTGCTTCATTTCGCGGACTCATATTCATGCATTACACAAGAACGTAGGAAAAATCGATGTGACGGCTGCAAATGGCATGATGTTTTTCATCCTTTTTTGGTTTTTTAAAAAGAATTCCTTACTAGGCAGACAAGAAAACCTTTTCTGACGGGGTTGTTCCTAACCTTGTTAGGCTGAAAAACCGGAGAGAATAAAAGATTTTCATTGGCTAAATTTAACATGGTCCGGCTGAAATCGTGGGTTTTGCGAACACATCTTTGTCGTCAAAAAATCACAAAACTAAAAACACCTGACTGAGGAGGTTTGGGAAATTCTGAATGGATATTTTGTCCTCTAAGTGAAGCCAGTCGAGGGTAAAATGCCGAGCATTACTGTACAGCTGTTTTATCCCTGTTTGGAATCGCTAGCTGTGTACGTCTACCGAACCTCTAGAGAGAGATTCGACCTTGCAACTTCGCGACCAACATCAGACTGTTTGTGCACGAACGGCTAACCAGCAGACAAGAGGTCGTAGAATAGATATCCTTATGAATGAAACGGAAAATGTCAAAATCGTGTCTGTCTTACTTGAAAACAAAACAAACTTATTTCGACAAATACACTGGTTTGCATATCAAAATGGTTTTGACCTGTTCAATTTGGGTTCAAGTAGAACATAAAGTTGACGGAAACTTGAGGACTGTGTCTACCTGATGAGCCCAAAGAAGGGCGAAGCCGGTCGTGGGCTGTCAAAGAGATTTCAGCAACCTTATGAGTAGTGCATTACGTCTAAAACAATGTGAGGTCTGTTTATCTGACTCAACCATCCTCACGGAAGGCACGAACCTGGACAAAACAGCGAGAAAATATCATGTTGATGGAAATCAGTAGGGATGGTCAGGACTGAGAAAGCTGGTGTGAATCTGATAAGTCACGTGAGAATGATTACTCATTGTTGGGCCAATACCAGTGCAAAACGTTTTTGTATATAAAGACTGAACCTAAAAATATAAACTCCTTATTAGCGATGTTGCGTATATATAGAGAGATAAGGTGCGCTGCTTGGTTTCCGGTCTGTCCACCTAGCTTGACAGTTGGGTTGTAAACGTTTCATCACCAGTCGAGTAGATACCGTCAGTTTGGTATCCTCTTCTGCTTGCGATTAGAAAGCTTCCAAACAGTATCTAACAACTTTAATGTTATTGGGTAATTTGGAATTTGCTTTCCGTTGTGGTCCCATTTCTCGGCATCTGGCTGGTTCCTTCAATTCACCAGGTCTGTTCTTTCCTTGTGCTTGGTCCGTTTCCTTCGATTAGTCCGTTGGTTATCGTTGGGTTGTTTGATTCAGAGTCCATTAATTGTGTAATTCTTTTGCTCGTAATGGCTGCTAGACTGGGTCACTGTCGATGTGTTTACTCATCGATTTCTTTGTAAAATACTAATTCCCGGCAAACTCCAGCCCCCGTTTTGTTCTTGCGTGTGCAAGTATTTGGACGTGGTTGCAATTAAACTTATCCCCTTCTGTGCCTTCGTGAATCGAACTCAATGATACTGGTTTCTTCTTCTGTAATCGCGTATTCTGGGGGAAGTTTTCTTCCAATCTGACCAAGGTAGTGTTTGTTGCAGTCGTTGCACTGAAGTTTGTGGATCACTCTCCCTCCCCCGTCTTGGAAAGCGTCCTTCTCAACGTGCTTACGGGCTTGAATTGCATGTTGTCGCAAACGCCTTGCAGTCATTTTAGTGATTCTTCTGACGTAAGGAGGTGTAATCCTTCATTATTCTGGTTGTGCTGACAACTCCGCAATACTTTGACCTCAATCTTTGTACGCAAAAAAGATATAGCTTGGCCAGACAATCATTTGTGAACTTTATGTGGGCTACTAAATTCACGTCAACGTCACGAGTCCTCACATTCCATACTGAATATTGCTTTCGACCAGTACGAATTTTATCCACTGATCTGATCGACTTTACTATATGTAATATATATATATATATATATATATATATGTTTGAGCCGAAAGAAACTGCCACAAGACGACTGCTTTTGATTAACTAGTCGTATTACTCTAAGAGTCATCAAAAAATCTTTCTGTCCTTGAAAACCGTACACACAGAACCACCACAGACCCACCATCGGAAGCTAAGTGACCGTAGTCAAACTTTTTTTGCGAGAACAAGGTAAGCGGGACTTTTCATAACCTGAGAGGACATTGTTCTATTCAAGTCCTAGTACAATTTCTCTCGAACATGTCCGCAAGTTTTTCTAGCATCTGTTCTCATCACGTACCGTAGCAGCTGCTGCATGCGTCGCACAAACGCAACCGACATGAGGAATCCCTCGAGACGCTTGTCATTTAATGTGTAACCTCATTCGGAAGTCTTCCCTTTTCAGTATCCTTCGTTTAATTCTACGCTTCCTTGTTGCTGACCATCTGGCTAGATAGGTTAGGATGTTATGATATGCATATCTTTGTTTCTCAGCCGTCTTGATGAAAGTCTGTCGTTCATTTCTGCATACTAATGTCTGACGCTGTCCCAGCTCATGCAGTGCTAATCTACAGGCGGTATTTTGGTTTTGCGTATTAATCGTGTCTCCATTGTAAAGACCGCATGATGGTCTCTCGGAAGGCCAAGATGGACCTTCAAGCTGACCAGCAAGGTGAATATCACTCAAAGCATGAACTGGATGCCCAGAAAGTGTTCTCCAACGATCGTTTATATCAAAAATGGTATTTTTGGCTGTACGGTTGGTTTGATCATCACTTCAGGACGCCTTGAAACGGTTTTTTGCGCCTTTTACTCATTTATTCAAGGGCATTGCTTCATCGGATTCTGAGCAATGAAGTTTTCAGTCCGAAAAACATACAGAAATCTTCGTTTGTGTCTAGATCATTGTCTTCTATCTCATCCCCATCGTCGTTCTCCTCATTATCATTGTTGTCAGTGACAGCAACATCAGGGATGACGCTGACGTTTCACTGCCCCACGGTCACAACGTTTAGTTAATTGTACTTGCAGCCTTAAAGTGATAGAAGGGATGGACGGACCTGCTGTTGACCTGTCGCAAGTATTCTGAGGTGCCTACGCCTCTATACTCTCAATCAGACAATCTGGAAAGAAACTGAAAACAGAAACGCCACTGACATCGAGTAGCCACTATTTCTTGCAATGTCTCCAGCTAAGCGCGGCTGGTTGTCACGGCGACCCCATCCTGGAAGGTGGACTACACTAAAGACATGTAAACTATCTGTAATCATCGTCAGAAGCGAGACATCAAGACAGGACGACTCGTTTGATGAGCCCGGTCCAGTGTACCTGTACACGTTGGTCTCAATTTAGGTAGTTCTTTCACACCTTTACAAGGTAGCCCCAAGATTGGCAATTTCACTATCTATTGGTGGGTCGGTTGCTCAACTGGTTGTTGATTCTTTCGCCAAACCTGGCATTTGACTTGCAAAAGTTTCGCCATCACATGTGAGGATGTCGTCCGCGGAAAACGATGTTCCTCCGCCCGGTGGCGAAACGTTTGCAAGCCAGGTATCAAGCTCGGTGAACAGGTCAACTGCAACCTGACAAACGGTCAGTCTCGAAAGCTTTATTGGCAAAAACTGACAAAAGCTGTATAACAATTTCTATTCGGTTTCAGGTTCACAAACAATAAATCAAGTCACCTGTGAAATAAGGCCGGTTACAGCGACAGTCTAACGATCAATACGGTTTCCCCCCTTACTTGGTCACCATGATCTTGTTTGACCTTACATACCTTTCACTTGTCTCGAAATCAGGTCAGAAATCAATACGAGCTGACATCATGCTTTGTCGTTAGGATGCCATTCGTATTCATTTCCATCCTTTTCAGCTCATAATCGGTCTTCGTGGCATCCTAATCAGGTAGTAAGGTGGTGTTCACGTTATAAACCAGACATCTTACACTCGACTGACAACTCTCGACACAGAACCCTTTTTACACAGGTGCATATCAAAGATGTCAACTCAAACAGTCTTACGTGTATGCTTTTGGTGATTTCCTACGAATTGGATCGATAGATACTCAACACATTCTAGACTGTTCGGACCAGAGTAGTGTTCTCTGCTAGGGGTACTTACTCTTCACCCAGTCTTTTATGGGCGCGAAAATCTTGCTGCCTTGAGACGGGACAATTTCTCAGGCAAGACTGTTGTATAGATGTAACACGCTACCCACTGAAAACGCTTCGACAGCTCACGCTTGGTCTCGCCCTTCTTGGACATGCGTAGTCCCCGAGTTTCTATTGACCTTATGTTCTACTTGAACCATAAATGAGAGATTCAGCTGAATTCAGACGAGACTTTCGAACGAAATTCGTTTGCCAATGAGAGGATTTGTAGAGACTATCGTATTTAGTTGGCTACAGAGTTCCCCTATCATCATTCTGTAATTCTATCCAGACTGTTTGTTCCTATGGTTGGTGCGTTGGTGACAGATCAAAATATGGGTAGTCCGAGTGAGTTAATTGGCTGTAAATCGCTGAGGTTGGCAGTAGACTTGTAAACGTTTTTTCCACAAATAGTGGGAGTATCATCAGGGCGTGCATCGGTGCCCCTCTGTTGGTGGCATAACGTTTGCAAGCGAATTGAGAGGCTTGGCGAACAGATCAGCATCCACCTGGTCTAAAACCACTTGGCTCATTGAATCAAACTTTACAAAGTCACCTCATGATATCTGTTAGAGCGACATAATTTAATCCGGTTGTCCTTAGGATGCTTTTGTATACAAGCTGATCCAATACCCCGGTGAGCACACCCCGAAAAACGGTGATGCACATCAGAGCTCGATATAAGCGCCCGACGTCAGACGACCTCGCAACCCCCAGTTGTTGTTCTTGGATCGCAAAAATGTGTGCCATCCCCGAATATATCATCCTTCGCATCCGTGTGTTGAACTACTGATCGGCTGCAGATCAGGTGGCTGTTGGTCTCCCTTCTGTCATCTTCTATTCTCTTTTTTTCATTATCGAGAGCACCAAAAATATCACGGAATTCCCTTTTGGATGCTTCCACTTCAAACACGATTAACCGTTACATTCATCATCCGATGCAAGCCCTGTCACATTCGCTGTTGTCAATTTAGGTGAGGCGGCTAACTGTTTGGCAAAGAGAGTTGCACAACCAGCTTTTCAAATCCCTCGTCCTCGCCCACCTTGAAAATGGGATAAAAACGCTGCTCCATTTTTTCCCCAATCGCTAATTGCTGTTGTTCTACTTTGTCCTGTGTGCCGCTTAAGACCCTCGACAAGAATGTTTTTGGGCATATATCGTTGTTTTGACAACAAAGGAGAGCTTTCCGCTATCCTCTTGGGACCGTACCGTTTACTCCGTGTGTGTGTGTGTGTACACGCGCGCACCGTGTGTGTGTGTGTGTGTGTGTGCGAGCGCGCATTCGCGCGGATACCCGCGTGCCTGCTTGGAAAACAATTTTCGATCCCTATTGATTTTCCAGTTGTCTTTGAATCCCGGTTAGGTAAGTTGACACGACTGGCACTTTTCAACTCTGGGGAAGGTAGACAATTCGACTGAACGACAGGCAAAGGGAGATAGGCCACAGGGGAATACCAACACTTGGAATTAGCAGGTAGCTCCAAGTGGGATTCCATTCGGCCGTTGAAGTTAATCCGTGTTACAGAGCTATGGAGGCACTATGCTACTGGGGTGAGCGGCTGATCAGCGATGTGATCAACTTGCAGTCTAGTTTTGCCTGGCTATTTGATTGACAACTACTCAGATCAGGGGTTGACGCGTATCCCGCATACCCCTGACGAGTGGAACAACTCAATACCGTTCAAGCCCAGTCTAAATTATACTCAATTGTGGTCTTGTTTTAAATGGTTAGGTAGATTCTATCAAGGAAAACCGACAAAAATCACTTGGTTTCTCTATGTGGATGAAGTAGTGGGTCTTAGGTGAACTGCAGTATGTATGGAGGGGGGTTATTATGAGATGGGTTTGAATAGTCACGAGAGGAACAATTTACGCCTGCCTTCTACAACGTTTTCTAAAGACCGATGTAAAATAATTGCTGCCTTCAAACTGTGACTAAATTAGTGTCAATTTTTTCATCATCGCGGGTTGCCGTTGGTTGGGACATGTGTTGCGTATGCCTAACCATCGTTTGCCGAAGAGAGTGCTGTTTTCCATGCCCAATTCAGGGTGGTGGAGACAGAGAGGTGGCCAACCCTCGACCTGGCAGAGGGGTACAAAATAAATCACGAAACGTTTGGGTGGTGTCGGTGCTACTCGCCTACCAGGATGGGGACTGCGCGATTCTCACTGCGCCTGGTTGGAGACGCTGCAAGATGCTGCTGCTAACCGATGTCAGTGGCGATCTTGCTGTCAGTTTCTATCCAGATTGCCTGAATAAGTGTTTGGAGGTGTAGGCACCTCGGAATGATTGTAGTAAGGCAGCACTAAGTCCCTTTCCCATCCACCTTTATTCTTTTCTTCACAATAAAGCTTTCAAATAACTTATGGTTGTACAGCAGCGAAACATCGGTGTTGAACACTGATGTCATGCTATCAATGTTGATGATTATGACTGTCGTTTGGGTACTGTGACCAAGGACGGTAATATGGGTCTGGTGTTACAGCGTCCTCTGTGGAACAAGTGAATTCGGAACCGTCCCCCAACAAACACGAGTGCCTACGTTAGAAAATAAAACACGTCCTAGCCGCCGTCGACCTGGTTTGCGGTGACAATCAGCAGAGCGCACACAGTAAATCGTATTTTAAAAATCTGTTGCTGATATCCATAGCTGGATGAAATAACAATATGCCCGTTTCTCATCAACATTTCCGGCCAATTTGACCCCTATTTACTCATACGATTCGTCTGTCCCTCCTCCGCCTATCGCGTCTCAGAGCACACACAAACACACACACACACACACCAAACGTTCTTCACGTCCAGTCAGCGAATAACTTACACTGTGTTAAGTGCAAATAGGGATTTATCGGCTGAGAAGGGCAGTAAAATAGCAATGATTGCTGTTAGTACTTCCGGTCTGGAGAAGAGAAACTGTTTCTCAACCATCAGGTAACTCTTCCTCTGCGAACTGGTTAGAGATGTCAGGCAATGAAGCGGATTTACGTTCATTTCAGATGGTTAGATGCTTGAATGTCTTTTTTGCAAGCAGTTTGAAGAAAACCGTTGAAAACCAGGATTTTTTCTAACTTCCAGTGGACCCAAGCGTCACAAACAACAAACTAACTTTTGGTTGGTAGTGTTTCGGAAGGTTAAATTGGGATTTCGCCTAGTAATTGGAGCCGGTCTGTGATGAAATGCCGAGAAGCAATATACATCCCGAATGGACTTTACAAACAGGGCGCATTTCACCAAACAGAGAGTTTCGGTGCCGTGACTGTCCGATCAGAGGGTTGAACACTTAACCATTCGGCCTCAGGCGGGCAAACAACAGTGTGATTAGCCCTCACGTAGCGCCGCTCATTCTGCTGTTACAGAAACCATGTCACGTGGCTTGAGTGACGGCTTCTAAAGTGGAAGTTTTACTCAGCTTGTGTAATTGTTCTTCATCTGACTCACTTACATATTGATCTTAGCGTGGGCGTGTTTTGTTATTATCAATTGATGTTTCATCCTGTAAGTGAAGCAATCTCTGCCGGAA